>CM047809.1:91847548-91978663 GCA_026214975.1 Gentiana macrophylla | reverse complement strand
GGTAGAAATTTGGAATTGATGGTCGAAATTGCCAACTTTAGACAAGGATCTCAAGAAACGCTGGGAATGCGCGAGAGATTTAAAAGTTGTTAAGATCTTGTCCCGATCACGGTTATTCCTTAGATATGCAAATCCAACTTTTCTGGTCAGAATTAAGAAAGATTCACGCAGTGCATGCAGATCATGCACGGGGTGGTTCATTAATGATGAGTGAAGCCCAAATAGTTTACGATGCTATGTAAAAGATTTCCAAAAATAACAGTATCGTGGGAAACCGGTTCTAGCACTGTGAAAGTAGCATTTGCAGTGAGAATGCACAATCGAATCACGGGAAGTTCTAGCACACTTGGAGAATTTGAGTAGAAGTTTGACAACCTACAAAGCTAGTAGGACTCAGAAACCGTAAACTATCATACCAAATGACTACTCAAGTCATGATAACGTGTCATTAAGGATAAGAACCGTATGGATACTCAAGCGGAAGAGGTGAGTTTTTTACAACAAAGATAGAATTTGAACAACGCGATTCAAACTCCTTTAATGTTATTGTAAGAGAGCACCCAACTTTTAGATGGTTAGAAACCCTAATAAGCCAGACAACCGCCATATCCAGCTCAAAGATAAGAATCCATATAGTAATCAAGTTCATCAAGGAAATACATCAAATCGTAACCTACAATCGTTACTCTAAATCTTATCCACAACATACTACTCAAACTATACCAAATACTCAAAGTTCAACCCAACCTCGGCCGAGTTGATAAACGGGATAAATTAATGGAAAATATGATGGGTGTAAGATCTACTCAAGCTCGTAATATGGAAACTATGATAACTTCTATAAAGTTCGCCTCTAAGGATATGACTATGTTGAAAACGCCTACGGGTGGACATGATACGAGAATGAGAACTATATAAGCATCATTAAGGAATATGGAAGATCATTTGAGTAGAGAAGGAGAACGAATAACAAAAGAGACTCCAAGAGGATTACCAAGTAATACCGAAAGAAACCCGAGAGAGGTAAATGTCAGATTACGAGAAGTAGGAAATATCAGGAAGACACTAGAGCGTAAACGCAGGAAACAAATGAGGTAGAAAATGATTTAAATGATAATATCGTAGAAAGGAAAAGGACGAACTTGAATTTATCAATAAGAGGAAGAAATTATCAAGAATTCTAAAATGTAATAATAATGTTGAACTCCTAAATCAAGGTGAAAATGGGTAAAAGTCCCTAGAATTCGGAAAGATCCTATGGATAAGACCGAGAACCCTATTTAAGGAACATGTTGTAGACAATCGTGAAGATTTAAAAGTAACCGAGAAGGATAAAGTTGATACAGTGGATGTTTTAAAGGAAAATCTCAAGATAATGAAACTTGGCGCATCAAGTAATGCTCAAAGATTCAAGGAAAAAGTGAAAAGAGAAAATAACTTCGTAACCAAAGGTTATAGATTTAGAATCTTTGCCTTATCCACCGAAAGATCAAATTAAAAAGATAAAAACTGATAAAAAAATATGCTCGTTTCCTTGACACTTTTCGTCATATTCATGTCAATATCCCTCGTTATGGCTTTAGTCAACATGCCTCGCTTATGGAAAGTTTCTTAAAGATATCCTATCTAACAAAAACGATTAAGAATAATAGAATATATGCCTTAATGAAGAATGTTCTCGCAATACTCAAAGATCGACTACCTCCTAAACTTAAAGATCCTGGTAGTTTCACTATTCCATGTTAAATTGGAGGATTTCGCTTAAGAAAGTATTGTGGTGATCTAGAGCAAGTATCAATCTCATGTCTTATGAGGATTATAAGAAACTAGAATAGTGAGAGCTACGAATACCGAATGACCCTTCAGATGGCGATATAGATCAATTAAACATCCTAAGTGGAATAATCGAGGACGTGTTGGTTAAAATTGATAAATTTTACTTCCCAAAGACTTTGTAATAATGGAAATGGAAGAAGGATATTCAAATACCAATTATTCTAGGTCTACCATTTCTAGCTACAGAAGGACTTTGATAGATGTTCAAAAAGTGAACTAATACCGAGAGTTAATGAGGATAAACTTTCGCTCAATATCTTCAAAGCTATAAATCATCCATACAAAGAACCGTAATCATGTTCTTTATAGATAAATATTCTACTATCTCGATGCCAAATTTAAAGGTTATGAAAATAAATTAAGAATGTTTGGCATTTTCTATCTATAAAAGAAGATGAAAATGATATCAAATGAAAGAAGTAATCTTTATTTAGATAAAGCGAGGGTTTGTTAAACATCCATGGCATCAAAATTTGAAATTGGAAATGGAAGGACCAGCTTTAAAACCATCAAGAGAAGATCCACCAAGGAATCTGAGTTGAAACCACTTCCTTCGAATTTGAAATATGCTTTTCTTGAAAATGATAACTGCTACCAATTATTATTTCATCAACCTTAACAAATGAACAAGAAGATCAATTATTAAGAATGTTAAGACAACATAAGAAAGCTTTTGATGGACAATGGCGTATATCAAAGGTATTAGCCCCGAGATTTGTGTTCACAAGATTATTTTGAATGGCTGAGCTAAACCTTGTATTCAAATTATACAACGCCGCCAACCCGAATTTGCAAACAATCGTTAAGAAAGAGGTCATTAAGCTATTAGAAATGGGAATAATCTTTCCATACGATATAGTGAACGGGTAAGTCCAACTCAAGTAGTTCCAAAGAAAGGAGGTTTCACGGTAAAAGAAAATGATAAAATGAATGGATTCCGACAAGGAAATTACAGATATCGAATGTGTATTGACTTTCGAAACCGAATGATCATACTAAAAGGATCATCATCCACTTCATTCATCGCATGTATGTTGGAAAGATTAAGTGACATAAGTATTATCGCTTTTGATGGTTATTCGGTTATTACGTATATTCATCATAAGCAGAGATAGAGAAAACTACTTTCACTTGTCCCTATGGAACCTTTGCTTATAAAAGAATGCCGCTTGATTATGTAATGCACCGCTACATTTCAAATATGTATGATGGCAATATTTTCTCGATATGGTTTAGAAATTTTAGAAATCTTATGGATGACTTTAAAGAGTTTATGGAGATTCTTTTGATAAATGCTTATCACACTTAAACGCATTTTACAACGCCGTGAAGATACCAACTTGGTACTAAATCGAAAAAATGTCATTTGATGGTATCTCAAGGAATTGTACTAGTCATGTAATCAAGTAGAATTGAAGTTGATAAAGCTAAAGTTGAAGTAATTGAAAATTACTCTCCACCAATTAATTTGAAAACGCAAGAGGATTTCTTGACATGCAGGATTTTATAAAGGTTTATTGCATTTTCAAAAATAGCAAAGCCCCCGAGTCATTTGCTAGAAAAAGAAGTATCTTTTAACTTTGATGATAAATGTGTGGAAGCCTTTAAGACCCTAAAAGCTTAAATTAACTCATCGCACCAAGACTAGTAGCACCAGATTGGATTTGCCATTTGAAATTATGTGATGCAAGTGATTTAGCCGTAGGAGCTGCTTTGGGTCAACGGTATAACAAAATTCTCAAAGCTATCTACTATGCTTCTCACACATTAAACGCAAATTTCACCTTAATTACGCAACTACCGAAAAGAATCGCTATCGTAATATTTGCCTTAGATAAGTTTCTGATCATATATTGTTGGTTCAAGATAATAATCTACATGCACTATTCAAATTAAGTATCCATATAAGAAAGATGCCAAACCGCCTTTCTAGTGGATTATGTTACTTCAGAATTGATATTGAAATTAAGGATAAAATGGAAGTGAAAATGTAGTGAGCGCATCATCTAAGGTGATGGATAATGATGAAGGAAAAGAAATTCGTGATTCGCTTCCGTGATGAGAAACTGCTTAAGATAGATACTCCTCAACCATGCGATTATTAAAAATAGAATACCATCAAAGCCAAGATTCACCATGGTTTGGGGATATTGTTAACTACATTACCTCGTAAGTACATCCCACCTCATTGACTTGGCAATGTAAAAGAAGTTCTTTATGACTTAAAGTTTTATTATCGGGATAAACCGGATCTTTTCCGAAGATGCTCGGGATGGAATAATTAGGAAATGTATTCCTCGAGCAATGAAATTTTAAGTGTATTATCATTTTGTCATGATCGTGAGGCAGAGGTCATCATGAGGATGGAAAATCGCTTTCAAAGTTTTACAATGTGGTTTCTATTGGCCTACACTATATGTAGATGCATATAAATATGCAAAATCTTGTGAATTATGTCAAAATGGGAAATATATCAAAAAACATGAAACAACCGATATTAGAACGTGAGCTATTTGATGTACTGGGCATAGATTTCATGGACCTTTCCCTATATCTTTTGGAAAAGATTTATTCTAGTAATGGTTGATTATGTTTCTAAACGGGTAGAGTTCAAGCTCGCCTCTACTAATGATACCAGAGTAGTGCTAAGGTTCCTTAAAAGAATATATTCACACGATATGGCATTCCGAGGGCTATCATTAAGGATGTAGGTTCACATTTTTGTAAATCACCATTTACTAAGGTAATTGAAAATATGGTGTAACTCATAAATTTGAACACCTTATCATCCACAAACAAGTGGACAGTAGAGGTGTCTAATAGAGAAATTAAAAGAATCGTGAGAAGATAAAGGACTCGAATCGTAAAATCAAGCGTAAAGACTTGATGATGCATTACGGGCATACATGCAATGTGCCTTTAAAACACCGATCACGTTTCTCCTTATAAATTAGTATTTGCAAATCTTGTCATCTCCTCGTTGAATTAGAACACCGAGCTTTACGGGGCTATTAAATTTCTAAACTTTGATCCTAAAGTCACCGGTGATCATAGATTACTTCGCTAATGTAACTAAGAATTTCGACTGATTCTTATGAAAAATGCTCGACCTACAAGAACGCACGAAAGCTTTTCATGATAAGAGAATCTATAGTCGTGAGTTCCATGTAGTGATCGAGGGCTTTATACAATTCACGCTTGAGTTGTTTCCAGTGAAAGCTTAAATCTAGATGGACAGTCCATACGACGAACAAAAATCTATAAGTCCTGAGTCGTTGAACTAATCAACGGAAGAACAACTTTTATAGCCAATGGACACTGGGTGAAATTGTTCATAAGTCGGGCGGATACCTCAACCGTAAGAAGTATTATTGCTTATCGAATTCTCCAACGGCGTAAGGAAGCAGAATTTTAAACTCAAATTTCGATTACAGAAATATCTTTCTAATTCACCTTTAATATGCATTTTAGTAGTTTCGCTTTTTACCGGATGTATTTAAAAGAACCGATGCCTTTCATGATAGGATAAGAGTTTTTATTTTTCTTTGTGATTAGGTCTCAATAAGGATGTCGCTTAAGATAGAAGCCTTAGTTTCTAAATTAAATAAAGAATTGCTAATCAAGTCGAGAAAGAGAACTTTGTAATGGAAATTCAAGAGTGCAATAAAAAGAAGAGCAAGGTTTCTATCGAGATGTAGAATCAGGGAAAAAGTGAACATGATGGACAATGTGGAAGAAATACAACCATATCCCGTGATGAGTGTTTGAATGTTATTAAGAAGGAACGACAGTGGTTATCCAAAAATCCGAGGAATACAAAGAGATAATTCAAACGCATCACCCTGTGAGAAAGGTTATGGATCGCGCATGATAACAATCTGAGGATCTCGAGATCGAGGAGTTAGCAAAAATCCTAAAAATTATAAAGGTGTGCTTTTAGTCTTTTAATTGTTTTTAAAGTTGTGTTAATTCTGAAAATTAAAAGAAAATATTTTTATGAAAATTTATAATAAACCTATTTTCATCTCATGTGATTTTAAATAGGTATATTATATCAAAAATATGTGATTTCAATATTATATTAGTTTTTATGTATTTTATCAAAATTTATATAGAAAATCGATTGAACTTAGATTATATAATATATAAATCATTTGATTAACATCAAATGATCTTTATGTAGTATAATTAGAGCTCATTACACAAAAGATGATAAAATTTCGATTTTTGGGGGGCTATGTGACCGCACGCTGCACGGTACACTACCGCACGCCACTGTAAACCCTATACACTTAAACCTAATCTCAACGTTAGCCTCATTTCACCCATTCCTCAAAATTTTAGTAAGAGCAAATTGACTCCACCCCATTTTCGCCAAAAATATATCAAATTTCATCACTTTTTCATCACAAATTCAACAATCCATCATCTTCTCTTCATCTAAAACATCTAAGAAGATCAACATTGAAAAAGTTGAAGCTTGGCAAGCTCAAAGCCTCTTTCTCTCATTCAAGCACTCCACCATTAATTCCGCACCTAGCTTTTCTTTCTAGTATATTAAGGTAATATATATATATATATATATATATATATATATATATATATATATCAAATATATCAAATTTTAGTTAAATTTCAAATTATTTTGAATTTATTTAGATTTTATAGCCTAAGTAATTGGTGGTTCTTGTTGTTGGTGTTGTTTGTTTGTGTTGTTGTATTGTCATACCACTATCGTAGATGGCCTCATCATCTCAAGCAATCCTAAGAGGAAAAGACTCAAGTACCAATCGTAGTACCGTAGTTCAAACTAGGCCTTTAACCAAAAGTGGAGAAAACTTTAACCTTGAAAACCGCTAGCAGGTTTGCCTAAGCACATACGATGAGTACTTTAGTAAAAGTAAGGTTTGGTTGAACGAGGATTGATTTTTCAAGATTGGAAAGAAGTGAAAGAAATTTTCAAGGATGAGGATGGTTGATATAGCCATGGATAGAAAGATAAGATTAATGTTTCTATGGTATCGTAATTTTATTCAAAAGATATCTACTTACGATGTCGATACGTATGGTTGAGATGACCTATATCCTCTAAGAAGTGTTAATGTTACTTTTACCTCGCTATGATTAATGTATTCTATGGTTTAGCCAAATACCAAGAGGAGGATTATCGTAATGTTTGGGGTTTGTAACATCCTATGGCTCTACAAACCAAAGCTTATGGCTCCCAACAAGCCTTTGACCCCACCAATGAATGGATAGAAAATAGGTTTGCTTTATGGAATTGTATTAGTGACATAAGGGCAATAAAACAGCTTCTAGGCCATAATGTATGTCCTTCCACACATGTTTGTGCATTTGGTCGAGAGGGAAGTGGTTATTGTCAGGCCATGGTTAATGATATTCCTATAAATCTGGGAAATTGATCTTTCTAAGGCATGAGTTTGCAAGCACTGCTATCGGCGGGACGCCTCCTGCTCCCTTAGTCTCATTTCTCGCTTTACGTGAGCTTGCGTAAGTCCCTGCCTTACCTCGGATAGAATCAGATCTCCTACATTCCTCCCATTGGTCTTAAACTCGAGAGCCTTACTCACTGGAATAATAGATTACAATAATCCTAATCGTCAAGAATAACAACCGCCACCTCCACCTCCTTTTCACACTCAAGTACCTAGTGTTAAGTGGTGAGTTTATACGATTTATAACGCTATACTTTATGTTATTTTCTCTCATATTTGTATGAATTTGTATAAGAAACGAGCGCTTAATGGATTTATCGAGCAAAAATGGTATTTTAAATAAGTTATTCGCAACATAGATTAATTTATGTGCTTTAATTATGTTTTTATGATTATTTGAGCGATATTACATTTTATGTATATTTTTATGTGTCATAAGCACAAATTCGAGCTCAAGAGGTGATTCAAAGATGATCAAGTCGGATTTGATTAAAGAGAGAAGAGATAATGATGATTTACATTGAATTAAAAGGAGATAAAGATAAAGAAATCGAATTCAAATGCATATTGGATCAAGGCCCGTGTCCCCGCCCAAGGACGGGCGCCCTGATGGAATTGAACGAGCGCCCGGGATGGAAAGTTGATTCAGATGTTTGACGCCGCCGACGCCGCCTGGATGAGCGCTTGGTCGCGACTCGCCCGATTTGAAGTTCATACGAAGAATGGACGGGCGCTCACCCTACTGACGGGCGCCCGCAATGCCGATTTAGTGAAACCGCCAAATCTCTATAAATAGCGGCCGTTTTCCACACAAGAGGATCATACACTCATTATTCAAAACCCTAAACCTGGTGGGCGGCTTTAGGTCGCGTTTTTCATCTTTTATTCCTCGCTTTTATGCTCTTAGTTTGATTAAAACTAGTTACTTTTTATGCAATCGCTTCGCAAATTTGAGTTGCCGAGATGTTCAGAGGCTAAAAGCTTCATCAAACGAGTATTGTGAAGCCGCCCAACAATTGTTGATTTCGCTTTCGATTATACCGTGAGTTTTTAATAAAGGTTGTTTCTTATTCATGCTTATTCATGTTTAAATTGCTCTTATATCGGAAGACGTGTATGTGTTGATTGTTTATTGTTGATGGAAGTCTTAATAAACCCTAGATCACTATGAATAAGAATAGTAATTCGAATCTATCATAACGGAAGTTAATAGGTTTGATTACTAGATTATAAACACAAAGTTTGCACCTTTGGTTAGAAAACGCGCTAATCTTGCATCGGAAGATAATAGATTAATAGATGAACTTTCTAAGGAATTAGTGGTTCATGATTAGTGAGGTGAATCACAACCTAGATAAAACCGCAATATAATCGAGATAGAAATCAATGCTTGTTGGATAGTGGATCAATCGCCGCTTGCTCGTTATAAATTTGATTTAAATCCTTAAAAGCTTGAATTTGTCTAGTTAGTTTACTTTTATCTCGCATCTTAGATTAGTTAGCTTAAATTGGTTCGCAGCCTCGTATCCTTCCTGGCTTTTGTATAATCTCTTCATTCCGCTTTTACGCTTTAGTTAAGTTTAATTTTCAGATTCGCTTAGTTTTATCCGCTATTTAGCTTAGTAATCGTGACATAGGTTAGTTAGATAAAACTAGAAATCACAATCGCTTAGTTCCCCGTAAGATCGACCCGCATTAACCGCTATTACTACGATCCTTATACTGAGGTTAACCGGATTATTACTTGTTTATTTTGTGTTGATAAAACTGCGATAAGTTTTTGGCGCCATTGTCGGGAACCGGACGGTTGTCTAGTTTTTGTTTTCGCTTTCGCTTTTCCGCTTGTTTTTTCCTGCTTTATTTCGCTTTTAAATTCTCGCTTTTAGTTGATAATTGTTTTGTGTAGTTGTTAAGTAGATAATTGTGGTTTAAAACTTTCCTTAGTAGTTTTCTTGGAGTTAGATCTTCCGCCTTCCGCTTCTCCTGACGCTTTTCTTACCTTCTTTATTCTCTCGCAAATTCCTCGCTTTTGTTCTAAGTTTTCTCGTGAGCAAACGGGCGCCTGGATATCGACGCCCGTCCGCGGAAAATTATCAATTTCGCTCGGGTTTTATTCACTTAGACGAGCGCCCATAAGTTTTGGACGCCTGCTCAGTATTCTGTCTGCCGACGAAGCGCTTAAATTACTAAACGCCCGGCCCGATCTCAATTTCATCCTGATGCCCGCCCAATCTTTTGACGTCTGTCTGGTCTTGTTTTCTCAACACTTTTGTTTCTTTTTCTTCTTTCCCGCTTCTTCTTTAGGCTTTTAATTTTAGTTTAGGCTTTTTCTTTCATAGTTTTTTGGTTTTGTTCCACTTGTTTTTGGTCCGGTTTATGCAAACTCGAGTCAAAAGTGACTGCATAATATACACGCCGACTTTCGAGCGAACTGTAGAGTCCGCCAAACAGCGGAATTTCCGCTCATGGGTTCTCGCGCATGAGCCGAGCAAGATCTTCAAGAACAACTAGCAAGAGAAATCACCGATTTTGTGATAATGGCCGATAATAGACGACGCTGGCGCACTACGCCATGCCAGGCGGCCGGGCGTCAACCCGCTATTGTTATTCCAAATGACATCGCACAAACCTTTGAGTTGAAGCCGACTTATCCGTATGATGCAAAGACGATCAATTTTTCACGGCTACCAATCGAGAATCCGTGATACCCACTTACACACATTCTGTGAGATATGCGGTACTACACGCATCCGGGCCGAGGCTGAGGATGCTATCAAACTTAAACTATTTCCATTTTCGCTGAAAGGGAGGCTAAAGAGTGGTACACCTCTCTCCCATCTCGAATCTATCACCACCGCGTAACTCGGCAAGGAGTTCTCGAGTCAATATTTTCCACCTTCAAAGACGGCCCAAAGGTTAAATGACATTTTCACATTCTATCGTAAAGAGAATGAATCTTTCTTCGAGTGTTGGAAGAGATTCAAGTCCCTTCTGTAAAGTGCCTCCACCATGGCTTGCCACCGAAAGGCAAGTCAATACATTCTTCAAAGGATTGACCGAGCTTACAAAGCGGCATGGTCAATAGCTCCTCCGTGGGGCATTTCAAGAAAACGCCCGAGGACGGGCATTGTTTGAGGACATTGCAAAATATAACTATGCCCCTCTTATCAAGCAATTCAAGCACCTCCTCCTCCCAAGGTCGAGGGAAGTCAATTTACAAAGTTTGATTGCCACGCCGCAGTGCAGATGGTACCACCTCAAGTTTCCAATCCTATAAATCAAACTTTTCTTTTCCACGTAACCCTCGTGTTCAGACATGTAAAATTGTCACCGACCGCCATATGAATGGCCAATGTCAATTTAATGCCCCCGCACCTTATCAAGTGAACGATGTTCATGACTATGGACAAGATAATCAAGTCACATGTCAAAACTGCGGATTTAGGTGGGGCACACTTCTAAATTCCGCCTCTATGAACGGACAATGTAATGCGGAAGTTGAATGCATTCTATGGCCGTAACAATCAAAGCGTTCAATCGCTTGCCAGTGGCAATTTTCAAAACCAAGTGGTTTAATCCATCTTCAAATTTCAATCCCAACTCGAATTTTAATTCAATCGTAATTTCAACAGAAACCCTGGTTTAATCAGATCAAAACTCGAATTTTTCCAATCCTACGCAAAATTCAATCGAATTGGCCTTTCAATTCAAATTCTCACTTTCAAAGTCGGCCACCAAATTTATGCTCCAAATCTCCAAACTCTCAAGGCCCCTCCCAACCTACAAATCTCGAGGCTAAGTTGAGGAGCAAAGCAGATCGATGAAGAATCTTGAGAGACAATCAAGCAACTGGTCGAGCAGCTGGCTTCTGCACTTCAGTGGCACCGCCGCCACCGAGAAGAATCCAAAGGGTGGTCAAGTTGCTCAGCCGATTTGAACAAAGGCCCATGTACCGACCTCGTGCCATCAATTCAATACGGAAAGAGGAGGCCAAGGTAATGAATCTAAGGAGCGCACTCGTTGCTGGTCCTTCCCATCCGAAACCACTAGCCCCTCCTCGCCATTGATAAGGCAGAGGGGAAGCCGAGCACCTACACTTCAATCGCAAAGAGAAAACTCGTGGCCGATCCCCGAGAGGTGAAGAATTTGGTGATCCTCGCGGCCGATCCTTCGAGGATCGAAAGCAAGCGGAAGTCGTGAGGTCGATCCCCGACTACTAAGAAATCAAAACTGCTCGCTGGAAGGATCTCGAAGATGAGTCGCAAGGCATCCTCAAAAAGGTTTTCTCCGAGGATGACCTTAAGAAACTTCCATTTCCACCGAGAAAGAGCAACATTCCTTGATCGAGGATAAGTATATGAAAAGGTACTAAACCTTTGAAAAATACTCAGTGAATCTTCCATTATCGATGTCTTAGTCGAGATGCCTAAGTATACAAAATTTATCAAGATCACTACAAGAAAATGTGCTTTAATGATGCGAATTCCGCCATTATATAAACATTTTCTCGCCATTAAAAACTTTTAATGACGGTAAATCCCCTCATGCCCCCTCATAGTTGCCCTTCTAGTTAAAGCATTCAATGATGAGAAAACCCCTCGCCATTATAAATATAAAGGATTTAATGACTAGATTAGACTCTCATTAAAATATTTCTAGTGACGAGTAATTTCTTCATTATTACATGATTTGCCTCTCATTAGAACTAAAGTTGAATATTAGTTTTCACTCAAGTAATGACGGATATTACCGCTATTAATAATTGGAAACCCAGTCGTTAAATAGCTATGGCCATTATCAACAAAAGTATGGCCATTATCAACAAAAGACATGTAATGACTGGGTGTTATGATATTTATAGATATTATACTTATCGTGTTCATATTCTGTATTTAATACACAATATTGTGTTCACATTGTATTAGGTTGTATATATATAAATTGTAGTGTAAGTTAGATATACAGTCAAACTGAGGACACAAGGTAGATATACAAAGGATTAGTCAAACAGAGGACACAATAGAGTTTTTTTTGCCTGGAAATTTATTATCATAACAGCCATTACATTTGAGTATACGTGATTACACTAATGCTCAAGCAAAGGTAATCTACTGGAAACTAAATGAAAAGCATATTTCACATATTTCAGTGGCCATAAAGAAACTTATTGTCGATAGATGAGGCTTTCAAGTGAGAGCTTTGGGTTGGGGACAACTTAACTCTGTTTTTCTAACTCAATCCAGGTCATGAGACAAGCACCACACCTCTCCCTTTAATGAACCTCGGCGTCATTTTCAACAGGCAACACACCTCTCACGTTAATGAACCTCGACGCCATTTTTGCCAAACACCAAGCCTGACCAAGAAAAATCACATTAAATCACATATTCATGAGTTCACTAAAGCACACTAAGCACAAACATACCAAGCTCAATGAAATGTCATTGTGCTATCAACACATACTGACAACACTTTCATACTCATATCCTCCACGATTTTCCTTCATACGCTTACTAATAATAGCTCTAAATGAAAGAACTGAGCTATTGAACGATCTTTTACTATTAAAAAAATGAACAAGGAGGAGAAAATCGAAGATGACAGGTGCACTACTCACCGCTGAAAGTTTTCCACTTGATCCTATCCACAACTACCTTTGCGCTAAAATTGTCAAAAACAGTTGCAGATAGTCCTGGTCAAAGGGAGGCAAAGAGAATTCCACAACAGTTTACCATTAAACGAAAATTCAAAGATGCATTTCAGTATTGACAGGTTTAATATTCAAACAATATATATGTGTTCAAATAGATTGCAAACATAGACTTAATTCATACCTTTGCTGGTTTTGAGCTTTCATAGGGAATAATCACCAGATAGACCTGTGACACAATCATAATTCACCAAAACAACAGATTTGTAAACAAAATTCCAACAACACAAAAACAGCAATCAAACAACTATACGGGTCAGAATTTATGATGGCAGGTCTGCCTCAAGACCATATCCAGCATCCTCATCAAAGGGAAAGTGGAGACTTAATTCATACAATTAAATATAGGTTATGTAATCTCATGATGCTTGGCTAACTAGCAAAACAGAACAACACTTCAAATCAACAATCTTAATTGAACTACGGAGATCACTTCGACAAAACGGTTATTTTTACTCATCTGTTCGGGAATCAACGGAGCAACTGGGATTATATTTAGTCATAAAATGTCAAAGAAATAAAGCTATAGATGTGCAAATCTAAGCAATTGGTTTATTGTTGACAAATGCTCATTTATAAAAATTGTTTCATGGATGATGGTAAACTACCTGTATGTACATTCATTTCACGAGTTCCAATAAAGTACTGAGAAAAACTTGCTAAAACTTCAAGTCAATCAATGTGCTCTTCCACCGTATTTGAAGTGTAAGGTTGTGTCGTATTGGTTGATAAATGAAGATCATTTTTTACACCGCAAACTTTGATATTATCTTGAGCATGACCACCACCTGCACCTTCACTGCACAATCATCAATAGATCCAAGAATTAAAGTACTTAGGTTATGGAAAACATATGCATAACTTAAGAGAAGTTTTAAATACTTGTGGTAAGTATGAATGGTCCATCCTTTAAATGTACCTTGTTCAACCAAGACAGATTCACTCAACGATCGGTATGGATATTTATCTATCAATTTCAGAATCAAATTCAGCAGGAAAAGGTTAATAAAATATATTTTTTAGAGGACAAGATATATAGATAGAGGCGTTACCTCAATGTCGTAATGCTCAGCAACAACTAAATTTTTTTCTACAACAGGAGTAGTGCCCCAGTCTTCATGAAGCTTGAGGCCCATTGCTCGAGCCTCAATTATCTCACATAAACCCTTAGTTTCGCACCATTTCCTTGCAGAAAAAAAAGATTTATGTATACAATACAGAATTATCAGCTTTTTGTCAAAAATCCATCGCTATACGAAATATTATTGAACGAAAGGGTAAAGAGAAATTTTAATCGATTTGAATAAGAGAGCCTAATTTTTTTGTGAAAAACAAAGTTTAACGGCATTTCATCTATTGATCACAACATTAGTTTCATGTGTGTTGGTGCAGGCGAACAAGTAGTTGCACTAGTCCCGTCTGCTGATCTGGTTCTACCTCCCACCAATGTAGTGATACTTAAAATATGTTAACACAAAGTTCATTCATGTCAATTCATTTTCATTCAGGTATAATGCTAGTTTGACTTAAGGGGATGGAGGGTCCACTTTCTTGTTATAATCCAGATAATATACCTCAGGATATTTTCATATTATGTTAGAATATTAGCTCATATATTCTTTAGTTGAAAATGTACTATAGCACATGCACATGTATACACACACAACAAAGTTGTGTGCTCATTTAAAGATCTTACAACTTGGCATTGGCTCATATGCCATGTGAGGACATATGATCTGCACATTACATTCTATGATCCAGACATAACAATAAATCCTCTGTCAGCTATAACTTCGGTGCTAACCCGATCCAGTGATTCAACATAAATTAAACATGCTCAACCTTGATTGTAGTTAAAACAATGTCACAAAAGACAGAGTCTTGAACTCACCTCAATAACCATGTCGATTCGATGAATTGGTGCATCCTCAAACAAATTTGTTGTTGTTTTTCCTCTTCTACTCCTTGTGATTGAATCTACAAAAACTCCTTGTGATTGGTTAATATCTACCACATCATAAATACAAAGCATTTTCTTTATCAAGGCAATAGTTTTGCATAAAAATCCATCAATGACCAATTTATCTAAAGTTCTAAACGTTGCAATGCTTCTTCTACAAACCTCTGTTCCCAACTATCTAGAATCCCTATCGTAATAAAAAGAGTAGGAACAACTAACCATAAGTGGAAGAAAAAAAGGTAGAAGGAAAAAGCTAAGGGGAAGCCTTGTTCAACCATAACAAACACATGAAAATTACAATGGACAGTGAACTCACATTATTAGGATGCCAAGAAACACTTATCACAAAATGACTAAGTCATGTTTTTTGGCAAGTGAGATTTTAAGCACTAAATACCCTCCAATATACAATCCTTATTAAAAAGTAAAACAATTCATACCTCTAGAGAACATGAAACCTTGCCCACTCCTAGTCATGAAACTCTGTCAAACATGCACTTCTTCACTGTCCGGCAAAGTGCAAGTACTACACAAGAAAGGGGTATGGAGTACACATGGACCTTTCACAGTAGACAAGGCCAATGAATCATGCTAAGGAATTGAGAATAAAGCTGTACAATCAAAAAATCGACTGTAAATATATTAATTTAAGCCTGATTTTTGCAGGTTTTACATAAAGAGTTGGTAATAGATTAGTAAAAAGAATATTTAGTTCAAATGAAAAAAAATAACGGCAATCATCGAAGCAGAAACGATTCAACAAACCACACCATTTGCACGATCTTAGAAATTTACGATAACAGAACCCAGAAAAAATAGTGCCTTTGAAATCTTGAATTCGGACAGGGGAAAGTTTGGAGAGAATAAATGAAAACTAGATCAAAATCGAACCTAAATAACGTGTCTATACTTACCTGTTTCAAATATTGGATCGAGTAGATAGCACTAGAGTGACCATCAGAGAAGATAGCCATGGAGGTCATTCTGGCTCGAAATGGTCGCCGGTGAACTGTGGTGGTGGAGAAGAGAGTAGGGTCATGAGATGGAACGACGCCCTTGCACTTCCGCCTTGGTGGTGGAGTACGACGGCCAGAGGAGGTTGTTGGTTACATGTGGCGGCTGGAAAATTGAAGGGTATATGAGGTTGACAATCGATTTGAAAAAAGTTTAGGTTTTGGGATAATAACGATGGGTGATGACTTAAATTTTTTATTTTTATTTTATTTTGAGGTGTAGTAATGATTTTTATTGGGTTTAAAAAAATACAAGTAATGAGAGTTTTATGTTTTTAGTGTACCTAATGAGGGGAAAATATGGTCAATAATGACGGGATTCGAAGTTTGGTCATCAACCGCAATATAATACTAATATAAGTTATGTCTCGTCATTAAAACAATCATTTAATGACAAAATTTATCTCTCGTCATAAAATTCCTCTCATTGAAACCCTTTTTTCTTGTAGTGGATGTCGTGTCTTCGAAAAAGAAATTAGCAGGCATGGAAAGGCATATTGGTGAGGATTGTTCCATGATTAATTATGAAAACTTACCAGCTAAAAGAGGCGACTCTGGAAAATTCGTGGCTTACAGATTAATGGGAGGTCTAGTCTTCCCAAATTCTTTGTGTGATCTGTGTGCCTCTATAAGCCTTATGCCAATGTCTGTATGCAAACAAATGGTTTACAAAGCCTCTAACCCACTACTATGAGTTTACAATTCGTGATAGATCTTCTAAGAAAGCTTCAGTGATCCTAAAAGACGCTTTGGTTCGGATTGATCGATTTACCTTTCCAGCTGATTGGTATGTTTTGAGATATGAGAAAGACTAAAAACGCCCGCTGATTCTGTGGAAGACCTTTCTTATCTACGCCAGTAGCCCCATCGATCGCGACATGGCAAGTGACTATCCGAAAGCAGATCAAGAGGTGAGTTACAATGTCTTAAAGTCCATTCAAGTACCCTCCGCCCTCCAACCGCTTTTCCATTGATTATATGACGGATGATTTCACCGACTATATGGATGAGCAAGTCACGGGTAGTAGGTTGCAATACGAGCGATTAGTTGATAATCCGAATACTCATGGTATGGTGAACTGATCAACTAGCAGAATTGATTTTGAGGAAGAGTCGCTGGAAGGAGAAGCTTTGGCGCGGGACTACGTAGTAAACTCAATGATATTGAGTTGAAAAGCCGAGATCTCAAGTCTAGTTTGTAAGACCCCGCTGGATTTGGTATCGCCGCACCTAAACATCTTAAGTATGTGTTCTTAAGAGAAGCGCACAAGCTTCCATTAATCATATCCGCCAAGCTTTCCGTGATGAGGAAATGAAACCGATCAACGCCTCAAGAAGAATGAAAAAGCTTTTGGTTGGCAAGCAGAGATATCGTGGAATATCTCCCCGACATCCGCATGCACAAGATCAAGACGAACGAGGGTGCAAAGTGTGTCGATGTAAATCTGCAGAAGGCTCAACCCTCATATGCAAGAAGTCGTTAAAAAGAAATCATTAAACTTCCGATACGGGAATCATTTATGCCATCGCGATAAAGAACGGGTTTCCGACTCAAGTAGTTCCCAAGAAAGGTGGAATTACAATTGAGAAGAACGAGAAGGAGAGGAAATTGCATCGAGGCTTGTCACCGGGTTACAGAGTCTCAGATCGATTATCGAAAGCTCAACGAGGTAACCATGAAAGATCACTTTCCTTCCATTCATTGACCGTGATGCTCGAGCGCCCGGCGGACACGATTCTATCGCTTCCTGTGATGGATATTCAGATATTTCCGATACCCATTGATCCAAATTTGACCAAGAAAAGCACCACCTTCACCGCTTTACGGTACATTCGCTATGCATTTAATGCCGCTCGGGTCTCTCGTAATGCCCCACCACATTTCAATGATGTATGCTAGCCATCTTTGACGGGCTTGCAGAGAAGTGTAATGGAGATTTTTATGGACGATTTTTCGTTTTTGGTCACTTTTTGATGATTGCCTTGACAATCTTGATCAAAGTTATCCGGATGTGTGAAAAGAACTTAGTACTTAATTGGGAAAATGCCATTTCATGGTAGATGAAGGAATAGTTCTTGGCCACAAGATCTTAGCCAAGCGGTATGTAAGGTTGACAGGCAAAAGTAGGCTATCGAGAAGATGAGCTATCCTAAAAGTGTGCGCTGTTGAGAGGCTTTCTGGACACGCCGGCTTTTACGTATGTTCATTCAAGATTTCTCCAAGATAGCCAAGCCCCGCCCACTTTACTAAAGCGAAGACGCTGAGTTTAATTTGATGAGAGTTGCAAGCAAGCGCTTGAGGAGCTTAAGGATCGCTTAATATCCGCCCAATTTATATCGCCTCGACCGAACCTACCATTTGAGCTTATGTGCGACGATCAAACTATGTCATTGGTGCCGTTTCTGTGGCAAAAGATCGGCGGAAAGTTCCAGCTTATCTATTACGCCAATACACACATTGAACCCCTCTCAAGTTAACTATACTACTATCGGTGCGAACCACCGCCGTAGTCTTTGCTATGGACAAGTTTCGAGTTACTTGTTAGAGCTCAAGTGATCGTGGTGGACCGATCACGCCGCTTATGCGTATCCGATGACTAAGAAAGAGGCTAAACCGCGCTTACTACGCTGGATATTGACCCTACAAGAGTTTGACGCTCAAATTAAGGACAAAAAGTAAGCTGAAAATGTAGTATGGATCACGCTTCTAGAATGTTAAGTGAGGAAAAGATGAACCAGATGATATAGATCTTTACTTTCCTCTGAGAACATTATGTTGATAGACGGTTGTCCTCCTGATGTTCCATGGTATTCTTCCATTGTAAACTACCTTCATGGCCGCTATCTCGATCCGTAGATGTCTTATCGTGAGAAGAAAAAGTTCTTCTCTCGATTTAAAAATATTTCAGATGGGATGAACCTTATCTTTTCAAGATCTCAGAAAGATGGTTTGCTTAGAGATGTATTCCGTAACCGGCAACGTGACATCATTGAGCAAAGGCTACAGCCGGGACCCACAAGTGAGGTCACTTTGGTCCTTGGAAACCGCTAAGATCTTTCAACTGCGTTTCTATTGGCCTACGATCTTTAAAGATACGGAAGCTTTCAGAAGCTTGTGATAAAAAAGCCAAAGAACCGCACTGACAAGGCGCTTTGACATGCCTTTAAAACCCATCCTCGAATGCGAAGTCTTTGATGTATAATGGGTATCGATTTTACGGACCATTCCCATCATCTTGGCGGTAATAAATACATCCTAGTCTCATGAGACTACGTGTCCAAACGGGTGAGGCTCAAGCCACTCTCACAATGATCATAAAACGGCCATGAAATTTTTAAAGAAAATATCTTTGTGCGGTTTGATGTCCACGCCGCTTTGATCGCTGATGAAGCGGACGATTTTCGCAACCGACCCTTCTAGAAAAAGTTCTCAAAAATATGGTGTCCGCATAAAATTGGCACACCATACCATCCTATGACTAGTGGGTCGTTGAAAGAAGCAACCAAAGTTTAAAGAAGATCCTAGAGAAAATCATAATAGCCATCGAAAAGACTCGAGTCTAAAGTTGATGATGTACCGCGGGCATATCGAATCGCTTATAAGACTCCCACGGGTACATCACCATATCAAATGGTCTACGGAAACCATGTCATCCGCCTCGCCGAAAGTTAGAGATGAGCTTATTGGGCTACAAAGTTTCAACTTTGATTCCCAATCTCAGGGAAACATCGACTACAAAGCAGCTATAATGAGCCGATCGATCTCGCACTCCAGCCCTATGAAAGTGCCAGTGATTAGTAAAGATAAGATGGCTTACTCCACGATGCTAAGATTAAGAAAAGAGAATTCCATGTCGGCGAACAAGTTCTTCTATATAATTCTAAAGTTACATTTGTTTCTCGAAAGTTAAGGACACGCTGGTCCGCCCTTTCGAGATTCTCCAAATCATTCCGGGAGGCGCTCTAGAACTTCGTGGTTATAGTGGTGACCCATTTCGAGTCAACGGTCAAAGTGCAAACACTATATTGGTGAACCTAAAGAGACATCTTTGATTGTTAAATTTCTCGATATTCTCGGATGTGGTGTTCCGCGAGTTGAAGACTTTAACGAGTTATCACCCGACTTGTTCTCCGAGGATGACGGAAGTGACCTTTCAAGAAATTCTAGCAGTGTAGGCCGATATGGAAGAGTTTGAAAGTGGAGCGCCGCTGAAGCGCCATCGAGGGCTCAGAGAATGAAGAGGTCACCCACGGGGAAGTTCAAGCCGATGTGGAAAGCTATTAAAGATTTCACCCCACGTGAGATGTCGTCGCGCACCCACACCATCGATCGTAGCTACACGAGGTAAGTAATCGCGTAAAGTCAAATGGCCTCGACCTGTGCCGATTTTTCAATGGTGTCGAGCTAACGACATTAACTAAAAGCGCTTACTGTGAGGCATCCTGTATATCCCTTATTATATTAGTTAGGTTCTGCTCACGCTGTTAGTGTTTTATTTATTTCGGTTTTAGTTTAATTAAGTTTTAGCCGATTAAGTTTTTGTATTTATATCTCGCGCTTAGTGTGCTTTTTAGATATGGATTACGGAGTTCTTCCTCGAGGAGTTCCTCATCATTAGTCGGATTCCACCGACATCGTAAATGATGGACCAAAAGTACTATAGTCTCGCACGAGATTTTGAGCTTAGCACCTGCACGGGCACCATCACTTATGTTCTCATCGCACTCGCTGCTCGGGAGGTAGTGACTTCACCACCGAGAGCTACAGGAAGCTATGCAGACATCCATATACGATCCTAAATGACCCTATGCCGACAGTATCTAGCGCTTGTACTCCAGATCTCACATTTTAGAGGTTTGTAGGTAGTCAAGATGACTCAAGGCATAAGACGACTATGATTTCCTCCCGCTATTGATATGCTTCGCTTGCCTCATCCGCTTGGTGGATCGGGACGAGATTTATGCGCACTAGCATTAGTTAGGTTTATTCGCTAAGCAACGACGAAACAAAGCGCCGTGAGGCAAACCTAACCGTTTTCTATTTGTTTTTATGTTCTAGGAATTTTATGTACTTTGTTTGATTTAAGGTTGTATTTTTGAAATTTTAAATTAAGTTTAATAAAGAGATGTGCTTTTGAATTTGAGTTGTATGGAATTTTATGATTTTTGCATTTTTGCGTGACGCCTGGCCTGTAAAATCGACGCCCGCCCACTATGACAAATCTTGATTTGACGCCCACAAAGCCTCGACGCCCGTCCGGTATTTTCCTCCAATCTCAGATGTGATTTAAACTTAGACGAAGCGTTTACCGAATCGACGCCCGCCCAGCTTCATTCGATTTCCTGCGGACGCTTTCGCTCACCGAAGTTGGACGAAAGCGCCCAACATCTGCCTATATATACCCCGCTTCGATGAACCTCACTTTTCGCTTTTTCAAATCGCAAACCGTTGTTTCCTCTTTTGGCCTAAAATCTTCATTTCTAAACCATTTTGAGCGATTCCGAGTGCTACAAGCCGCTTTGATCCCTCTCTTTGATTTTCATAACCAAATTCCCAACAAACCATATTCTGGAGAATCAGCCCCATTCAAGTCCGACTTTTCAAGAAAATTCGATTTTGAGCCCCTATCCAGTTGTTTGGACTCGCTTTCACCTCAATCAACATCTACTCACCCTACTTGGTAAGTTAGTAACAACTTTTCTAGATTTCATTCACGCTTTTGTGAGTTCGATCTTTGGGTCGGCTCGCTTTCTTGAATGTTACCTTAATTTGTTTTTTTTTTTTCGGTTTTGGTGTTTCTTTCGCTCATGCATGGTGATACGGTGTTGTGGTGGGTGATGAATGGGTTGTTTGGTAATGATTATGGTTGCGGTTGTGGTTTGGTTGATTTGAAATCCCGCTTTGATGTTAAACGGGTATCTTGTTGTGAATCGGGTTGTTTTGGTTAGTCTAAGCTTGAATATGGTTCATAAGAAGCGGAGTGGTTAAGAGGCATGGAAAGGAAGTGGCTGTGGAGGCCGGAAAGAAACGCAAGGAGTTTGATCCTACTTTGGTCGATCCCAACCGGGTGTGAGTATACGAGAACAACCTCCTGTGAGCCACCCAAACTAGGGGCTACTTTATAGATGAGCCGACCTCCGACTCGAGACTCGTGACGATGTGCCTTTGGGTACGGATGCCTGAGTTCGTAGAGGCGAGGTCTGCCTAGGGCTGAGAGGAACCGCCGATGCTACCCGGAAGAGGAACCAATTGTACCTGTGGCTCGCCCTCCTAGAAAGAAATCCAAAACCGCACTCTATGCCATTACTCGCCGGTTCGTGAACCCTGTGAGCTCACGACGTGTATAAACAAAGATTATTTCTCGAGGACGATGTTGATTGAGCGGGCCATTTTGAGGCCAAAGTCGATCCGGGTTCATGTTGCTCAAGGATCGGAAATGGGAAACCTTGATGAGAATCCCGACTACCCCGTGAATAGCCCCTAGTTCGGGAATTTTATGCTAACTGCTCGAAACCGATTCGTGGAAGAAGGTAGTTGTGGTTCGAGGGGTTGAAGTTCCTTTACACCGGAAGTGATTAATCGTAAATACAACTTAGCGGCTTTCGAGGGTCGGGACTACAAGGAAGAGATTGTACATGTATGTAGCTCGGGCGTGATCCTTTGGCGAGTTGAGGTTAAGAGTGTGTCCGGACGTGGCATGGACGCAAGACCGGCGGTGACCGGAAGGAGTTGGTTACCACGACCTGACGGAGGATTGGGGTCCAAAGGTCGGTTTATTCGTAATCGGTTGTTGCCTAAGAACAACTTGACGACTTTCACATCGGTGACCTGTGCATGTTGTACGCGATTGACATTTGGCCCGAACGTGAATGCCAAGGCAAGCGGCGATGATGAGGTGGCTATTAATCGTAAGATCTATACCCGATGCTTGATTATCCTCACCTGATACACGCTCGCCTCGATGCCGTGTGCCTCGAGTATGGAGCCGATCACAAACCGGCGAATCCGAGGCCGATATAAATGGTAGAAGCGGTAAGCCTTCAGTCCGCCTCGAGATGGAGACACCACAGAGCCCGGTTCATCTTCGCACCGCCAGAGCGCCTACGGTTCCTACCTTATCGCCGTCCGACGCGCTGGCATGGCCAACAGCAGCGGGAGTGGTCGAAGACATCGTGACGCCTCAGAACAACATTTTGACGATCCTACAAAGTATATGTGAAGCGCCGCAACCGAGGGATGACAGCTTTTCAACCGAGCCTCATTGATTTCCATTATTCTTCTCGAGATTGAGCAAAGCCATTGCCGATGTTCTTCACGAGTCCGAGTCCTCTTCCGATGAGGAGCGGTATGATTCGGCACCTGTGGCTACGCCACCACCTTCCGCCCTCCTTCCGATCCCCTGGCCGATGATACCCTGCCCCGGGCCAATCTTGATTTTCTTTGTCTATTTTTCACTTTGATTTGCACTAGCTATACGTGGATCAGATATTTTTGCTACTTTTGATTTCGTGGTTCATTGTATTTCGCTTTTTTGCTACTATTTATTCTTTCGATGGATCATGTAAGCCATAAGGCACTCGCATTTTCATTTCAAATTGTTTCAACTTTCTCTCGATGTATTGCATGCTATCACTTTGCTTTATCTTCATTTTTAATATCTCTTTCATTTTGGTATGACTCCGCGCTTTCCCGAGATGGTTCCATGTTTGTCTAAGACGCGTGTATCTACATTGTCCGGGTTACGATTCTGTAGTGTCGCATGTAGGTTCGCCCGATCAACGATTCGAGTTTCGATCACCAAGTCTTTCCTTTTCTTTCGTTTCGCACAACACGAGGACATGTTGATTTTTAAGTGTGGAGGGAATGTTTCGATATGTATCTACACATTTGCTTAATTCAGAATGTTTCTATGCAAACGAGCTAAAATTTTTGAAATTTTTCGACACTTTTGTTTTCGCTTTTGTCCCGAGTAGGCAATTCGATTAAATGTATCATATATTTGGTAAGTTAGATGTTTCAATTTTTGGTTTATTTTTCACGAGCCATAGTGACATTTATGAGCTATTTTTATAAAGTTATACCCCGCTTTGGATTAGTAATTTTGATTATCTTATAAGTCATGTGCTTAGTGCTACGCATATATCGTGAGATTTATGATAGTTTGTATTTAGTTCCAAGTATGATATACCGTGAATATCTAGAAGTTTGAATGTGATAAGTAACACGAACTTATTTTCAAATGAAAAGTTGAAGAAAAATATGAATTAATTGGGTGTGTCGAAAGCTAGTCGATGATTTGAGCGAGGTAGGTATACCACGATGTCCTATACCATCATGATGACTAAAAGCTCACGATGGCATACGCTAGAAAAGTCGCTTTATGATTGAGTACGGTAGGCATTATCTCGAAATGTCCTATTCTCTATGAGGGCAATAGCTTCTTCTAATGTGTGTTACAAAAGTGAATGAATTCAATCAACTTAAGATATGTTATGAAATGAATAAGGCTTAGTTTTCGTTAATCTTATCCCCAAAGATAAACCGAAAGATATGATGTGTGGATTATCCTCTCGAGTATTTCAAAAGGCCCTAGATACATTCGATCATCTTTTCGATATATCACGCTTGTAGGTGCATCTTATGAGTGTCATTTATTACTATTCTACAAGTGGGGTATTAGCTAGTTTTGCTTTGAGTTTCTCGAGTTTGATATAAGTGGAAGTTTTCTATGTCTATGCACACACACAATGGTGAACTTCTCGATTTATTGATATGTGTTATGATGTTTAGATGTCCGTTTTCTCTCGAGCCTAATTTTTGTTTTGTTTTGCTCGACGAGCAAAAGCTTAAGTGTGTGGGAGTTGTTAAGCGGTGAGTTTATACGATTTATAACGCTATACTTTATGTTATTTTCTCTCATATTTGTATGAATTTGTATAAGAAACGAAATGCTTAATGGATTTATCGAGCAAATGGTATTTTAAATAAGTTATTCGCAACATAGGATTAATTTATGTGTTTTAATTATGTTTTTATGATTATTTGAGCGATATTACATTTTATGATATTTTTATGTGTCATATAAGCACAAATTCGAGCTCAAGAGGTGATTCAAAGATGATCAAGTCGGATTTGATTAAAGAGGAAGAGATAATGATGATTTACATTGAATTAAAAGGAGATAAAGATAAAGAAATCGAAATCAAATATATTGGATCAAGGCCCGTGTCCCGGCCCAAAGGACGGGCGCCTCATGGAATTGAACGAGCGCCCGGGATGGGAAGTTGATTCAGATGTTTGACGCTGGCGGACGCCGCCTGGACGAGCGCTTGGTCGCGACTCGCCCGATTTGAAGTTCATATGAAGAATGGACGGGCGCTCACCTTACTACTGACGGGCGCCCGCAATGCCGACTTAGTGAAACCGCCAAATCTCTATAAATAGGCGGTTGTTTTCTCCACACAAGAGGATCATACACTCATTATTCAAAACCCTAAACCTAGGGGCGGCTTTAGGCTGCTTTTCATCTTTTATTCCTGCTTTTATGCTCTTAGTTTAGATTAAAAACTAGTTACTTTTATGCAATCAAGCTTCGCAAATTTGAGTTGCCGAGGATGTTCAGAGGCTAAAAAGCTTCATCAAACGAGTATTGTGAAGCCGCCCAACAATTGTTGATTTCGCTTTCTTCGATTATACTGTGAGTTTTTAATAAAGGTTGTTTCTTATTCATGCTTATTCATGTTTAAATTGCTCTTATATCGGAAGATGTGCATGTGTTGATTGTTTATTGTTGATGGAAGTCTTAATAAACCCTAGATCACCATGAATAAGAATAGTAATTCAATCTATCATAACGGAAGTTAATAGGTTTGATTACTAGATTATAAACACAAAGTTTGCACCTTTGGTTAGAAAACGCGTTAATCTTGCATCGAAGATAATAGATTAATAGATGAACTTTCTAAGGAATTAGGATTCATGTGTAGGTGAGGTGAATCACAACCTAGATAAAACTGCAATATAATCGAGATAGAAATCAATGCTTGTTGGATAGGTGGATCAATCCTCGCTTGCTCGTTATAAATTTGATTTAAATCCTTAAAAGCTTGAATTTGTCTAGTTAGTTTACTTTTATCTCGCATCTTAGATTAGTTAGTTTAAATTGGTTCGCAGCCCGTATCCTTCCCGGCTTTAGATCATCTCTTCATTCCGCTTTTACGCTTTAGTTAAGTTTAATTTTCAAGATTCGCTTAGTTTTATCCGCTATTTAGCTTAGTAATCGTGACATAGGTTAGTTAGATAAAACTAGAAATCACAATCGCTTAGTTCCCCGTAAGATCGATTCCGCATTAACCGCTATTACTACGATCCTTATACTTGAGGTTAACCGGATTATTACTTGTTTATTTTGTGTTGATAAAATCCGTGATAAGTTTTTGGCGCCATTGTCGGGAACCGGACGGTTGTCTAGTTTTTGTTTTCGCTTTCGCTTTTCCGCTTGTTTTTTTTCCTGCTTTATTTCGCTTTAAATTCTCGCTTTTAGTTGATAATTGTTTTGTAGTTGTTAAGTAGATAATTAGGGTTTAAAACTTTCCTTTAGTAGTTTTCTTGGAGTTAGATCTTCCGCTCTTCGCTTTTCTCGACGCTTTTCTACCTTCTTTTATTCTCTCGCAAATTCTCGCTTTTGTTCTAAGTTTTCCCGTGAGCAAACGGGCGCCTGGATATTGACGCCCGTCCGCTGGAAAATTATCAATTATGTTCGTTTTATTCACTTAGACGAAGGCCCATAAGTTTTGACGCCTGCTCAGAGTTCTGTCACGATTTAGCGCTTAAATTACTAAACGCCCGTCCGATCTCACTTTCATCCGACGCCCGCCCAATCTTTTGACGTCCGCCTTGTCTTGTTTTCTCTCAACACTTTTGTTTCTTTTCTTCTTTCCTGCTTCTTCTCTTTAGGCTTTTAATTTTTAGTTTAGGCTTTTACTTTCTTAGTTTTTAGGTTTTGTTCCACTTGTTTTTGGTCCGTTTATGCAAACTCGAGTCAAAAGGGACCGCAATATACACCCTCGACTTTCGAGCGAACTGTAGTCCGCCAAACAGCGGAATTTCCGCTCATGGTTCTCGCATGAGCCGAGCAAGATCTTGAAGAACAACTAGCAAGAGAAATCACCGATTTTGTGATAATGGCCACCGATAATAGACGACGCTAAGCGCACCACGCCATGCCAGCGGTCAAGGTCAACCCGCTATTGTTATTCCAAATGATTATCGCACAAAACCTTTGAGTTGAAGCCGGACTTATCCGCATGATGCAAAGACGATCAATTTTTCACGGCTACCAATCGAGAATCCGCGATACCCACTTACACACATTCTGTAGATATGCGTACTACACGATCCAAGGAGTAAGTGAGGATGCTATCAAACTTAAACTATTTCCATTTTCGCTGAAAGTGAGGCTAAAGAGTGGTACACCTCTCTCCCATCTCGAATCTATCACCACCGGCGTAACTCGGCAAGGAGTTCTTGAGTCAATATTTTCCACCTTCAAAGACGGCCCAAAGGCTTAAATGACATTTTCACATTCTATCGTAAAGAGAATGAATCTTTCTTCGAGTGTTGGAAGAGATTCAAGTCCCTTCTTAGAAGTGCTCTCACCATGGCTTGCCACCGAAAGGCAAGTCAATACATTCTTCAAAGGATTGACCGAGCTTACAAAAGGCATGGTCAATAGCTCCTCTCGGGGGCATTTCAAGAAAACGCCATGAGGGATGGGCATTGTTTGAGGACATTGCAAAATATAACTATGCCCCTCTTATCAAGCAATTCAAGCACCTCCTCCTCCCAAGGTTGAGGAAGTCAATTTACAAAGTTTGATTGCCATGTCGCAGTGCAAATGGTACCACCTCAAGTTTCAAATCCAATAAATCAAACTTCTTCTTTCCACGTAACCCTCAAGTTCAGACAGAAAATTGTCACCAACCGCCATATGAATGGCCAATGCCAATTTAATGCCCCGCACCTTATCAAGTGAATGTTGTTCATGACTATGGACAAGATAATCAAGTCACATGTCAAAACTGTGATTTAGGTGGGGCACACTTCTAAATTCTTCCTCTATGAACGGACGTAGAATGCGCGAAGTGAATGCATTCTATGGCCGTAACAATCAAAGGTTCAATCGCCTCGTGCCAGGGCAATTTTCAAAACCAAGGGTTTAATCCATCTTCAAATTTCAATCCTAACTCGAATTTTAATTCAATCGAATTTCAACAAAACCCTGGTTTAATCGGATCAAAACTCGAATTTTTCCAATCCTACGCAAAAATTCAATCGAAGTTGGCCTTCCAATTCAAACTCTCACTTTCAAAGTCGGCCCACCAAATTTCTATGCCCCAAATCTCCAAAAATTCTCAAAGCCCCTCCCAACCTAACAATCTTGAAGCTAAGTTGGAGGAGCAAAGTAGATCGATGAAGAATCTTGAGAGACAAATTGGGCAACTGGCCGAGCAGCTTGGCTTCTGCACTCTCAGGCACCGCCAGCTTTCACCGAGAAGAATCCAAAGGGTGGTCAAGTTGCTCAGGCTGATTTGAACAAAGGTCCATGTACTGACCACGTGCCATCAATTCAATACGGTAAAGAGGAGGCCAAAGGTAATGAATCTAAGGAGCGGTACTCAAGTTAGTGGTCCTTCCCATCCGGGAAACCACTAGCCCTCCTCGCCATTGATAAGGCAGAGGGAAGCCGAGCACCTACACTCCTCAATCGCAAAGAGAAAACTCAGTGGCCGATCCTCGAGAGGTGAAGAATTTGGTGATCCTCAAGTGGCCGATCCTTTGAGGACCGAAAAGCAAGCGAAAGTCGAGGGTCGATCCTCGACTACTAAGAAATCAAAAAACTGCTCGTTGGAAGGATCTCGAAGACAGAGTCATAAGTGCATCCTCAAAAAAGGTTTTCTCTGAGGATGACCTTAAGAAACTTCCATTTCCACCGAGAAAGAGCAACATTCCCTGATTGAGGATAAGAAGTATGAAAAGGTACTAAACCTTTTGAAAAATACTCAGTGAATCTTCCATTATCGGATGTCTTAGTCGAGATGCCTAAGTATACAAAATTTATCAAGGATGTCGTGTCTTCAAAAAGAAATTAGCAGTGCATGGAAAGGCATATTGGTGAGGATTGTTCCATGATTAATTATGAAAACTTACCAGCTTAAAAGAGGCGACTCCGAAAATTCGTACTTACAGATTAATGGGAGGTCTAGTCTTCCCAAATTCTTTGTGTGATCTAGGTGCCTCTATAAGCCTTATGCCAATGTCTCAGATGCAACAAATTTCGGTTTACAAAGCCTTCTAGAACCCACTACTATGAGCTTACAATTCATGGATAGATCTTCTAAGAAAGCCTCAGTGATCCTAAAAGACGCTTTTGGTTCGCATTGATAGATTTACCTTTCCAGCTTGATTGGTATGTTTTAGATATAGAGAAAGACTAAAACGCCCCCTGATTCTTGGAAGACCTTTCTTATCTACAACTTGTGAGCCCTCATCGATTGCGATGGTGGGCAAGTGACTATCCGAGTTGGTGATCAAGAGGTGAGTTACAATGTCTTAAAGTCCATTCAAGTACCCTCCGGCCCTCCAACCGGCTTTTCCATTGATTATATGACGGATGATTTCACCGACTATATGGATAAGCAAGTCATGGTCAGAGAGGCGCAGAATATGAGCGATTAGTTGACAACCCGAATACTCATGGTGTGGTTAATCTAGGCAACTAGCAAAATGAAATTGAGGATGAGCTAAGAGAAGAAGCTTTGGCGCGGGGACCATTAAGTAAGCTCAATGAATGTTGAGTTGAAGAGTGGCGATCTTAAATCAAGTCTAGAGATCCTCCCGTAGATTTGGTATCAAGCCGTTGCCAAACATCTTAAGTATGTGTTTTTAAGAGAAGGTGACAAGCTTCCTTTAATCATCTCTCGCCAAGCTATCTCGTGATAGAGAGCTTAAATTGTTAAACGCCTTGCGCAAAAATGAGAAAGCTTTTGATGATGGCAAGTGGAGATATCCGAGGATATCTCCCGACATCCGTATGCACAAAATCAAGACGAACGAGGAGGTGCAAAACGAGTTAGGCGATGCTCTCGCAGAGAAGACTCAACCTCACATGCAAGAGGTAGTCAAGAAGAAGATCATTAAACTTCTAGATATGGGTATCATTTACGCCATTGCATGCGATAGTGAATGGGTATCCCCACTCAAGTAGTTCCCAAAAAGGTGGAATTACTATTGAGAAGAATGAGAAAGGAGAAGAGATAGCATCGAGGCTCGTCATCGGATACAGAGTATGTATCGATTATCGAAAGCTCAATGAGGTCACACATAAAAGATCATTTCCCCTTCCATTCATTGACCGTGATGCTCGAGCGCCTGGGGCGGGCACGATTCTATCGCTTCCTGGATGGATATTCGTGATACTTCCGTATACCCATCGATCCAAATTGACCAAGAAAAGACCACTTTCACTTGCCTTTTACGGGACATTCGCCACAGCGGATGCCGCTTGTCTCTCAGTAATGCCCCACCACATTTCAAAGATGTATGATGGCAATCTTTGACGGGCTAGTTGAAAAGTGCATGGAGATTTTTATGGATGATTTCTCGGTCTTTGGTCAATCCTTCGATGATTGCCTCAATAATCTTGATCAGTGTTGTCTAGATGTGCGGAAAAGAACTTAGTACTTAATTGGGAAAAATGCCATTTCATGGTAGATGAAGGAATAGTTCTTGGCCACAAGATCTCAGCCAAAGGTATATGGTTGACAGGCAAAAGTAGAAGCTATCGAGAAGATGAGCTATCCTAAAAATGTGCGCGCAAGTGAGAGGCTTTCTTGGACACGCCGGCTTTTACGGTATGTTCATTCAAGATTTCTCCAAGATAGCCAAGCCCCTGCCCACTTTACTAAAGGAAGACGTTGAGTTTAATTTTGATGAGAGCCGCAAGCAAGCGCTTGAGGAGCTTAAGGATCGCTTAATATCTCGCTCCAATTTATATCGCCTCGATCGAACCTACCATTTGAGCTTATGTGCGACGATCAAACTATGTCACAGGCCGTTTCTAGGCAAAAGATCAAGGGAAAGTTCCACCTTATCTATTACGCAAGTCACACATTGACTCCTCTCAAGTTAACTATACTACTATCAAAAGGAACTACATCGGCCGTAGTCTTTGCTATGGACAAGTTTCGTGAGTTACTTGTTAGGAGCTCAAGTGATCGTGTGGATCGATCACGCCGCTTATGCTATCCGATGACTAAGAAAGAGGCTAAACCGCACTTACTACGCTGGATATTGACCCTACAAGAGTTTGACGCTCAAATTAAGGACAAAAAGTAGCGTGAAAATGTAGTGGCGGATCACGCTTAGAATGTTAAGTGAGGAAAAGGATGAACCAGATGATATAGATCTTTACTTTCCTCAGAGAACATTATGTTGATAGACGGTTGTCCTCCTGATGTTCCATGGTATTCTTCCATTGTAAACTACCTTCATGGCCGTTATCTCGATCCGTAGATGTCTTATCGTGAGAAGAAAAAGTTCTTCTCGGATTTAAAATATTTCGCTTGGGATGAACCTTATCTTTTCAAGATCTCAGAAAGATGGTTTGCTTAGAGATGTATTCCGTAATCTGAGCAACGTGACATCATTGAGCAAAGGCCACAAAGGGACCCACAGGAGGTCACTTTGGTCCTTGGAAACCGCTAAGATCTTTCAATCCGGTTTCTATTGGCCTACGATCTTTAAAGATACGGAAGCTTTCAGAAAGCTTGTGATAGGTGCCAAAGAACCGCACTCTAACAAGGCGCTTTTGACATGCCTTTAAAACCCATCCTCGAATGCGAAGTCTTTGATGTATGGGGTATCGATTTTATGGGACCATTCCCATCATCTTGCGGTAATAAATACATCCTAGTCTGCGTGAGACTACGTGTCCAAATGGGTGGAGCCTCAAGCCACTCCTCACAATGATCATAAACGGTCATGAAATTTTTAAAGAAAAATATCTTTGTGCGGTTTGGATGTCCACGCCGCTTTGATCGCTGATGAAGGGACGATTTCGCAACCGACCCCTGTGAGAAAGTTCTCGAAAAATATGGTGTCCGGCATAAAATTGGCACACCATACCATCCTATGACTAGTGGTCGTGCTTGAAAGAAGCAACCAAAGTTTAAAGAAGATCCTGAGAAAATCATTATCATCATAGAAAAGACTGAGTCTAAAGTTGGATGATGTACCGGGGCATATCGAATCGCCTATAAGACTTCCAGTACGGGTACATCACCATATCAAATGGTCTACGGAAACCATGTCATTTGCCTCGTCGAGTTAGAGCATAGAGCTTATTGGGCTACAAAGTTTCGAACTTTGATTCCCAATCTTGTGGGAAACATCGACTACAAAGCTAGCTATACGAGCCGGACGATCTGCACTCCAGTGCCTATGAAAGTGCCAGGATTAGTAAAGATAAGATGAAGCTACTCCACGATGCTAAGATTAAGAAAAGAGAATTCCATGTCGGCGAACAAGTTCTTCTATATAATTCTAGGTTACATCTGTTTCCTGGAAAGTTAAGGACACGTTGGTCCGCCCTTTCGAGATTCTCCAAATCATTCCGGAGGCGTTCTAAACTTCGTGGTTATAGTGGTGACCCGCTTTGAGTCAACGGTCAAAGGTGCAAACACTATATTGGTGAACCTAAAGAGACATCTTTGATTGTTAAATTTCTCGATATTCTCGGATGTGGTGTTCCGCGAGTCGAAGACTTTAACGAGTTATCACCCGACTTGTTCTCCGAGGATGACGGAAGTGACCCTTCTGAAGAAGTTCTAGCAGTGTAGTCTTGATATGGAAGAGTTTGAAAGGGAGCCGCCACTGAAGCGCCATCGAGGGCTCAGAGAATGAAGAGGTCACCCATGGGAAGTTCAAGCGTATGTGGAAAGCTATTAAAGATTTCACCCCATGTGTGAGATCGCTTCGCAGCCCACACTCACTGATCGAGCTTACACGAGGTAGTGGTCGTAAAAGTCAAATGGCCTGACCCAGTGCTGATTTTTCAATGGTGTCGAGCTAACGACATTAACTAAAAGCGCTACTGTGGAGGCATCCTGATATCCCTTATTATATTAGTTAGGTTCTGCTCACGCTGTTAGTGTTTTATTTATTTCGATTTTAGTTTAATTAAGTTTTAGCCGATTAAGTTTTTGTATTTATATCTCATCGGTTAGTGTGCTTTTTAGATATGGATTACGGAGTTCTTCCCGAGGAGTTCCCCATCATTAGTCGGATTCCACTGATTATGAAATTGATGGACCAGGAGGCACTATAGTCTTGCACGAGATTTTGAGCTTAGTACCCGTGCACGAAGACCATCACTTATGTTCTCATCGCACTCCATTGTTCGGGAGGTAGTGACTTCACCACCGAGGAGCTACAGAAGCTATAGATCGCCCATATACGATCCTAAATGACCCTATGCCGACGAGATCTAGCGCCGGTACTCCAGTGATTCACATTTTGAGGTTTAGAGGTAGCCGGAGATGACCTGGGCGCATAAGACGACTATGATTTCCCTCCCGCTATTGATATGCTTCGCCGCCTCATCCGCTTGGTGGATTGGGACGAGATTTATGCAGTACTAGCGTTAGTTAGGTTTATTCGCCGAGCAACGACGAAAACAAAAGCGCTTCGTGGGAGGCAACCCAACGTTTCTATTTGTTTTTATGTTCTAGGAATTTTATGTACTTTGTTTGATTTAAGGTTGTATTTTTGAAATTTTAAATTAAGTTTAATAAGAGCTGTACTTTTAAAATTGGGTTGTATGGAATTTTATGATTTTTGCATTTTTGGCCTGCTGGGACGCCCGTCCAGAAAACTGGACGCCCGTCCGCTATGACAAATCCTTAGACGGACGTCCACAAAGCCTGGACGCCCGTCCGATATTTTCCTCCAATCCTGTATGTGATTTAAACTTTGACGAAGCGTTTACCGAACTCGACGCCCGCCCAGCTTCATCGATTTCCCGACGGGCGCCCGCTCACCGAAGTTGGACGAGCGCCCAACATCTCGCCTATATATACCCCGCTTCGATGAACCTCACTTTTCAGTTTTTCAAATCGCAAACCGCTTCTCTCCTCTTTTGGCCTAAAATCTTCATTTCTAAACCATTTTGAGCGATTCCGAGTGCTACAGCCGCTTTGATCCCTCTCTTTGATTTTCATAACCAAATTCCCCAACAAACCATATTCTTGAGAATCAGCCCCATTCAAGTCCGACTTTTCAAGAAAAATTCGATTTTGGAGTCCATTTTGGTGTTGTCTGGATTGATTTCCACCTCGATCAACATCCACTCACCCTACTTGGTAAGTTCGTAAGCAAAATTTCTAGTTTTTATTCACGCTTTTGTGAGTACGATCTTCGGTCGGCTCGCTTCACTTGGATATTGCCTTAATTCGGTTTTTTTTTTTTTTTTTTTTGTTTCTTTGCTTTGTTTTGGTGATATGGTGTTGTGATGGGTGATGCATTGGGGTTGTTTGGTGATGGTTATGGTTGTGGTTGTGGTTTGGTTGATTTGAAAGCCCGCTTTGGATGTTAAACGGGTATCTTGTTGTGAATCGGGTTGTTTTGGTTAGTCTAAGCTTGAATATGGTTCATAAGAAGGGAGTGGTTAAGAGGCATGGAAAGGAAGTGGCTAGGAGGCCGGAAAGAAACGCAAGGAGTTTGATCCTACTTTGGTCGATCCCAACCGGGTGTGAGTATACGAGAACAACCTCCTGTGAGCCACCCAAACTAGGGCTACTTTGAGAGATGAGCCGACCTCCGACTCGAGACTCGATGACGATGTGCCTTTGGTACGGATGCCTGAGTTCAGAGAGAGGTGGAGGTTCGACTAGTAGCTGAGGAAACTGCCGATGCTACCCGGGAAGAGGAACCGGTTGTACTCTGTGGCTGCCCCTCCTAGAAAGAAATCCAAAACCGCACTCTCCTATGCCATTACCTCGTCGGTTCGTGAACCCTGTGAGCTCACGATGTGTTTAAACAAAGATTATTTCTCGAGGACGATGTTGATTGAGCGGGCCATTTTGGAGGCCAAAGTCGATCCGGGTTCGTTAAGTTGCTCAAGGATCGAAAATGGAAACCTTGATGACAATCCCGACTACCCCGGTGAATAGCTCCATAGTTCGGGAATTTTATGCTAACTGCTCGAAACCGATTTGGGGAGGAAGGTAGTCGTGGTTCGAGGGGTAAGTTCCTTTTACACCGAAGTGATTAATCGTAAATACAACTTAGCGGCTTTCGAGGGTCGGGACTACAAGGAAGAGATTGTACATGTATTGTAGTTTGGGGCGTGATCCTTTGGAGGAGTTGAGGTTAAAAGTGTGTCCGACGTGGCATGGACGTTAAGACCGGGCGGTGACCGGAAGGAGTTGGTTACCACGACTGGACGGAGGATTGGAAGGTCCAGTGTCGGTTTATTCGTAATCGGTTGTTGCCTAAGAACAACTTGACGACTTTCACATCGGTGACCTAGGCATGTTGTACGCATTGACATTTGGCCCGAACGTGAATGTGGGGCAAAGGCGTTATATGATGAGGTGGCTATTAATCGTAAGATCTATACCCGATGCTTGATTATCCTCACCGATACCACGCCTCAGACGATGCCGGTGTGCCTGAGTATGGAGCCGATCACAAACCGAAGAATCCGAGGCCGATATGGCGAGAAAAGCGGTAAGCCTTCAGTCCGTCGAGATGGAGACACCACAGAGCCCGGTTCATCTTCGCACCGCCAGAGCGCCTACGGTTCCTCGCTTTACCTTCGTCCGGACGCGCTAAGTATGGCCAACAGCAGCGGGAGTGGTCGGAAGACATCGTGACGCCTCGTAACAACATTTTGACGATCCTCGGAAGTGTATATGTGAAGGCCGCAACCGAGGATGACAGGTTTTCATCCGAGCCTCATTGATTTCCATTATTCTTCCGAGATTGAGCAGGCCATTGCCGATGTTCTTCACGAGTCCGAGTCCTCTTCCGATGAGGAGCGGCCTGATTCGCACCTAGGCTACGCCACCACCTTCCGCCCTCTCTTCCGATCCCCGGCCGATGATACCCGGCCCGGGCCAATCTTGATTTTCTTTGTCTATTTTTCACTTTTGATTTGCACTAGCTATCGTGGATCAGATATTTTTGCTACTTTTGATTACGTGGTTCATTGTATTTCGTTTTTTTTTTTGCTACTATTTATTCTTTCGATGGATCATGTAAGCCATAAGGCACTCGTACTTTCATTTCAGCTGTGTTTCTACTTTATGGATGTATTGCATGCTATCACTTTGCTTTATCTTCATTTTTGATATCTCTTTTCATTTTGGTATGACTCCCCGTTTTCCCCGAGATGGTTCCATGTTTGTCTAAGACGTGCAGGTATCTTTTTAGCGGTTTCGTCGAGCTACATTGTCTGGTTACGCATTCTAGAATGTCATTATGTAGGCTCCGGCCTGATCAACGATTCGAGTTTCGATCAGCTAAGTCTTTTCCTTTTTCTTTCGTTCTGCACAACATGAGGACATGTTGATTTTTAAGTGTGGGGGAGGGGAATGTTTCGATATGTATCTACACATTTGCTTAATTCGTAATGTTTCTATGCAAATGAGCTAAAATTTTTGAAATTTTTCGACACTTTTGTTTCTATTTTGTCCCGAGTAGGCAATTCGATTAAATGTATCATATATTTGGTAAGTTAGATGTTTCACCTGACACTATTTTTCACGAGCCATAGTGACGATGAGCTATTTATAAAGTTATACCCCTCTTGGATTAGTGATTTTTGTTTTCTTATGAGTCATGTGCTTAGTGCTACGTATATATCTCGCGATTTATGATAGTCTGTATTTAGCTCCGAGTATGTTATACCGTGAATATCTGAAGGTTTGAATGTGATAAGTAACACGTAACTTATTGTCAAATGAAAAAGTTGAAGAAAAATATGAATTAATTGGGTGTGTCGAAAGCTAGTCGATGATTTGAGTGCGATAGGGTATACCACGATGTCCTATGCCACTATGATGGCTAAAAGCTCACGGCGCTTAGGAAAAGTCGCCTTATGATTGGAGTAAGGTAGGTATTATCTCGAAATGTCCTATTCTACTATGAGGGCAATAGCTTATCCTAATGTGTGTTTAAAGTGAAAAAGTTAAATCAACTGATAAAGTGTTATGAAATGTATATAAGACTAAGTTATCGTCTCATTTTATCCCCAGAGAAACCGATGTATATGTTGTAGGGATTATCCTCTCGAGTATTTCAAAAAGGCCCTAGATACATTCGATCATCTTTTTCGGGATATATCACGCTTGTAGGGTGCATCTTATGAGTGTCATTTATTACTAGTCTACAAGGGGGTATTAGCTAGTTTTGCTTTGAGTTTCTCGTTTTGGATATAAGTGGAAGTTTTCTATGGCTATGCACACACACAATGGTGAACTTCTGATTTATTGGATATGTGTTATGCATGTTTAGATGTCTGTTCTTCTCTCGAGCCTAATTTTTGTTTTGTTTTGCTCGGGACGAGCAAAAGCTTAAGTGTGGGGTTGTTAAGGGGTGAATTTATACGATTTATAACGCTATATTTTATGTTATTTTCTCTCATATTTGTATGAATTTGTATAAGAAACGAGCGCTTAATGGATTTATCGAGCAAATGGTATTTTAAATAAGTTATTCGCAACATAGATTAATTTATGTGTTTTAATTATGTTTTTATGATTATTTGAGCGATATTACATTTTGCGATATTTTTATGTGTCATAGAAGCACAAATTCGAGCTCAAGAGGTGATTCAAAGATGATCAAGTCGGATTTGATTAAAGAGGAAGAGATAATGATGATTTACATTGAATTAAAAGGAGATAAAGATAAAGAAATCGAATCCAGCCATATATTGGATCAAGTCTCGTGTCCCGCCCAGGTGGGCCGGGCGCCTGATGGAATTGAACGAAGGTCCGGGGATGGGAAGTTGATTCGTGATGTTTGGACGCCAAAGTGGACGCCGTCCTGGACGAGCGCTTGGTCATGACTCGCCCGATTTGAAGTTCATATGAAGAATGGACGGGCGTTCACCCTACTGCACGGGCGTCCGCAATGCCGACTTAGTGAAACCGCCAAATCTCTATAAATAAAGGGCGGCCGTTTTCTCACACAAAAGGATCATACACTCATTATTTAAAACCCTAAACCTAAAGGCGGCTTTAGGTCGCGTTTTCATCTTTTATTCCCGCTTTTATGCTCTTAGTTTAGATTAAAAACTAGTTACTTTTTATGCAATCAAGCTTCGCAAATTTGAGTTGCCGAGGATGTTCGAGGCTAAAAGCTTCATCAAACGAGTATTGTGAAGCCGTCCAACAATTGTTGATTTCGTTTTCTTCGATTATACCGTGAGTTTTTAATAAAGGTTGTTTCTTATTCATGCTTATTCATGTTTAAATTGCTCTTATATCGGAAGATGTGCATGTGTTGATTGTTTATTGTTGATGGAAGTCTTAATAAACCCTAGATCACCATGAATAAGAATAGTAATTCGAATCCATCATAACAGAAGTTAATAGGTTTGATTACTAGATTATAAACATAAAGTTTGCACCTTTGGTTAGAAAACGCGTTAATCTTACATCGGAAGATAATAGATTAATAGATGAACTTTCTAAGGAATTAGGATTCATGTGTAGGTGAGGTGAATCACAACCTAGATAAAAACTGCAATATAATCGAGGTAGGAAATCAATGCTTGTTGGATAGGTGGATCAATCCTCGTTTGCTCGTTATAAATTTGATTTAAATCCTTAAAAGCTTGAATTTGTCTAGTTAGTTTACTTTTATCTCAGATCTTAGATTAGTTAGTTTAAATTGGTTCGCACCCGTATCCTTCCTGGCTTTAGATCATCTCTTCTTCGGGCTTTTACGTTTTAGTTAAGTTTAATTTTCAGTATTCGCTTAGTTTTATCCGCTATTTAGCTTAGTAATCGTGACATAGGTTAGTTAGATAAAAACTAGAAATCACAATCGCTTAGTTCCCGTAAGATCGACCCGGCATTAACCGCTATTACTACGATCCTTATACTTGAGGTTAACCGGATTATTACTTGTTTATTTTGTGTTGATAAAATCCGTGACACCAACCTCCTTGGTTTTGGACCCTATTTGGTCCCAGATTTAGTGCCCTTGGATTTTGAAGTGCCTCTCTATTTAAGTTTTGTATTTCCCGATCCTCGGGAGTAAGCGTCGGGTCTAACAGCAACCCATCTTCAGTCCCATCTCCAACATGTAAATTCGTTAAATCTCCGCTTCCCGAAGTCATTTCTGATTCTTCTGATTCGGATTCTAACTCAATAAATGATGTCGATGCTATTTTAGACAATTTCCTTGTCCTTTCCGCGTTCCGGTGTTGTGCAAATGCTTCGATTCCAGGGATGTAAGGATATAGTGGCTCCTTAGAACTCCTGATCATACAGTGCAAACACCCAAACAACAAGAAAACAGTAAAAATAAAAACAACCTAATCCTAAATACTCGAATGACTTTTTGATATTGATCGATTCCCCGGAAACAACGCCAGAAAACTCGGTGGCCAAATTATAGTAAACCAACTTTAACCGGCAGAGTACCGGGTCGGTTGTACTAAAACGGCGAGCAAGGTCGTATCCCACGAGGAATCAATCAAGTATCACAATCAATTTCGTATTTAGTTTAGGCTCACAAATAGGGTAAAATTAATTATAACTAGAAAAGGATGAAAATTGCTAACTTTAAAAAGTATAATAAAAGGAATAGCTAAATTATGGTCAAGAACACTACTCTCAACACCTTACCGAGTCACTAAGGATGAGTCTTAACCTGCCAACCAATCAATAGTTTCTAATGAATGTGTTGTGAGTGCGATCTCCTAAACTGGTCCCTAGGCGCTAATACCACAACCTAGTTACCCTATATTCGGTTCAAGAGTCTCCTCTATGTGATTTAACTGACCTAATATGATTAAGAACTATGAGACGCTCCGCATCCACCGAGTTCACGGCTTAGCTAAAAAAACCTTACCAAGGAACATGCTGCGAAAAACTCGACTAGTTCGTGCATAGCAATCCTAAAACTCTAGTTCGCACACTCCCTCGCAAAATACATTTATAAAGGTTATGTGTTGAATCATGAATCAAGTGATCAGTTTAATTCAAGCGTTAAGATCGAATTTTAGGACACAACAACTCAAAAGATTTAATTTTAAGCTTTACTCATCCCTAGATCATCGTTTAGGCATCAATTTCGTAGTTCCATCACATAATTTAGCTATCAGAAATTTAGCTACTCATAATTATGATAAAATCACCGAAATAAATCAAGAAATACATAACAGGCATCAGAAAAAGATAAAGAAAATTACCAATAAAAAACTATAAGCAATTCACCGAATCCGTCGCTACTTTGTGTACCAATCGTAAATAACCCAACCAAAGTGTCACCATCGGCGTCCGGGGCTTACTCCGAGCCCTTATGTGATGTAAACTCGGCCTTTCTTTCTCTACGATAATCTGCATTCGTCGATTGAGAACAAAGCGAATAGGAAAGTTGAAATAATGACTCCTTCTCTTCCGTACTTTCTGCTTTCGGTAAAAGTTGCTACTGTTCTAAGGGGATTTGCAGAAAAATAAAATAGATCCACTCTAATGGAAGAGAAAAAACTGTTGCAGAGAAAAATAAAATTGTGCTATGAAAACTGTGTGTTAAAATTTGACCTAGGTGGCTTCTTATAAGAAAATAGCCGACTCCCTCCGTCCGGAAATTACCCTGTGATAAAAAGGCTGGAAAATATTTAAGGGGCAATGGTCCAAAAGGACACAAAATAGACTTAATTAGGCAAATAGGACACTAAGGAAACTTATTTGGTTATAAGGACACAAAGTAGATAGATAGACTCAAATACCCTAAATGAAGAAAAAAATAAAAATAATAAAAAGAAAGGGGGGAAACACGCTGAATGTTTTGTTTTGCTTTTGTTTTTTTTTTTTTTTTTTTTTTTGGGGCTGTGTTGTTGGTTTTTTTTTTTTTTTTTTTTTTTTTTGGGGCAGTTTTCCTTTTTTTTTTTTTTTTTTTTTTTTTTTTTTTTTTTTTTGTTTTTTTCTAGCCGTTTTTTTGCACCACCTCGATGCATTGACCGCCGATGAAGTGACACCGCGAAGCATTGACCACCTCGATGCAGTGACCACCATCGATGCAGAGACACCACGATGAAGTGACACCGCGATACAGAGACACCGCATTGACCACAGCGATGCAGAGACACCGCGATGCATTGACCACCGCGATGAAATGACACCGTATTGCAGAGACACCACGATGAATATAGGATTTTTTTTTCTGGACGCCGAGGCGGTGAGTTTTTTTTCCCGGTGACCACCGCGATAAATTGACCACCCCGATGCAACGACCACCCCGATGCAAATACACCGCGATCAAGTGACACCGCATTGCAGAGAAACCGCGATGCAGAGACACAGCATTGACCATCGCGATGCAGAGACATCGCGATGAAGTGACACCGCGATGCAGAGACACCACATTGACCACCGCGATGCAGAGACACCACGATGCATTGACCACCGTGATGAAATGACACCGTATTGCAGAGACACCGCGATGAAATGACACCGAGATGAAGAAACACGGCGATGAAGTGACAACGCGATGCAGAGACACAGCGATGCAGAGACTCTGCGATGCAATGACACCACGATGCAGTAACCACCCCGATGCATTGACCACCGCGATTCAGTGACCACCGCAATTCATTAACCTCCGCGATGCAGAGACACCGCAATGCAGAGACATCACGATGAAGTGAAACCGCGATGCAGAGACACCGTGATGAAGTGACACCGCGATGTAGAGACAACACGATGAAGTGACGCCACGATGCAGAGACACCGCGATGAAGTGACACCGCATTGCAGAGACACCGCGATGAAGTGAAACCGCGATGCAGAGACACCATGATGCAGAGACAGGGCGATGAAGTGACACCGCGATGCAGAGACACCGTGATGTAGAGACACCGCGATGCAGAGACACCTCGATGCAGAGACACCGCGATGCAATGACCACCCCCAATGCACAGACACCACGATGCAGAGACATCACGATGGTATAACATTTGATGATGCAGAGACACCGCGATGCAGAGACACCGTGATACAGAGACATCGCGATGAAGAGACACCGCGATGCAGTGACCATCGTGTTGCGACACCGCGATCAGATGACCACCGTGATGCGGTGACACCCCGATGCGAGACGCCGCGCGTCTGCGAGACGCCTCAATGAGTGACACCGTGATACATTGACCACCCCAGATCCATTGACCACCTCAATGCAGTGGCCACCTCTTTTAATGCAGAGACACCGCGATGCAGTGACCACCCACGATGCAGAGACACCGCGATCAGCTGACCACCCCGATCAGAGACGACGGATCGAAAGACCACCCACGACGATCTGAGACACGGATGCAAAGTGACCACCCCGATCTGAGACACCGGATGCAAGCGACTACCCCGATCACGAGACACCCACGATTAAGTGACACCGTGATGCACTAACAACCGCGATGCAGTGACACCGCAATGCATTGACCACTATTAACAAGTCGAGCTCGATTTTGTTATATTTTATTAATAATTAAATGAATTCTATGAAAATAATCGACCTTACGGGCCGAATCGAGCTATATCGAGTACTTAGCGAGTCGAGTTCGATATTGCCTTTTTATGGCTTCATCGAGCCCGAACTTTATCAACATTTTATGCAGTGACAATGGCAATCATATATGCGTGACATTAACAATTTATGCAGTGACATCTTATGCAATGACACTAATATTTTATGAAGTGACAGACAATAACAACAACATTTTACCCCTTTTCTTCTCTTTCATAAGGTACCTGAAATAATGATTACAAAAAGCACACATAAATAGCTTAAAACAACAGATATATATTCTCCACACCCCTACCCCACCTTTGCCTTTTGATTGGCACGAGCATTGTGAGCAAGGGGACATTACCTTGCACAAAGGCACATCAAAGGATTTCTTAGTGCCTGAATCAAATCTGCTGAATTTGTCCACTCGTGAATCATGATTAATCAATGTTAACAGCTTCAGCATCATTTCCATTCCATCATTACCCATTGTACTACTTCTGCAATAGGAAGCTAAAATGATAACCATTTATTTTCTGTAGCATATTGATCCACAAAACATATTCAATGGAAAAATGGAACAAACTATTCAACAATTTGCAGAATTGCAGAATACAACAGGCCAAATTTATTCATTGGAGGTGGATCCAGTTTTGCAGCCATTCAAATACATATCAAATTGTACGGAAAAAAATACATATCAATGAGTTTTGCAGCCATTCAAATACGTATCAATCAGTTTTGCAGAATCTCTATCAATTGTTAATCACAAATATTTATGTATGACCAATCCAACAACAGCATAAGAAGTCAAAGCAGACAACTTTATCAATTCCAAAATAAAATTTACAAAGCTACAACTATTCAATCAAAACAACTAAATCAAAGCAAAATACAAGCAAACAACCTTATCAACAACATCATCATTATAGCACTGAAATGTAATCCCATCTCCCAACATTCCTCCAACTGAGTATTCTACATCATCCAATCTCTCGGCTTTTACGTACATCTTTATAATCGTAGAATGTATCAATGGAAGAATTTCTGAGGATTGATTTGCATTTACAGAAACATCTAGCAACTCCTCCATGTATTTAACTTGTCCCTGTTCATAATATAGGTCTACAACCACTCGTGCAATACGTTTATCAATGAACGCCGAACCATACCTAATGTGTTCTCATACTTTTCTAATGTTTTTCTTCTTACAGTACACGGATACCATGTTTTGCACAATGGATGGCGTTGGCACGAGTCCGGCTAATGTCATTTCTTCATAATATCTTTCAGCATCATCAAAATTGAAAGATTTAACACAACTCAAATGAGGCCCTAGAATGTTTGAGAATCGCTATAAATCCAGCAACCATTTTAGCACGATACCAAGCTTGCATCGCGTCCTTGTTTCCCAAGTTAGCGTATCGCGAGATGAAGGCATTGTAAGTGTGGGAATCACATTTATAGTCCTCTGATATCGCCATTAACTCGAATAAGCTCAAAGCAGTTAAAACATTGTTTGAGGAAAAGCAAGCAGAAATAAGCGCATTATAGACTGAAGTATTCGGCTTTAGTCCTTGAGCCTCCATTGTAGAGAATACACGAAGAAGCGATTCGACATTTCGACACTCCCCATTGCCAAGATTAGCTCAGAATAACATTCTTGATTCTTCTCCTGTAAAGCTTCAGGTATTTAAGAGGTTACAGCTTCAAAGAAAAGGACTTGGGGTTGCAAGTGTCCTCTAATGCACATGTCAAGAACATCATCCCAGCTCCCAATTACCTAAACATCATTTATTGATTCTGATTCTGTTAGCAAATTAAGAGATTATTGAAACAGAGTGTATACAAACAGAGAGACAGACAGAGGCATGTACCTTCACAGTTTTGTCATCATACATCATTCACCGCTCGTGATCGTGGCTGTAGGCAAAACAATGATAATGCTGTCCAATGTCCATAATAGCAAACCTGAAGCAGAATGAAGAAGCGAACTTTGAAGGACGATGAAGAAGCAGACCTCGATTCGAACTATGAAGGACGAAAAAGATGCAAAACGAGGTCGGATAATTGGAGGTGAACGTCGATAGAGCGAGGTCTGAAGAAATACAATCAGAGAAATAGAGAAATCAGTTGCTAATAGTTCGATTGATTATATTTTGAACTGGATATTTGAGATCGGTAACAGATTAGGATGGGGATAAGATTGGCAGCAGTCCTCCAAGCCCAGCGACAAGAATCCGCCATTGAAGCTCCAAGGAAATTGACGAAGAAGAGTACAAAAGGGTAATTTAGGTAAGTTAAACAAAATGTGTCCTTATAAACAAATAAGATTTATGTGCGTCCTAAATACCTATTAAGTGTTGAAAATAATCCTTATAAACAAATATCCAAATATTTAATTGGGCTCTGAATTTTATCACAATTTACCCTGGTTGAAGTGTGCATGGGCTCTCACCGGTCCCAGCTCACGCCTTCATTGCCGAGAGAAAAGCAAATGGGAACAATTTGAGAGGCGCAGGCTTCCTGAGCTTGACTCCCTTTTTTGTTTTTCCTTTTTTTTTGTTTTTTTGTTTTTTATATATACAAGATAAATAAATTATAATTTTTATCTTGAACTTTAATCTTGTGCCACATCCACACATGAGCTCCGTTTTAGTCGATACTCGTCACGTTGCGTTTCTTGTCACGCCGTCTATCACGCTATATCTGTAATAAAACAAAACAATTTACCCAAGCGTGACAAATTCCAATAAAACACACACAAATCACCCAAAAATGTCGAGATTTTCGACGTAAATGTCTTTCATCTCGTTATTCGAACCATGGTGAAAAGTGCCTTTAAAAATCACTTAACTACCCCAAAATTACATCGAATATGCTACAAATATGGGGTAAAATGCATACGAAATGATAGCAAATTTGACTCTTATCAGTATTACTGCCTACTATCTGCACAACACAAACAAAACCACCGAGTGATGACACAAAAAAACTAAAGCTGCAAAGAATCTTGTTTTCAATATCAAACAATATAAAGTGTTTTAGCAATTACCTTAATGGCAACCTTTTGGCCTGTATCTGCGCAATCATCATCAACCGGTTTGTGGTTCTTTTCAATAGAAACAATCTGTCCGATCTCAATAAACAAAAACACAAGAAATGTAATAAAATCATCAATACAAAAGAGAACAAGAGATTACAAATATAAAAAAAGAAGAAATGTTAAATAACAATTATTCTAAGCTCAGATCTGTGTTAACATAATTCAAAAGAGATGCACAACCACCGCCAAGATTGAAACCAAAAATCAAAATCCACATAAGGACTACAATAATATGAAGAAGGAATATGTGGTGTGGGATAATTGAAGGATTGAAGAGGAGGAGGGGATGAAGAAACGATGGAATGACAGGGGAAGGTGAGGAGAAGTAGGTGTGAAGGATTGAGTGGAATACATGCAGGATTTACTATGTCATTCAATAATGGAGTAATAAATTAAATAAAAAATATAATAATAAAACAAAACAAAACAAAAGGCTTCAATTACATGAGGTGGCAAGCAGGGAGAGCTCTCCAACTTTTTAAAATGGCGACGTGGCTTCATGTGAGAGCTTTTTGCTCTCACAACTAATAAGTAGCAGGATAAGTAGATTACAATAGTTTTGAAATAACTTGAAAATTTTATATATAGAATTAAAAGTGAAACAAATGGACAATGTTGCTAGTTACCGAAAAATGGACAATGTTGTGTTCCATATCGGTTACTTTTTAAATACTCTCTATGTTCCTATTTAATTGTCACAATTGTCAAAAACATATAAATTAAGAAGAGAAATTAATAGTTTCACTTCAGCATCAAAACGGCAATATCACCATTTGAATATAATTACTGTAATATTGTTTTCACTCTCTCATCCCTTAATAAATAATGTTAGATTTATAAAACACAATAAATAACATTTTGGAAATATAACTACAAGAAATAAAAAGGAATTCCTTTAAAAAAGATAAAAATAAAATAAAAAGGAATATATTTAAGGGGGAATGAGGGAGAATGTCAGAAATATTTCATCAATTGAGTAGAAGGACAGTCATTTGAAACTTTTGCATAAAGCGACAAAACTATTTATCCATTTAATAAATTCACTTGTGTTCAAATTCATTGCTTTAAATTATTTGCTTAAAAAATTCACTATCGAAATTCACTAATTTTCAAAATTCATTGTAGAAATTCACGATTTTAGGGATTCATTTCGAAATTCAATTGATTTCGGGATTCACCTTAGAGATTCATTGATTTTCTGATTCAAATGTTTGTCTTTTCGCTTATAAAATTATGCATTATGTCCTTCTTCCTATAAAAAAATATATGTAATTTGTCTCATATTCTTAAAAATATTCCATTATTATGCATTATTATCTACAATTTTCCATATATTTTTTTGGAAATTACAAGAAAATATCGTATTGAATAAATGTTATAATAATCAATATAAAAAAGAAAGTGTTATTAAGTTCTTATCACATTGCCCCTAGTTTTTCATTTTTTTTTTTTGGATGGGCCTTAATTTATCATAATGTGTTCATTTTCATTACTTCAGTACCATTATAATAGTATAATATAATAAATATATTTTAGTTTAAAATAGAAAAATATACTGATTAAATTTCTTAATTTGTCTCCGAAATGGACTACCTAATGTGATAATGGTTCCAACTAAAACTAGTAATGTTTCCCTAAAAAATAAATATAGAATATACTACCTCCGTCCCGTAATATAAGTCTTTTTGGGCTTTTAATGGTGTCCCCAAAATATGTCTTTTATCATAAAACAATCTGATATTAAATGTATTGTTTTCACTTTCACACTAAATAATGTAATATTATTAGCGCTGTATAAAAGCAATCTGATATTTTACATTGAAATATTAAAAACAAACTCATTTATTATATTTTTTTAAACTGTATGAAATAATCAAAATGCTTTATATTATAGGACGGAAGGAGTAAATAATAATAGTAGTAATCTTAGGCTGCAGGCATATACCGGGAATTTATGCCAAATCTTCATAAACCTCAGAACCCAAAAGGAATATCCAATTAAAGAGTATCTAGTGGCCTTTCAGATTCTCCCTCAACTTTCATTTTTATCTTGCCAACATTGCAGAAACTCTCTCTATAAATATCATTTTTTTTTCTTCTTTCTATCTACTAGTATGATTTTTCTAAGATGCTTAATCTCTTTATAAAGTTTGCCTTTTCTTTTCCTTGTTGTTTCTCTACCTTTGCTTAACTTAATTCCGCCTTTTTTTTCTTCGCATAAGTAGAGTCATCTGATGCTTCTCCCGCAACCTTTTACTACTTAAAAATCACACCTTTAGTCTATTCACGATAATTCTAAGCGGCGCATTGGGATAAATACATAGCTGAAACATGACCATCAGAGACTTCAAAGAGGAAGAAGATGAGAACCCTCCTCTGTTTCTTGAATCTGACATGAATTCTAGGCCCAGACGTATTGCTCTTTTTGTTGAGCCATCTCCCTTCTTGTGAGTTTATGTTTCTTGATTCTTTCTTCCTAATTTGTTAGATCATCACATTTGGGATTCAGTTCAGAACGGGATATGTAGTTATCCAAGTTTAAATCTCTGTTCTTCATTACATACTTGTTGTATTATTCCTTTCCAATTTTGCTTTTTTCCTTCATGATGGGTTGTTTTTATTTTTAAGTTATTTAAGTTACAATGGTTGATTTGACAAAGCTAAGGTAAGAGATGTTGCAGTTCAATTGTTTGACTTTAGTATACTGATTCAATGTCGCTGATGGGATTTATCGTGTGCTCGCTCTGATCATGTTTAGTAGATCTCTCTGTGATTTGACCAATCACGACACAGATAGTTTTGAGATGAAGCTTCGTTATATTTTAGTACTTTATTGGTTGGGTTTCAACTTTCAAGCTCATCGGTGAGGACTCAGGACACTCAGAGATTTAGGATATAGATATAATCACACACTTATCCTCCAACTAATGTTAACTCCACATTGTTTCTTAAACTTTTTTGACAGAATGTTTCTTAAACTTAGTTCACATGATTTTTTTGTTTTTTTTTGGTCCGTGTATTATAGCCTTTTTCCTTTCTCTGATTAGTTGAGCTTGTTCTTAGACTGCACATTTACTTGAAGCTGTGGTATTAGAATTTGACCATCAAATTTCGATTTCATTTGCAGTTATGTATCAGGCTATAAAAACAGGTTTCAGAATTTCATCAAATATCTTCGAGAAATGGGGGATGAGGTACCATTACTCTCTTTTATCTCATGAGAAAGATACTAGTTGCTATTGGTAGTAAAAATGTTTATGATATATCTCACGAATTGCAGTTTCACGAATTTGTCCTAGGCTAGTCCAAGTAAATTTCTTATGCTTTTCCACTTGTTCTGTTCTTTTTGCTGAATTACAATCAACTTTTGGAAGAGACGGTAATTCAACATAGTGTCAGAATAGGTGTGATTATGAGTTCAAACCTTTTTGTCAACATTGCATCCCTATTTTTATGCATATTAACTAGGTAATGGTGGTTACCACACATGAAGGAGTCCCCAAAGAGTTTTATGGAGCAAAACTAATTGGATCAAGAAGGTTAGTTAGTACTTGCATTATAAATTATGTTACATTGTGTTGTACACGATTTTATGGTGCGGTTTGTACTTTGTTGTTTGGTGCTGATAATTGTTATACATGTCTGTAGCTTTCCTTGCCCGTGGTACCAGAAAGTGCCTCTTTCACTTGCTCTTAGCCCTAGAATCATTTCAGAAGTTGCCAAGTTCAAGCCAGATATTATTCACGCATCGTCTCCAGGCGTAATGGTAAATATTTTGCTCCTTTGAATTCTGGTCTGATAAGTGTGGATTCACTCCGTGATTCATTGGATTTTCGTTCTTTTAGGTCTTTGGTGCTCTTGTTATTGCAAAGCTACTATGGGTGCCCATAGTCATGTCCTATCACACTCATGTTCCAGTGTAAGCCCGTTATTGTTATAAGTATTTTTCGTTGTTGTGTCTTTTGACAGTTGGATTTTGTGTAGTGTCAACTATTTAATTTGTTCTATTTGTAGGTACATACCAAGATATACTTATAGCTGGCTGGTAACACCGATGTGGTGGATAATAAGTATGCAATTTTCACACTGAGATTTACTTTTTTGTTGTCCAAGCTCTAGTGAATTTTCAATGTTTAATTCTGTTTCCGAACTGGTAGGATTCCTTCACAGAGCTGCTGATTTGACATTGGTGCCATCTGTTGCAATCGGAAAAGATTTAGAAGCTGCTAATGCCACTGCAGGTGAAAAATTAAAGCCATTTATCAACAAATGCTCTAGTTTAAAGACGTAAACATTAGTTTTTCTCCGTTTTATAGAATATCTGTTCAGGGTAAAATGCATCATAATCGCTACTACGCTTCATTTGATCGTTTTCTATCCATAAAAGTATATTTGGATATTGGTTTTTTGATATTCAGGCAATAGAATCCGCCTCTGGAATAAAGGAGTTGATTCTGAGAGCTTTAATCCCCGTTATCGTTCCCATGAAATGAGACTAAAATTAAGGTAACCAACAAGTTCTTTTTACTTATAATAATTTGTTAGTTAGAAAATATTACTTAATGGGTTCGGAAATTTCATACTCTGCTTTTATGTGAATGTTTTCATGATCCAGTGGAGGAGAACCTGAGAAACCATTGATAGTTCATGTTGGACGACTTGGATTTGAGAAGAGTTTGGATTTACTCAAGAGGTATTTCTCATTACCTCATAGTTAATCCCTTTTTACATTGAAACGATCTGAACCACACATTTAATAGACAATATACAACATATAGTGTGAATTATTTTTGCATATAGCGAATCTTGAACACTTTTACTGCTTTTGTCCGATATCTTATGAAACAGGATCATGGATAGGCTTCCAGAAGCTCGAATAGCTTTCGTTGGTGACGGGCCTTATAGGTATTCTACTTTGCTGCTATGATTCTCTTTTATTGATTGGCTGCAATTGTTAAAATATATATTAAAAAAAAATTATATGCTTTTTTCCCCCTTTTCTTTTCGGTTTAGGGAAGAGCTAGTGAAAATGTTCAAAGGAATGCCTGCTGTATTCATGGGGATGTTACACGGCGAGGAACTTTCACGAGCATACGCAAGTGGAGATGTTTTTCTGATGCCATCAGAATCAGAAACACTCGGGCTCGTAGTCTTGGAGGCCATGTCATCCGGATTACCCGTAGTAGCTGCACGTGCCGGGGGAATCCCAGATATGATCCCAGATGATCAGCAAGGTAAAATCGGCTATCTTTTTAATCCTGGAGATGTTGATGATTGTTTGAGGAAATTGGAGCCTCTTTTAAAAGATCAAGAATTGAGAGAAACAATCGGAAAAGCTGCACGTGAAGAGACGGAGAAGTATGATTGGAAAGCTGCTACGAGAAAGATTCGTAACGAGAATTACAGTGCTGCGATTTGGTTCTGGAGAAGGCAAAGAGCAAAATTTCTAAGGCCATTTCAATGGTTGTTTAGGCACCTTTTTCAGATCCCAGAAATTAAGTACAGGTGTGCAGAAGTTTATTGAAGTTTGGGTGCAAATATGTGTATTATAAGATTTGTATTTGATTATTGAATCGAGCAATATTCGTTGTGTTTATATGCTTTCATTGATGCAGTTTGATTGAACTTTAGTACTAGGAGTGGTCAGTGGAGTGAAATAAATGTGGATTGTTTGGTTTTGTGTTCAATGGAAGATATCCTTGAAACAATATATTGTAACATTTGAAATCAACATAGTTGAGGATTTTAGCCGCCGACAAAAAGAACGAGTCTTTCCTTGTCTTGAAGTTGGCGAGCATGATAGTTACAAAAAAACAATGTTGGATGCACGTTGGTTCTACTCCCATCCTTGGTGATAATGAGTGTTGGTTCCACGGCTACAAGGGAAATGAAGACCCTTTTCTTGAGCTTTACCCGAGACATGGTGGATCCGATTCCCCAATAGTTAGATTCAAGAGAAATCTTTCTTCTTCTCATGGATTTCGGCACATTGAAAACCTTTTGAGTTGGATAGATAATATACGTCCACCGAAACACCTGATCAAGTGCAAAATCGTTTCGTATAAAATGAAGGGGGCTGCTTATTATTGGTGGAAACAACTCCAGTGTGAAAGAAACGAACTTGGAAATGAGGAAGTCACATGAAAGTCCCACATCTAGTAAAATAAGAGAAACGCACACTTCTATATAAGTGTGAGAGACATAAAGTCTTTCACTCTAGGTTATTTTTTTTTAGACTAAGCCGAGCGAGGGCGGTCTAAGCGATTGACCGACATTTATGACTATTTGGGCCTACTGCGCGTGCAGGGCGTATATCACTTCTTGGCCAAGGATGAAGAACTTGTTGCTCAATAGATTTTCGCCTACCAAGTGTTTGACAAAATTACCCAATCAATTGAACCTTCAAGAAATGAAGAAAAAATGAAGCATATGATGGCTGATGATTTCGCACACAACAAATGTTCGACTGAAGTCCCCTTACAATCTTCCAGCAATGTTGATCTTAATGATCTTGAGGGGTCGACACGTATGAAAACTCAAGCTCTTGGAGTTGTGGATGAACTTAGAGAAAAAAGAGCTAACAAGCCACTTATGCTGCATGTGGATGCATTTAATGAAGGTGATGATTTAGAGGGCACACCCGTGGATGCTCAATTTGATATGGCATTGCTTGATCACTTGAACTAGAATGGTGTTACTAAGGTCTTGAAAATTGGAACTGGATATGAAGATACATATATCGCTAAAGCTTTGAATGCTAGTTCTCAAATAGGCAGTGCATCTATTGTTCTTAAAGATGTGCCGAAGATGTACCGCCCACTAAAGTATGATTTCCCGACACGCGTAATGCCTATTAATCCATCCAAGTTGGAGACAATGATTTGGAAACGGTTGGTTGAAGGCTAAGTTGAGAAGTGCAGCTCAAAATATGTTAGAATCGAAAGTGTTAAGATCAATGCTTTACATTGTCTTAAAACCAATTGGTCTTGAGTAAAAAGCGCAAGAACGTTATTTCTTTTAGGCATTCAAGAGTGTGGGCAATCTATCCCAACAACCCCTCAAGTGTTGGCAATTTGTCCATTCAAGAGTGTGGGCAATCTATCTATCCTAACACTCAAGTGTTGGCAATTTGTCCAACACTTGCACAATTTTTATTTTTTTTTAAATAATGTTCCAACCAGGTTCGATCTCGTGACATCTTGCTCTCTATACCACGTTAAGATCGTTGCGTTCTGTTTCACTTAAAACCAATTTGTGCAGATGCAAGTAAAGACGCAACTTTATTTCTTTTAGGCATTCAAGAGTGTGGACAATCTATCCCAACAGAAAGCGAATCGTGTTGTGCTACAAAGGTCGGCAATGCGAAAGATGAAAAATATCCAAGACAAAGTCACTTGAAGCCTAAGGATACCAATATGTTAGTTAGTAAGATGATGCTAGAAATCACAATCCAGTCAACAAACAGATATGTGTGGCACCGAGATACTCTGCATTTACTGTGTCCAAACTCCAATTCATGAATGGTGAGACTTCGTCACTCACATTTGGCCCTGGTGGTAAGTGGAAAACTGAACCAAAAGCATGTTAAAGACAAGGGCAGAAAATAGCTCTGGGCTGGATTTATGTTTTGAAGATGGACTTACAGTTTATTTGTATTGCTTTGACAATTATTGGAAAGGTGGACAAAATCAGTTTGACTGCCTTCTCACATGGTTTATAGTTTTAGGAGAAAGAATAACTTTTATTTCTCCTACTGGACTTGATTTCTGTTCAAACGGGGAATGGATCTGGTGGTATCTTTTTATTTCAGGGTTGTTGAGACTAATAAGGGTTCTTATGCATGTGCAGCAATGTCTAGATTTCTTTGGCATAATTTTTACCATTATATCAAGTCTCACGCCCCATCTGAGGGTGATATTTGGTGCTTTATGCATATACTTGATGACACTCTAAATGGTACCAATAATTATACCTATATTCACCCCGAATTCTGCTCAAGAGAGGATAGATAGGCTCGTTATTGCTTAGAATATGTGTTAAATGCTATGTGAGTGTTTCCAGGATCGTAATTCTGCATCTATGCTATTCTCCCGATATTTTGGTACTGTTTTGTCTCGTTTTGTGTATTTTGTAGGATGTGCCAATTCTGGAGCATTGAAGAACGGATATGGGCCAAAAGGAATACATTGGGCTGAGTAATTGAAGTCCAAGAAAAAGCCTGCAGAAGAAAAAGAAGAATAGAAGGCCCGGTAACCCGAGGGTTAGGCCCGGTAAACCGGTGACTTATTCAACACGAAATTTATTCTGCCGCATTGTCTAAATCGGTTAGGATTTTAGAGAGTCTTAAGTCGGTCATTGTATCTATATAAGACCGCAATTACAGATTATTGTATAACTTTTGATTAGTATTACAAATACAAAATATATTATTATGCAATAAAGTTTTCTTGAGCTTTGGAGAGTTGCTTTTGGTTACCTCCCTTCTTCCATCATCTCTAGCTTGAGTAGATCGAGCTAGATCTCCATTGTTGAAGGTATGAAGCTTTGAACGTTCCTTTATTATCTTCGATATGGTAGATCTATTCGTATTTATGTGTTTTAGTTAATCTGCATGTTTAACAACCCTATAATTTACTTATTTTAATCGTCTTGAGCAATGTAGATCCGAGAAATTGGGAAAAGCCGCCCCAGAGAAACCGGCGGTCTATACCGGTTTACCGAGGTATATTTTAGAAAACCTAAATCGGGATTACTACAATTTCGTTGATCGGCGTAATAATAATTAAAAGCGTGTTATAGTGTCCGCCAATCTAGTATTCGTAATTCGTAAATTAACATGAAGGACCGCAAGTGAAGTGTTAGTTAAGACATAGTCTTGATGGACCACAGGAACGTCTTTGGTCGATGTCGATAAATGCTCAGGCGGAGTTAAGCGGTATGAGGTAACGCTCAATATCGGTAGTTCTAGTTCTTTATGCGTATGGGCTATTACGGACCAATTAAGGAGGGTAGCTTGCGTATAGATTGTCTACTGCCATTGTCGGAGTAGATAGGGTTAGGAATTGCACCCGTAGCTGATAAATATGGTAATAATCATTAAAAGCTCGCGATTAATCTAAGGAAATTATGTGGGGAAGTAAACATAAGGATTAACTAATCCAAGTTAGTAGATCGGTGATGAGAGGGAGAGGTATACCATGTTTGTTTTCTCTTATGTTATTGTTGGTCAATGACCGCCTATATGTTGCTTCTTAATTAGGTTAGAATCGTTTATATGTATAAGTTGCATTGTCTCTGTGGGATCGACCTTGACTCGCATTTACTATACTGCGATGTACCTAGTATTGTTGCTAGTAATATCGACGTTAGTGACTTACACGCGATCAAGATTTTTGGTGCCGTTGCCGGGGACAATGGCCAATTTATAAATATAAACGTTTTAATTCTAATTAAGAAGTCATTTTTATTTTATTTTATTTTATTTTGAGTCTTGAGTCGTTCTGTATCAATCTTGCACATGTTAAACTGCCAGAATTAGAAAATTTAGGGCCGGTATCCCGAAGGTAACCTCCGAGTTACCGAGGCCTGGAAAATCTATTTACGAGCGCCTCATATTCTGTGTTATTCCTGTTGATTTTAGTTAGTAGGTCCGCAGCAGTTGGGATCACACCAACCGAAGCGGAAGTTGCTAACCTTTTCTTTGTTTTATTTTGTCTTTTTGAAGATTGATCAGAACACTTCAGAAATTTGATCGATTCAGAGTTGAAAAAGCACACACAAGTCAAACAATATGCCTAGAACAATCTTGAACATCACACCAATTTCCATGATTCCCGGAACTGAAGCACGCGAGCATTATGAGACTATAAAGAAACGGTTGGAGAACAAGGAGAAAGCAATCAAGCAAGAGCCTGAAGATGACCTGAAGGAGTACAGAACGTATTGTCCGGGTGAGTTTCCTTGTGAATTAATTGATATATCATCTTCAGATTATGATTCTGATGATCCTGAAGAGGATCCTGAAATGATATTTTCTGAGCCTGAGGATTACCCAGACTCAGACACCGTGGTGAAGTTAGGAGACCCTGGCACGTTCAGACTCCCAATTTTTGTTAATGGAATATCCGTAGGATTAGGTCTCTATGACTCTGGCTCGAGTTGCAGTATTCTTCCTTTTTCCCTCTGTCAAAAGATCAAACTTCCGGTCGTGATGAATCAAACCAGAACCATGACCTTCGTAGATAGAACCATAGAAATGCCTGCTGGTCTGCTTAGAAAGTGTACAGTTAAGGCAGGAGGGTTCACGTATCCTATTGACTTCACGGTCATAGATGTACCTGAAGATCCTAGTGCCCCAGTTCTTTTAGGACGACCTTTCTTAGCGACGATCAGGGCGGTTATGGATTTTGATAAGGGGGAGATCACTATAAGGATGAGTAATGATGCTGTATCTTTTAGGATCCTAGAACCCCTAGAAAACCGACCAGAGAGTTGTAAGATGACGTATGCTTCAAGGAAGGTGGAGATCTTGGAAATCGAAGGGCATACACATAGAGAGGTTGTCATAGAAACCGTTGAGCATGAGTTTATGAGATTAATGCTGAGAGAGAAAGAAGATAAGAACCACGAAAGGATGCTCACGGAAGCCAGTCCTTCCGTGTTGCGTAGTGAACGAGGCGAGATAAAAGTGGAAAACGTGGAGTCCTTGAGCTTAAAGTCTAAATCTCGACACAGAGGCAGACCTAGCACACAAGCTAAGAGAGAGGCGTGCTAGGAGGAGAGCTCAAAAAGGTTCTTTGAAAGTGCAAACCTCTGGAGCGAAAGTTTGACGAGTTAAGGCTCCAACCCTTGATTGATCAGAGATCTGAAGAAAGTCGAGCTAGCTACTATAAACTCAGAACTATCTCTTCAAACCCTTAGGTAGTTTAGGATTGAATAGAAGTAGCCAGATGAAGGGACGAGCTTTTTTTTCATCTCACCCCAAACTTAGGCTTGAAACCGAATGGTTGTGGAAAGGTTTTTTTTACCTCGTTGTGGATTCTAGTGAAGTCGGTTAGGTTTTGAGTCGGAAATGACAATTGAAGAATAAAAGGGTAGTCAATTTGAGGTCAGAATTGAGCAGAAAGGTTGAGTAAGAAGTGCAGCAAAGGCAGATCAAAATCTGGGGAAAAGATACCCCCGGTATCTCGAGGGTAACCTCCGGGTTACCGAGGCTTGATTTTCAGATTTCTGAACGTCGGTTCAGAAAGCTGAAATTTTAGAGACACGTGGAGGACACACGTTGCACCAAATACGGTCAGTCAGCAGAAACCGTCCCCTTTTTCACTCTTTTCAAATTTTTCATCCTTTCCCACACTCCACCATAACTCCACCTCAATCCCTTCAATCACCTCCTCAAATCCCTCACCCTAATAACTTCTCTACCCATTATCCCACTAAACCATCCACATTCATTCTATTCTTCCTATTTAAACCACCCCTTCATCACCAATATCATCATTCTTATCATTTTCATCTCTTTCTTTTACCAAACTTCTTCCATTTCTTCTTCCTTTCTAAAATCTGGCCACCATCACCATCACCACCATATCACCACCAAAAAGCCACCTTAACCAAACCAATTTCCAACCTTTTTCCAAACCCTAAACACCATTTCCTACCCCTGTTGCTGAGTTGTATTGCTGCTGCTACAGTGAGGTGCTGCCATTCTTCTTCTTCCACCATCAGAGGCACAGTCCAGAAAGAAATCCAAAAAATTTCAGGCCGGTAAACCGAACCATACCTCCGGTTTACCGAGGATTCTTTTTCAGAAACAACTTCTGTATCAGGTTCTATACTTATTCAGGATGGGTCCTAAGCGACAAAGGTCAGCTGTTCGTCCAAGTGGATATCAGACAGTGTATGAAGATGCCAATCCGTTAATCGACGGGGTTCCACAGTTCCATTCTCTAGCTATTTACGAGTCGTTCCGAGGCCATTAGAACGCAAGACCGGTGGCTCGAGAACGAGGGGTAGATTTGGACGACTGCGGGTCGATATTACCGGAGGCCCTACAAGCACAAGATTTATTGGACATGGCTGAGGCACCGGCAAGGTTCAACGCCACGGTGGTAAAAGAGTTTTATGCTTATGTTTCGCATAACCCAGGAGCCACATTTGCTATGGTTCGAGGAGTTAAGGTTGAATTTTCGATTGAGCGGATCAATGCTCATTTTGGGGTTAGAAATCCACCGGTGGGCCCGGATGATTACACATCCTCGAGCAACATTGCCGATCTTGAGAGGATGGATATGGTTGCTGATTTCTTAGGGGTGCAATGGAAGTGTAATCCTGCTGGAGCCCCCACCATCTTCCTAGAGAATGAGCTATCTTGGGACCGGAAGATGGTCAATAGATTCGTCTGTGCATGCCTTCTTCCGACGAAGCACACGGTTTTTGTCACCACTTCGAGGACAGAGTTAATGTTCTACCTAGAGACAGGTGCCCCGATCAACATCGGTCTACTGATGCATAGCCGTATTCATGAGCTTGCTGCCACTACTGAGCGAGAGCAGCTACCTTACGGGCCGATGATTGATATGTTTGCTCTAGAGGCCGAGGTGAAGATGCTTGTTAGTGATGATTGGGAAGACCCTGAGCCACAGCTCAGTTCACAGTCAATTTCTAAAGTTTAGAGATGGGTTAGAGCAGAGAGAGAGCGTACTCCGGTGCTTGGAGCACCGAGGACTCAGAGAGCCTTGCTTGAGGAGCACTCGCGAGAGATTACGAGTCTGCATCGCAAGATGGATCGGATTATTGACTTTCTAGGAGTTCCGCCTGCTACCCCGGCACATAGGACTGCCCCACATCGTAGAGCATCATCTTCAGCCGACGCCGCCTCAAGTTCTACACCACCTCCCGGTCTTGAGCATGGAGTCGACTGGGAGGGTGATTCTGATGAGGACTAGCTTTTATTTCTTTTTATTGTTGTTTTCCATTTTCTTGTTTTTCTTTTTGTTTTTGTTTTTCTTTTCCTACTTAGTTGATGTAGCAGAATAATTTTCATATAATAACTTTGTCGGCTTAATTTGTTTTGGAGTATATTATTTTCTCTTTTACTGCCGCATTTTTATTATACAGTTTGTTGTCACCACTATTCTTCTTGTTTTTTCTTGAGATATTTAGCGTAGATTCTTTATGGACTACTTACATGAGCCCGCTGATTTATCTGACGATCCGTTTCTTCTTTGGTTCCGCCCTTAACCGAAGCTAAGTTCCTTTCTATTTTTTATTTCTCATCTTATGCATTGGGGACAATGTTTCGATTAAGTTGGGGGGTAGAGGAGCGTCACTTAGCTTTTTAGAATTATATTCCATGAATTGCGTGATTGTCTTGATTCTCTTTGATGCACGATTCACCACTTAGACTTTGATTCCTTTCGACAGAATTTTGAAAACATTATGATATCTTTGATCTTTTCGAGTTAATTAACTTCATCTTTGTTTTACCTTGCACGAGTAAGAGAAAGTGTCCACTTCTGAAGTAGTGGCGTATTAAGCGTATGTTTTGTTATGAACCACCATTTTAAGCACGTATAACTCACTTCCCTTAGTGTGTAGTCGATAGCATATTGCTTTGACTAGAGTTGACCCTGGCTTTATCACGAATCATGTTTCACCAACGCTTAGAAAGGCAATGGAATTTCGGATTCGGTAGTTTATCATGAGTGGGGCCATGAGGATAGATAAATCAATGAGAGTTTACCCGCACAGAAAGAGAAGTGCATTGAAATATATACATTTATAATCTCTTTGGCAATATCTTAGTCGATGGAGCGTAAGACGCACGACTTTTGCATAGACCGATAAACGTGAGCCTAAGAGTAAAATATACTCAGTTCTCGATCTGCCTTGCCAGCTCAATTAATTAACAAATACATGTTCGAGACTGGTTAGTTCGACTACAGGTTGACGTAATGTGAGATTGTCTGCATTTCTAAGCGGTTGTGAAAGTTATTGCACACACACATTGGCTCATGACATGAATAGTGTTTAACATGTTACTAATGGATATGAGTGGCATGATCTTGATCTTGGCTTAGTAAGACATAGTTTTTTTTAATTAACTTGTGTATTGCTCAGAGTGTTATTTTCTTTTCGCCTTTTTGCTCGGGACGATCAAAAGCTAAGTGGGGGGTAGTTGATGACACTCTAAATGGTACCAATAATTATACCTATATTCACCCCGAATTCTGCTCAAGAGAGGATAAATAGGCTCGTTATTGCTTAGAATATGTGTTAAATGCTATGTGAGTGTTTCCAGGATCGTAATTCTGCATCTATGCTATTATCCCGATGTTTTGGTATTGTTTTGTCTCGTTTTGTGTATTTTATAGGATGTGCCAATTCTGGAGCATTAGAGAACGGATTTGGACCAAAAGGAATGCATTGGGATGATTAATTGAAGTCCAAGAAGAAGCCTACTGAAGAAAAAAAAGAATAGAAGGCCCGGTAAACCGGTGACTTATTCAACACGAAATTTATTCTGCCGCATTGTCTAAGTCGGTTAGGATTTTAGAGAGTCTTAAGTCGGTCATTGTATCTATATAAGGTCGCAATTATAGATTATTGTATAACTTTTGATTAGTATTACAAATACAAAATATATTATTATGCAATAAAGTTTTCTTGAGCTTTGGAGAGTTGCTTTTGGTTACCTCCCTTCTTCCATCATCTCTAGCTTGAGTAGATCGTGTTAGATCTCCATTGTTGATTCAACAGAACACCGATTCCCCGGCAACGGCGCCACTTTTGTTGAGAGGATTTTGCATCATTTAAACAAAAGAAAATTTATAAACCCATACTTAGATGCAAAACTAACTCCTAACCGGCCAAACACCGGGTAGTTGATAGTATAGCGAGATAAGTAAGGGGTCGATCCACAGGGAATTGGGATGTTGAAATCTAATTTCATTAACTCTCTCAATTGTTACTACTAATTATTACTAAACCTAAACTAAAGCGGAAAAATAAACTGGACAGAGGATTTTAGTCCAAAGCCGGAAACACATAATTAAGAACAAACAAACAAGAACAACACAGAAGATAAAAAACAAATCCTAAAGCTAAGGAAAACATAAAAACGACCTAAACTAAGGAAACATGAAATCAAACAATGCACAAACCATGTAATTTCAATCCTAGTTCACCTCATGATCTTAACTCGAATTGTGGTTTCACCTTACAAAGGTATGAATCCTACTTTAGTAGTAATTAAGCCTATCAATCTCATCATCTTTCGATCTATAGAGATTAACGCATACAAAACAAGGTGTAAGATCTTTCAATCTAATAACCTAGATAATCAACCTATTAACTTTCGTTATGTCAAGGTTAAAAATCACATCTTTTCTATGGTGATCTAAGGTCTACACCGACTTTCGTCATACGGTAAACATCAAAAGCAAACGATCTCTCGATCTATTCACATGGCATGATAACCGCATAGAAAAGATACAAAAACGAATCATAAATCATAAAGATAAAACAGAGACTGAATTAATTGAAAAACAAACTCACAGGGTTCGATACAATTGATTGAATCCATGAATCAACAAGCAAAACAAAGAAGAAGCCTAATCTAACCCCGGATCACCCGAGCACAAGGCTCGGGTGACCGGCCTTGAGACTCCAAAAGAGTGGCTGCTCCTTGGAATTTTATGTGTGAGAAGTTTTGTGACTGATTTCTCAATGGAAGGATGCCTCTGAATGAATGGGAACAGCTGGTATTTATAGAAAATAAGTTGCAGACATTCTGAACTCCAGTTCTACCTGAACGCTGTTCTCGGGCTTCGAACGCCAGCCCATGTCATCTTCGAGCTCCCAATCTGCTTTGGACTCCTTTGAACGCCGGGCCAGGTCCCGAACGCTGATTCCATTGTGGAACGCCGCCTCCACTGCTCTGAGCTTGTTCGATGATTCTTATCCAATATCTCTAACAACCCATCCTTATCCTTTTGTAACAAACCTTATCTCTTGGATATTCTAGATGATTCATGACTTGTCCTCCTTGATCTCATCCTTTTGCCACTTGTCACTTCCAAGCTTGAACACTTGTAAGCTCCTAAATAATGATCAAATGATACCAAAATGTAATATAATTCCAAATTAACAATAAATCATCAATTAAGCATAAAATTCGATATGTTTTGGAATTAACCCATTGAAAATATCATTTACTCAATATTTCAATATAAAGCTCGATTTCTATGAAAAACATAAGAATATGGGGAAAATTGATATAAAATATATCGTTAAAAATCGTATAATTTGACCGAGAACAACTCCCCCACACTTAGCTTTTTGCTCGTCCCGAGCAAAACAAAACAAAAATCAAGACTCGAGACGTATAAACATTTATGCAAATATAAAACATATTCAAGTCGTTTAGAGTTCACCCAGTGTGTGTGTGCATAGCCATAATAAATTTCCACTAAAACCGCACTTGAAATTGATTCAAGCAAAACTAGCTAACATCCCATTAAATTAGAAATATAAAACGATTATAACATGCACCTCACAAAACATACAAATTCGAAAAACAATAATAGGGAGTATTTAAAATATTTCCGACATACTTAGAGGATAATCCCTACAACATATCTTTCATTTTTATACTTTGGGATAAGATATACGATAACTATGTCTTATATTCAATTCATATCACTTCTCATCTAAGTTGATTTAATTATTTCTCATTTAAACACACATCGAATGAGCTATTGCCCTCATAGTAGAATAGGACATTTCGAGATAATCCCCTACCTACTCAAATCATAAGGCGACTCTTCACGATCGTCCGTGAGCTTTGGTCATCATAGTGGTATAGGACATTTCGAGATAATGCCCTATCTCACTCCAATCATCGACTTGACCTTCACATACTCAACTAATTCATTCATTAACTCAACTTTTCAAAAACAATAGTTACGTGTCACTTATCACATTCAAACTTCAAGATATTCACAATGATGACATACTTTTAATTCTAAATACAAACTATTAAAATTTTCAAAATTCATATGAAAGCAAAGAATCATGCGATAATCATCAAAAATCTCCAATCAATCTGGGCATAGCTTTAAATTATAGCTCATCATTTACTATGGCACGTGAAAAATATTGTTGGGTGAAACATCTAAAGTTACTAAATATGCAAAATAATGCACCAATGATATACAAACTCAAATAAAGATATGCATTTGTTCACTTGGGACAAAACAAAAATTTTGAAAAATTTAGCATTTTTCATAGAAATATGACTAATATGGCAAAAGAGTGTAGATACTAATCCTTCCCCACACTTAGATTGCAACTTGTCCTCAAGTTGTACGTAAATAAAAAGTTTAGGAACTTAGTGATTGTATTTCCAAGTCGGCAGTTCGAAAGAACCCCTGAAGAACCAAAATTGCTTGACTATCCTTGGAAATGTGGAGCATCACAGATCCAAGTAAGCTTGAATAGATCAGTAGACTTGTGGAGCATCACAGGAATACTGACATCGACGTGAAAGCGCACAACACTATCAAAAAAGTGTCCTGCATACTTGATCGATGCAAAAGAGTCTACGGGAAAAAGAATTATACATTGAAAACACAAGGAGAATAAATCATAGAGATGTTTCAGATTAAGCTCAGATAAGGATGGAACATATACATGGACATTGCAAAATAGTAGGCTAGGTGCAACTACATTACAATGCAAACTACATGATATGTAATCCTAATAAAAGAAAACGCAAACAGGCTCAGTGAAAGCAGTTGTGAAGACAACCCTACAGTGACTACGGCCCTTAAAGAAAAGAAAACAATGCAACTAGATGGCATGCAACTAAATGAGATGCACAAATAAAAGAAAATAAAAGAAAGAGAACTAGCCCCTTAATTTGCAACATGACATGTATAAAATAAACGTCTACCAAGTAATGATAGCTTACGATAAACGACCGTACTATTCATTACATGTAATGCAGACGCGCCTTAAGACTCATCAAAGGTGATAGCATTATGGAAAACCAACAGTCAGCTATACTAAACAGATATAACTCATATGGAAAAGGACGTAGCATACGGAAACCGACAGTAGCTACCCATATGAGTTATAAAAACAACAAGAAAGCACATAAGTCTCAAAGCTTATAAGATTCATCACAGCGGTGTGTAGCATACGGAAACCGACATTAGCTACTAACAAACAAAAAGACCAGTTATAGCTTACGAGAACCGACAGTCACTATAACTTGCATAGATGAATCAAGTATATGAGATAAGATCAATTATTTAACATGGATTCGTAGATGGGAAGATATGAATATGCAAGTTCAGAACATCTACGTAAAAATAAAAAGCCACAGAAGCTAGTATAAAATTATCCGTGTCAAACAAAAGCATTAAAAATCAGATCAAGGAAAATTGAACCTCGAATCGCATTTCTCGACCAAACGGACGTTCATGCAAATTGGCGAGCTTTCATCCGAAAATTTAGCACCGAACGGGCGCGTTCATCACTCAACCGGCGTTCCTGCATATCATAAACTTGGACGGGCGTTCGGATGCCTTGAACGCTCGTCCATTTCCAAAAATGCACAGATAGGCGGGAAAAATAACAAAGAACCCAAAACTAATCATAAACTCAACACACATATAGCATGCATAACAAATGACCACGAGATAAATTTTTAGCACAAGGGTCGATTAGAAATCACCTAAACACATAATTCACGTTGAACAAATTGAGTAAAACTTTTGCACATTCTTAACCAAACGGTCATCAAACACGGCAAAAATAAAAACTCTCAATTTAGTTAACGCTACTTTTATTGAACACAAAGAAATTGTAACAAAATCTAGAATTAATTCAAGTAGATTCAACAGAACACCGATTCCCCGGCAACGGCGCCACTTTTGTTGAGAGGATTTTGCATCATTTAAACAAAAGAAAATTTATAAACCCATACTTAGATGCAAAACTAACTCCTAACCGGCCAAACACCGGGTAGTTGATAGTATAGCGAGATAAGTAAGGGGTCGATCCACAGGGATTTGGGATGTTGAAATCTAATTTCATTAACTCTCTCAATTGTTACTACTAATTATTACTAAACCTAAACTAAAGCGGAAAAATAAATCGACAGAGGATTTTAGTCCAAAGCCGTGAAACACATAATTAAGAACAAACAAACAAGAACAACACAGAAGATAAAAACAGTCCTAAAGCTAAGGAAAACATAAAAACGACCTAAACTAAGGAAACATGAAATCAAACAATGCACAAACCATGTAATTTCAATCCTAGTTCACCTCATGATCTTAACTCTCGAATTGTGGTTTCACCTTACAAAGGTATGAATCCTACTTTCGTAGTAATTACTTTATCAATCTCATCATCTTTCGATCTATAGAGATTAACGCATACAAAACAAGGTGTAAGATCTTTCAATCTAATAACCTAGATAATCAACCTATTAACTTTCGTTATGTCAAGGTTAAAAATCACATCTTTTCTATGGTGATCTAAGGTCTACACCGACTTTCGTCATACGGTAAACATCAAAAGCAAACGATCTCTCGATCTATTCACATGGCATGATAACCGCATAGAAAAGATACAAAAACGAATCATAAATCATAAAGATAAAACAGAGACTGAATTAATTGAAAAACAAACTCACAGGGTTCGATACAATTGATTGAATCCATGAATCAACAAGCAAAACAAAGAAGAAGCCTAATCTAACCCCTCGATCACCCGAGCACAAGGCTCGGGTGACCGCCTGAGACTCAAAAGAGTGGCTGCTCCTTGGAATTTTATGTGTGAAAGTTTTGTGGACTGATTTCTCAATGGAAGGATGCCTCTGAATGAATGGGAACAATTTGGTATTTATAGAAAATAAGTTGCGAGACATTACGAACTCCGATTCTACCTCTGCACGCAGTTCTGGGCTTCGAACGCCAGGCCCATGTCCATCTTCGAGCTCCCAAGATCGCTTTGGACTCCTTTGAACGCCGCCAGCGGGTCCCGAGCGCTGGTTCCATTGTGGAACGCCAGCCTCCACTGCTCTGAGCTTGTTCGATGATTCTTATCCAATATCTCTAACAACCCATCCTTATCCTTTTGTAACAAACCTTATCTCTTGGATATTCTAGATGATTCATGACTTGTCCTCCTTGATCTCATCCTTTTGCCACTTGTCACTTCCAAGCTTGAACACTTGTAAGCTCCTAAATAATGATCAAATGATACCAAAATGTAATATAATTCCAAATTAACAATAAATCATCAATTAAGCATAAAATTCGATATGTTTTGGAATTAACCCATTGAAAATATCATTTACTCAATATTTCAATATAAAGCTCGATTTCTATGAAAAACATAAGAATATGGGGAAAATTGATATAAAATATATCGTTAAAAATCGTATAATTTGACCGAGAACACTTTTGGTTACCTCCCTTCTTCCATCATCTCTAGCTTGAGTAGATCGTGTTAGATCTCCATTGTTGATGGTATGAAGCTTTGAACGTTCCTTTATTATCTTCGATATGGTAGATCTATTCGTATTTATGTGTTTTAGTTAATCTGCATGTTTAACAACCCTATAATTTACTTATTTTAATCGTAATGAGCAATGTAGATCCAGAAATTAGGAAAAGCCGCCCCCAGTAAACCGGCGGTCTATACCGGTTTACCGAGGCATATTTTAGAAAACCTAAACTGGGATTCACTATAGCTACGTTGATCGGCAGTAATAATTAAAACGAGTTATAGGTCTGGCCAATCTAGTATTCATAATTCGTAAATTAACATGAAGGACCGCAAGTGAAGTGTTAGTTAAGACATAGTCTTGATGGACCCTAGGAACGTGCTGGTCAGTGTCGACAACTGTCTAGGTGGGTTAGCGGTATGAGGTAACGCTCAATATCGACAGTTCTAGTTCTTTATGCGTATGGGCTATTACGGACCAATTAAGGAGGGTAGCTTGCGTATAGATTGTCTACTGCCATTGTCGGAGTAGATAGGGTTAGGAATTGCACCCGTAGCTGATAAATATGATAATAATCATTACAAACTCGTGATCAATCTAAGGAAATAATGTGGGGAAGTAAACATAAGGATTAACTAATCCAAGTTAGTAGATCGGTGAGGAGAGGGAGAGGTATACCATGTTTGTTTTCTTTTATGTTATTGTTGGTCATTGACTGCCTATATGTTGTTTCTTAATTAGGTTAGAATCGTTTATATGTATAAGTTGCATTGTCTCTGTGGGATCGACCTTGACTCGCATTTACTATACTGCGATGTACCTAGTATTCTTGTTAGTAATATCAACGTTAGTGACTTACACGCGATCAATACTGCACGATCGAAGTATAGTTTCATGTGATACCTGGCTAAATTGCTGAAATTGGGAACCAATCACTGCAAAAGCGCCAATCTTATAATGAGTCATTGTCAAGATTGTTTTTACTTATAATCTTATGCATGGCAAAGCTTGAAGAAGTTTTATTGGTTGACGATGTCCTCTATAGAATCATGGTAGAAGCACTTATCAATTTATCTTGTATTTATCATGATGATACTAAAAATCAGATGCTTAGGGAATTGATTAAATAACTAAATAGTGAGAATTGGATGTATGATAAACTTGATACCTTATGTTGTAGCATATGTTCTAAGTTTGAATCAACAGTGGAGGAGCATGGACACATATTTCCTATGATGTTGATGATGATGTATCTATTGAAATGGTAAACAAAACTCAATCGGGTTGGACCGGATCCGACCGGGTCGGGTTATTTTCAGTCTATTTTAGTTCATGTAATAACTTTATTATGATTAATAAAAGCACTTTTGTTATTATATATTGTTTATCTTCATGTTATTGTTTGTATATATATAGTAACGTCCCTAGTGTCAAACTGTGATAGAGAAACCATGATAGTGATTAAGGTTGATGAGATCTCTAATCGCTTTAATAAGTTTGATGCTTAAATATGTCTCTAGTCGTATGTACTGTCAAATGGGACATTGATAGTATGGTTAGACTAGCACGTATTGGATGTCTTCTATCTTATTAAAGATAGGGATAGATCTCGTCTATCAAAGTGTAGAGACACTTGGACTGTACGTGGACGTATATTAGAGAATGGGTACGTTAGACTGACCCACTTACATTAAGTGTCGCACTATGTGGCAGTTGTGTAATTATCCTTAAGACCGAAGTCTTCTTGGCATCACGATGTGGATTGTCATGCTTTGACACTATTGAGGTTTCCTCTAGCCATGGGGCGATCATGCGGTAGTGATTGGGTGTGATACTGAAGCATGCGGAGTATACATGTTTGGTCATCCGGGAATCGCGTATCCTATGATTGGGAGTGAATATCCGAAATGGACTTCTTATAAGGAATGTCTAGCTCTCGAGAATCTTTGCAAAGTGGGAGTAAATGTGTTATTCCGAGAGAGCATGATATCCAGATTATAAGATACGATCATCAATGTACTGACACTCGAGATACGATCGTATGGATATTATTACAGCGGTAGCATTGTAATTTACACTGTAACTGTTTCACATGAAAGGTAGTAGTCATTGCTTTTGACTCTTCCGATGATTGGGGGTCTCGGTGTATTTCTAGACGCTATCCCGTGATCGTTGGGTATGAAGGGCATTTTCCTAATTTGCACTTTGTGTCTACGGCCAACATATTCGGAAGCCTATCGGGTCACACACATATGAACATCGAGTCGGATTAAAATGCGGTTATAATTGATAGCCAAATAAGGAACGTTTATCTCAAGACTATAAAGGTTATAGTGGTAAATTAATATGGTGTTATTTATTTATTATGAATAAATATAATACAAGATATTAATTATATTAATAAAAGAATATTCCGGATGCCAATATTTGGCAGAATGGGGCGCAGATCACAAGGGTATAAGATAAATTTAGATTGTGCAATTTAATTAAAAAGATTACCATAATATTAATATTAGATATTAATTGATTTTGGAAAAATAGATTTATGGTAATAAGATAAATATATTCAATATAAGATACTGGTAATATTTAATTTTTATTTAATATAAGATATTATAATAAAAGAAATAAATCAATCTAAGTGATTTTTCTTATTTTATTGGGAAAATATTTTTTCTCTTTCGTCTACCTTCTAGGAAGTTTCTCCTAATCAGATTAGGGGCATTGGGGCGCCACCTACACCTATACAAGAAAGGGACTGTCTAGCTCTTTTTTACATCATAATTTCAAGAGCTAATTGTTTTTGAGTAAAATAGAGAGCTTCTAGTAGAGAGTTAGAGAGAGAAAAAGGCCGGTCTAGCAGCCGGATTTTTTTGATAGCAATCCATGAAGGATTCCGGCGAGGAGTTCATGTGGATTATTGATAGAGGCCGGACGCATGGACGGCTTGCGCATAGTACTACTCTCCATTGACGGTCAAAGCGACGATCTTATTGATCAGCCAAGATATATACCGTCAAACTAATTAACGTGTTTATTGTATTAAACGAAGTTGATCTTGGGATCGGAAATCAAAATTTTAAATTCCGCTGCGTTAAACTAGTGATTTCCTAACAGTATCAAGAGAGGCTTGGGAAGCTGGGCCACAAGTTGGAACGAGAGTTAAGTATTGACTTAATTCTGTAGTCTCTACCTGATTCAAACTCGCAGTTCGTGATGATTTATCACATGAACAAGATAGATTGCTTTCTTGCAGAGTTATTAAACATGTTGAAAACTGTTGAGGGCACTGTGGGGAAGGGAAAGCAAGTGTTGCTGGTCACCTCTAACAAGGGCAAGGCAAAAGCCCAAAAGAAGTCCAAGAAGGAAAATGTTGCACTTAAGCCAAAGCCTAAGATAGCCAAAGACAAATCCAATGATACTTGCTTCCATTGCGGTGAGACCGGACGTTGGAGGAGAAACTGCAAAGGCTTCTTAAGTACCAAGAAGAGGCATTTTGATGCTTCGACTTCAGGTATGTTTATGATTGAGATCAATATCTCTTCTTCTAAGTCTAACCACTGGTATTAGATACTGGTTGTGGTTCTCATATTTGTACGAATATGCAGGCACTAAGAAGAACTAGAGAACTGAGGAAATGAGAGGTGGACCTACGTGTTGGGAATGGAGCAAGTGTTACTGCACTGGCCGTGGAAGTTTATTTTCTTTCATTGCCCAGTGGACTAGTACTAGAACTCAATAACTGTTATGTTGTTCCTGCTCTTACGAAGAGCATTATTTCTATTTCTGCATTAGATGTTGAAGGATTTTCTTTTACGTTCAAGAATAAATGTTGTTCTTTTTCACGTGATGGAATATTTTATGGTCTCTACATATTAGATATGAATGTTGACGTACTTAATATAAACAACAAGAAATCCAAAACAAATGACTTGAATGAATCCTACTTATGGCATTGTAGACTTGGCCATATAAATAAGAATCGCATTTCCAACTCCATAAAGATGGATTATTGGATCACTTCGATTACGAATCGTTTGATACATGTGAAGCTTGTTTACTTGGCAAGATGACAAAGTCACCATCTAGTGGCAAAAGGATAAGATCCAATGAATTACTTGAGCTCATACATACTGATGTGTGCGGCCCAATGTCAATTCAAGCCAAAGGAGGATACTCTTATTTTATCACCTTCACTGATGACCATTCACGCTATGGTTATGTATACTTAATGAAGTATAACTCAGAGGCCTTTGAAAAGTTCAAAGAATTCAGAAGTGAAGTTGAGAAACAACTAGGTAAGGAAATCAAAACACTTTGATCCGATCGAGGTGGTGAGTACCTAGATGGAGAGTTTCAAGACTACTTAAAGGAGAATGGGATTCTACCTGAATGGACCCCTCCCGGAATGCCTCAGATGAATGGCATGTCTGAGAGGAGGAACCACGCCTTGTTGGACATAGTGCGATCCATGATGAGCTACACAGTTCTCTCAAAATCATTTTGAGGGTATGCTCTAGAAACCACATCCTATACACTTAACCGAGTTCCATCAAAGACGGTTGATTCAACACCATACGAGGTATGGGTTAAGAAGAAACCGAATCTGGCATATCTTAAACCTTGGGGTTGTCCGACTTACGTGAAGCAGATGATGCATGACAAATTAGAGGCTAGATCCGACAAATGTCTGTTTGTGGGCTATTCTAGAGAAACTAGATGATACCAATTTTACCACCCTGAGGAAAGGTGTTTGTTTCCAGGACTGGCCACTTTTTGGGGAAAGAGTTTATTCTGGATAGGGTCAGTGGGAGTAAGATTGATCTTGAAGAAATTCAAGAACCACTTATAGGTAACTGCCAGTTGATGGAATTAGAGGAGACGCCACACACAGATATGACGCCAACCTCCACCATAGACACACTAGCACCTCGAAGATCCACCAGGGAATGCTGTGAACCTGACAGGTACACGGGCGTATACCTCATTGAAGATGAGGATCTTAAGACTTACAAGGAGGTGTTATTAAGGCATAGCAAAGAGAAATGGCTGGAGGCCATGAATTCTGAAATGGAATCCACGAAAGACAACCAAGTTTGGAACTTAGTTGATCCACCTAAATGAATAGTTCCTATAGTGTGTAAATGGGTCATAAGGAATGATGTGTCTATGTTACAGTCAGTCAAAGTTTTGTTATCCGGGAACTTCTCAATGAAGGACTTGGGTGATGCAGCCTATATTTTGGGAATCAAGATCTATAGAGATAGATCTAAGAGGTTTCTTGGTCTGTCACAATCCACTTTATAGACAAGATGCTGAAGAGATTCAGCATGGAGCAGTCCAAGAGAGGATTGTTTCCCATGTCACATGGGGTCTATCTGTCAAAGGAAATGTCTCCTAAGACAGAGGAGGAAAGGACGCAAATGAGTAGGATCCCTTATTCCTCGGCTATTGGGTCCATCATGTACACCATGCTGTGCACCAGACCAGATGTCTCGTACCCTCTTAGTATGACTAGCAGGTACCAGTCTAATTCAGGTGATGGTCACTGGATTGCAATCAAGAATATTATTAAGTACATGAGACTTACTATGGATATGTTCCTGGTTTTCGGGAACGATGATTTAGTATTACGAGGTTACACAGATGCCAGTTTTCAAACTGAGAAGGATGACTTTAAGTCACAGTCTGGATTTGTTTTCAAGCTTAACGGCGGAGCAGTGAGAGGGAACATGATTGAGCTAAAATCCTTCCCTTCAAAAACAATTTGTAAAGACTCGAAACCGTGGGTAAACTAACTCTCTAACCGGCAGTGTACCGGGTCGATTGCCAGAATAGCTACAGGAGTACGAGGTCGAACCCAAAGGAATCGTGCTTGCAAGTACCAAAGTGAAAGTAATGCTTAGTCTAGATGATCAAAGTTTTTTAAGGTTTTGTTTCTACAACGACACTAAGTGATTCTAACTAACGAGTCTAAAGATAAAAAGAAAGAAAGGAGATTAAACGACTAAGTTTTAAAGATAGTTAAAGAGACATAGCCGAACCATGATCAAAATAGTTAGTTTCACCCCAAGGAGTGACAAAACCGGGAGTGTGCAATAAACGAACAAACTCTTACATTCAATTTCACGGGTACGTACTCCTAATCCCGGTGCTAAGGTCTGAACAACTCTTCCCCAACACCTTATGCCAAGTCAACTAACCTTCCTTAAGAGAGATTCATTCACAAGACAATCATGCACGAGAGCCGTTTAAACGTTAAAAACGAGTAACCTCGCACTACAATGCGATCCTAGAACCCCTTTCCCACACCCCTCCATCTGAACAACTCTCAAGAGTGATGTGTGTGATTTTGACCTAGGTGATCAATCTAGCCCAAATCCGTTATAACAAGTTCTAAGATGTGAAATATGCAAGATATAGCAATAAAAAGCACTACCCACTCCCAATTTCATCACCCAAAGGGTGATTTCACCAAATTTCACATGATTCGACTATGAAAAGGGATTAGCTACTCATTACACTAGTTAAAACATACACAAAACAGTAAATAAGAGTCATAACAAGCAAGGGAGAAGAGAAAATTACCATTAAATTGCAGAAATTCGAGTTGAGATCCAAAAAGTACAAAATAAAGAAGTAATTAAAAGGTGGTCTCTTAGTGTTTGGAATGAAAATCTAAGCTAAGAAATGGAAAGATTAAGCTAAGACGTTGTTGATTTACACTAAGAGAGAGTATTCTAAGCTATTACAAAATTTGAGCAAGGAAATGGGTAGAGTTTTGCTAAGAAAAGCTTGATATCCAAGAAAATGTCTAAGGGGGTATTTATAGGTGAAGGAAAATCACGCAAAAATCGGTCCAAACGCGGCGTTTAAAGGGTGGAGCAGCGCGTTTGGGATCTTCAAACGTCGCGTTAAGCTTACTGAAACGTCGCGTTACACATAAATTCTGGGCAGGGACTTGACTGTTCTTCATCCGAACAGCGTTTAGGAAGGTTCAAACGTCGTTTAGGATCTTGGAACGCGTTTGGCTTGGTTCCCCAAACGTGCGTTTAGAGGGCTTCAACTCAAAACAACTCGAAATTTACGAACGCGCGTTTGGGGATTCAAGCGCGCTTTGATGTATGGAACGTCGCGTTTGGAGGGTTCAAACGTGCGTTTGAACCCCTGTTTCCCCCAGTCTTCACTTTTCTTCCCTTTTTGGCCCTCGTCTTGCCTCGATCATGCTTTTTCACCACAAATCGTCACCTTACGGGTCCTCAAGACACTAATACCCTTCAATACCATAAACAACCACAACATCCAAACAATTCCGGAGGGTAAAAGTGCTCGGGAATGGGATTAATATCAACAAAAAGGGGTATGAATTCATCAAAGTAACGGATTCATTCCCCGTGCCATAAGCTCACGATATCACCCCGAAAATGGTCCAATTTACCCAAAATTGTGCTGAAAGTGTGGTAAACGGGGGTAATTAATGCACCGGAGTCACGTAAAGTTGACTCCTATCAGAACAGTTCCAAGCATGAGACTACTACGGACTCTACAACGGAAGCCGAATACACCGTAGCATCGGAGGCGGCAAAGGAAGCAGTTTGGATGAAGAAGTTCATTACTGAACTTGGTGTGGTTCCCTCTATTGAAGGTCCAGTGTCACAGTACTGTGATAACAATGGGGCAATTGCTCAGTCAAAGGAACCAAGGTCTCATCAGAAATCCAAACATGTACAACGATGCTATCACTTGATTAGAGAGATAATTGATAGAGGAGATGTAAAGATAGAGAAAGTCCACATGGATGATAACATAGCTGATCCGTTAACCAATGCATTGTCACAAGCAAAGCATGAGAAACATGATCACATGCATGGGCTTAGGCATATGGGTGATTGGCTTTAGGCCAAGTGGGAGATTGTTGAAATGGTGTCCTAAACCCAATCGGGTGGACCGGATCCGACCGGGTCGGGTCACTTACAGTCTATTTTAGTTCATGTAATAACTTTATTATGATTAATAAAAGACTTTTGTTATTAAATATTGTTTATCTTCAAGTTATTGTTTGTATATATATAGTAACGTCCTTAGTGTCAAACTGTGATAGAGAAACCATGATAGTGATTATGGTTGATGAGATCTCTAATCGCTTTAATAAGTTTGATGCTTAAATGTCTCTAGTCGTATGTACTGTCAAATGGGACATTGATAGTATGGTTAGACTAGCACGTATTGGATGTCTTCTATCTTATTAAAGATATGGATAGATCTCGTCTATCGAAGTGTAGAGACACTTGGACTGTATGTGGACGTGTATTAGAGAATGCGTACGTTAGACTGACCCACTTACATTAAGTGTCGCACTATGTGGCAGTTGTGTAATTATCCTTAAGACCGGAGTCTTCTTGGCATCACGGTGTGGATTGTCATGCTTTGACACTATTGAGGTTTCCCCTAGCCATGGGGCGATCATGAGGTAGTGATTGGGTGTGATACTCAAGCATGCGGAGTATACATGTTTGGTCGTCCGGGAATCGCGTATCCTATGATTGAGAGTGAATATCCGAAATGGCCTTCATATAAGGAATGTCTAGTGATTACCGCCTAAACCTATCCCTGAGAACGGCGCCAGAAATCTGACAGACGTTCCTGGGTTAAACGATTCTAACCGGCAGTGTACCGGGTCAAATTGTGGTGCTAGTATGGTGAGTCAGAGTATCGTATCCACAGGGAACTTGGTAATTTCTTTTACGTGTGGTTAAACACCAAAGAGCTATTATTGACTCGATCTAAATCGTAATTTTATAACACGTATCACTACTATTCTAATCAACATAAAATAAATACGTAATTTAAAAGTTATTCTAATATAATATATATAGATATATAAATATATATAGATGTACATAAATTGCAAAGTATATATATAGATATAAATATATATATACCAATATATTAAATGTATATTTTAGAAGCCAGCCAAAACTTATATAATTGGTTTATACGATCTTTTCGATTAATTGAAATGTGTTCGATCTCTCCTTTTATTTTAGGTCCAATTGAGTAAGTGAAACGGTGCACTCTGAGGTAAACAATTCCTCCTCACACGAAGCGTATGAAATTGTCATATGTCCATTGCATCGACCCAAGGTCCACAATCATTTACGATAAACGAATTAATCTGAAACAGGTCCGAGTACAAATCTACCTTTAGATAAAAGGAGTCATTCCGTTCACAAGCGGTCAATTTTATTTTAAAGGCTCCGGTTGTCAAGGCCGGACGATTTAACTTTCGGTTTAAGTTTCAATTAAATCGATGATTTAACATTATTACGATCTCGAGTACAAATTATAATAAAATTCATTTCTCCCAAAACAAATTTACCCCGGTAGAAATCGGATTCCGTTATCACGTTGTTCACACGGCCAATTTTACCCTCCGGTTTTCTATCTTTTATTTCATATCCTCGATTACGAGGCGTCAATTCATAATTAGATTATGAATTCCTCGGATCTATTAAATATGTTAATACGAATACGATCAAAATACAAAAGATTCAATTAACTCAATTTTAGTCATTTTAACTTAACAACATTTCTTTAATGAAAAGATCGAAATAAAACCGATTACATAGTTTTGGCGAGTATTATATTTAGCCTAAAAACATTATAACAACGAAAAATATAAAAACAAACATAAATACTTAAGAAAAGTTACCCGAATACGGCGATTGATTCGTAAATCGTATCTTCCGGACATTACAACTTCTTTAGCAAAACCGACTTCCGAGATTTTCCCGAGCATTATAACGACGCTAAAACTACATTATTACGGCGTAAGGCCTTATTTACAAACTACAAAATAAAAAAAAGAAAAGAAAAAGAGAGAGGAGAGGAGAATATATATATGATATGGTTTATATATATTTGGTACACTCCCTCTGTTCTCTGATGAGCTTCTATATATAGGCAAAGTGGCAAAGGCCGGACCGGTCCGGTATTAGGCCGGCTCGGTCCGGACTAATTATGATCCCCACTAACTTGATCACTCCAGCATGTGCGTTGGAGATATTTATTTATATATATAATTATTAAACTTCTAAAATTCATATCTCGAGTTCTGGACCTCCAAAAATTGCAAACGAAATGCCAAAATTAAGATCTCGAGAAACTCTACAACTTTCATGAAGGACTCTTCTCCAGATAACGCTTTCTTGATAACCTCGTGTTCCTCCGAAGCTTTTACGGGATTTTTATTAATCCAAATCGATTAGCCACTTGATCAACTTTGTTTAAGTTGTAGACCTCAATCTTCATAATTTAAATTGCATTGGAAAACTCTCGGAAAAATCTACAACTTTCGTGAAGAACACTTTTTACGAAAATATCATTTTGATGAGCCATTCGTTTGTCGAAGACATTTCTCATTATTACTTATCCAGGATTGGTTGGCCACTTATCCACTTAAGCTTTTCAATTGACCATTTAAACTTGTGGCACTCTAAAATCATTCCGAGATATGATTAAACTTCAATATGTCGATTCTCGTGGTCTTGGTTTATAAATCTGCAATAAAATACCACAAATACCTACATAATCGACATTTACACCGATTTACTAAAATCGGTACAAAATTACAACTTTTATTATTATTATTACTAAATACTCTAAATTATAAAGATTAACATTTTATATCATAATTTCATATATTTTATATAGAATTCGTTGATAAAACATAATAATATAACGTATATTTAATCATATAAAAATAATACATCAAATTACTCCCACTTAAACTTTTGATCGTCCCTAGAGCAAAAATAAGCGGTAATAAAAGATAGTATAATTTTGATTATATTGTATATTGTCAATATTATAAATATATTATCTATCTTAATTTAAAATCTTAAGAAGACAGAAAGAGTATATAACTGAAATAACTTAAACATTAAATATTATTTAGATAAAATTATATATGTAATACTTAAGAAGTATAAATAAAATTTCAGAATTATTTTTAATCGCAACTATTATGAAATTCTGGAATCGAAAACCTCGGTAAAGTAGTTGACAAAAATGGCTTAAAAAGTTCAAGATGTTGGTTAATCGGAAAAAAGGGAAATCAAAAAGAGAAAGAGGCAAGTCGTACGTACCTACATCTTTATATTTTTGGAAAAAAACATAATCTCGATTTAATAGCATCTTTTTTTCAGATTTTCTCTCTTTCTTTCTTTTTTTTTTTTTTTTTTTTTTTTTTTTTTTTTTTAGATTAAGAACTAAAAGCGTGAGTGTGTGTAGAAAATCAAACTTACAGGCATTGCTTCATCAAGATTGATCGGAGTACTACTCTTTCGATCGAAAATTACAAGTCCGGTTTCCTTAAACTTGTAATAATTCCTGAGATCTTATGATTCAACTTTTCCTCTTTCAATTTATCTTGTGCCCTCATTCCCGTGATAGGACATTTCGTGATAATACCCTAGTTTGGACTACTATCATCAGGCAATCGGGAGCTTACTTACCTCGTAGTGATATAGGACATTTCGTGATAATACCTACTCACTCCAATCATTGGTAGCTACAACCGATTTGTTATTTTTATTTTTAGTTGTTAATCACGAGATAAGGAAGATACGATATTTGATTAATTACATGTAAATATGGTGCTTCGTTCTTAATTCTTTTATAGAATATTAATATATCGAACTTATTACCAAAATCGGCTATGTTGCAAGTGTCATGAGGTAAGATCGAATATACTACTATTTATCTAATCTTTCCAATCTCAAAGATATACCAAAATTTAGCTTTTATGTCTCCATCTCTTTTTATAAGTGCGTACAAACTTGCGGTATTTCAAGGAAATGTAGACCAAAATAGCTAAAGCTCGGTTATTTAATCACAATTGACAATTTAGGTGAGGTCTTGATCACTCTAATCAAAGTGAGGTAGGTTATTTGGCTATAGTTATATTTTTGTGGTGCCAAAAATCAATAAACTTAATCCAATTCCAAACTCATAATTCGTATTGAAAATGATTCTAAAATTTTACTTATAAATATCAACATACTTATATAATTTTATAAAAACAATATCTAATATTAATTACTTAATTATATAAACTTAAAATCTTATTAAAATCTAAATTAGACATATAATATAATTATTATTTTTGACTATTTTTCTAAAATTTTAATGAATTTTCTAACCTAACTCTACTCCCACTTACGAAGTGGCATCGTCCCGATGTTCAATAAGTAGTAAAGAAGTAGGTTCGAAAATAAAATTAAAATTATCTATTAACGTTATTTTTCTGATTTTATTTTAGCGTATACTAATTATATCATTAAATAAAAAACAAATAACTTAAAAAACTAAGACATATATATTAAACAAGATACATTATTATAAACTGAAAAGAAAAACTTAACTTAACTGAATTAACTTCAAACTTAATTTAATTTAATTTATTCAAACTTAAATAACACCAACAAACAACTCTCTATATAGTAGACGAACAACCCGGTGTATCAACCGGTAGCAAACCAAACCGACTCTCTCTAGACGGAAAAATCTCATCCGTCTCCAACTCTTCCACTCCATTAATAAGAATACACAAACGCGAGATCATCCATGAATTAGGCATAGGTTTCCCCCTACTACCTCCAGCTATTGCAAAGTCCGACACATTTCTCTCGAATCAACATACCCAGACCAACAAATTCACCAAATGCCAATGCATAGAAGCGAGAATCATTTCTTCTTGAAAGGCTAGCAAAATCCCAGGTGGGATAAACTCTAGAATTTATAAAATGCTTCCACGCCTTTAGATGTGGAAGTAAAGCTCGTGTTGACATGTCGTGATTTGTATCAAAAAGCGGGAACAGACATTGGAAAGACTCGTGTACTTTATTCAAATGATTATATGCATTATCTAGTCCCCATTTTATTTCAAAGTGCTGCATCGTAACTGGTGGTATTTCAAAGAGTTGATTTATAATAGATGAAGAGAAGGGAACAGCCACTCCTCTTACCATAACGATTTGTGTAGACTCTATCGCGAACGTTGAAAGTAGGGCCGAGTAAAATTCCCTTACAACCGTAATATTAACTCGCCCTCGTGGTGTACTCACAAATTTCTTCCAACCACAACTACGGATCATAGTTTTTCCCCACTGATCAAGCTTATCTAAATTTAAACCTTTCTCCAATAGGATTGGAGAATTTGCAAAACGATTGTGTAGAATGGTATTCTCGTTAGAAGCTTGAGATTCGGATGATCCGGTGTAACGGGCTCGTAAAATTAACCGACGGTGAGGAGTGGTTCGACATTTTTAAAACTGATAAAAATAAAAGAAGGAAAGTTGAAGACACTGAAAAGATGAGCAATTGTTTGCCTCTCCTTTACTTCCTTATATAGAAAAAAAAACAAAAACTTACGTGTGTGCATTAGACGGACTCAAGAATGACTCAGCCTTGTGTTCTTCACGGCCCGGTCCGGGAAAATGCCGGCTCGGTCCGGCCTCATCCTACTTTTTTACTTGAGGGGCGAGGTAAAAGACAACTTGAGTTTTGTTTTTACTTCACGTGTGAAATTTTGGTGATCCTTTGAAGCAACTTGATTTTAATTGATTTTGTTACGAGCGGATAAAACGACACATTATATTTTTTTAAAACGACTTAATACAAAAATTATTTTTGGGTTTTTTATAGTTTTATGAAAATGAAACCGATTTAAAATACAAACTAAATTTTTATAAGCATTGATAAAATCAAACTAAGCGAAAAATGAAAACAAACCAATAGTAAAATGACAAAAGTCGAATGCAATGAAATGTGTAGTAAACATGTTTAATCAATCATTAAAATTCAATCTTCATCATAGTCTTCCTCCGGATCAACTTGAAAACTTCGAACTCGGAAACGATCGAGAAGTCGATGCAGAATCGTAGTCGTGGTCTCTGATCGAACTATCAAGACCCATCGAACTCATGCCGGTCGTGACATGTGCAAACTCGGTGAATCCTCCCCAACTCGACATCGGTGGTCTCTGAACACACATCGAAAATACACCTCCCACTAGATTGGCTTCCAAAGGATATGACGATGGATGAAAGCTCGACGGTGGTGGAATAGGTGTTTCCCAACGTGGTAAGGTATAAAGCGGTGACAAGGTGGATAGGCGGGATCATCAAAAGTAGGATTACGAAGCAAGCGCTCGTTCCTTTCCTTAAACCTCTACGAATATCATCACACCAACGCTAGTACTCTCGTGAATAAAGCCACATTGGCTTGACCACGTGCAACATCATCACTAAAGATTGAAACATGTCATATGTGATAGTGTTGGAGAAAGGAGTTTGTTGAGGTGACTAGAAAAAGATGGAAAAGAAGAAGATGTAAAAGCGGTGGAGTGGTGAGTTTGACGTCTTCTAAGCAAAGAGCTAATACTACCATCCGGAAGACTAGTCAAACTAGGTCCAATCAGATTCCCATCAGCCAGAGATAACTTGTCATTAGGCAGGAATGGTACTCCCAACCTACGACATAAATCAGAGATAAAACAAGGGAAGTATAGATGACTCCCTGGTCTGGCGATGACAATACTCTCAAAAATTCTTTTAAACATGACCTTTCCAACATCCACTCTAACATCATTTACCATTGCCCAGGCAATACAAACATCTTCTTTTCCAAAAGCAGTATGTTTACTAGAAGGATAGAGATTATGGCTAATAAATCTTTTAATTGCCCTCAAACCTCTAAAAAAGCAGCCTCCGTAATTAAACCGATTTTCAACCCACACCGCGGTCGGGTCAAAAATAGTCTGGCTCTCAGGCGATCTGCTCAAAACTAGCGGGATCATCTAAATTATAAACTACCTGTAATCCTCCTCATCAGGAAAAACCTCAACTCCTAAGATTGCATTAATGACGGCGGGGGTTAAAAAGGAATATTTACGGCTCGTAAGAGTACAGATTCCATCGAGTAAGTCATTCTTCCGACAAAGTAGATAAAACCGAATAAAACTCAACTACTATAGTCGTGTTAATCTCCCCTTCCCTTCTGGCTGCTAAATCTAACCACTGACGCCTTCTAAAGATATTCTTGACTTCATCACCTAAGTCATCCAAATCTAATCCTTTTTCAACCAGAACATCACACTTACTATAAATTTTCTTATATGCTTTCTTAGCCTCAGGTGATGCGGTTGTTTCAAAACTTACAGCTTCCTCCTCAGGTGATAAAATTCATCAGTGCCTCGACGGGAGTTGAAATTGGAATTTTTGATTTTCTCTTTTTAGAGACTCTAGTACTCGACTCAGCCATTCTACGATATTGGTAATGCCAATCAACAACAAAAGCAACAACAAAAACAACAAAAAATAAAAATGTCACAACACACTCAAAAATCAAAACAGTTGAAATTAATCTAAAAAATTATGAAAAATACGAAATTGACAACTAAATAAACTAGATTATACCTTATAGTGTAAAAACGTTGAAAAATAGGCCGGAAAAGTGCTAAAGTCGCGGAATGAATGGAGCTTGTTTTTGACCCTTTTGAATTTTTCAATTTGTGTTGAAGAGAGAGATGATAATGAGAAGAAATTAAGTAATGGTGTAGTGTGAGATGAAGTTTTGTTGAAGAAAAGTGAAAAATTTAAGTAATGGTGGGGTTTGGTGTGTTGGAGTGCATTTGTTAGAAGAATTAGGGAAGAAGAAGAAGAAAAAAGAGGTCCCCGTCTTTTTTATGATTTTTGACCCGGACCGGTCGGGTTAAGGCCGGATCGGTCCGTGAACAATTTTTCTATTTTTTCGATTTTTTTATGATTTTTGAATAAAACTTATACAAATTCTAATAAAACTTAATTAAAGTCTTAAAAATAAGTTTATAAAATTTTCTTAAAATAAAATTTGAAGGAACTTTTATAATTTTATAACAATTTCTAAAAATTTAATAAAATCTTTATAACACTTTAATAAAAAGCTTATAAAAATTTAATAAATTTATATCAACTTTTATAAAACGTTTAAATTAAAACTAAAAAAAAAACAACTTTTATAAAATTTTTATAAAACTCCTCAAATTTTCATAAAGATCCAATTATAAAATTCTCAGAAGTTATGCGAAAATTTTATAAAATAAAATAAAGGACTCGAAACTTAAGGGGTTCCTGATTCTTCGATTTCTAAATCTTCCAAAGTTCTGATATAACGCTCAATCAACCTAACTCCTAAAAACGAGGCATTTGAATTATCTCTCGGAATTCCATCGGGATTTTCGGATAACCACCTAATCGTTCCCTTCCTAACAATATTCAAACACTCATCCTGGGATTTGGTTGTGTTTTTCCCACAAATGGCGTCAACATGTTCACTTTTTCCACAGATTCTCGCATCTCATTAGAAATTTTGCCCTTCTTTTATCGCACTTCTTGATGTTCCATTACATACTTCTCTCAATCTGATCTCTCTCAACAATTTCTTGTTTTGTTCAAAAACTAAAGCTTCATAGAAAACGCGACATCTTTATCAAGGCCTAATTTCAAAAGTAAAATAAAAACTCCTATTCTATCTAAAAACATCCAGTTCTTTTACGTCTATCCGGTAAAAGACGAAAAGAGTTTAAACATAATTAAAATTACGAAAAAGTAGAGTAAAGATAGATAGCACTGGTATTTGGTGATTTCGGTTTCTCTGCTTTTCAGTTTTCATTTTCCTCTGCTTTTTCAATTTGTCGGGGAATCAATCAGTAGCATTATTTCTTCTTTCAGTGTGATTCATTCTCCCTCCACAAATAACTTTACTCTGTGGCCATTGGCTATAAAAGTTGTATTTCCATCAGTTAGTCCAACAACTCCAGTTTTGTAAACCCGTGTTACTTTAAATGGACCTGTCCATCTTGATTTAAGCTTACCTGGAAACATCTTTAAACGTGAATTGTACAAAAGCACTCGATCACCTACATGGAACTCACGCTTAAAGATTCTCTTATCATGGAAAGACTTCGTGCGTTCCTTGTAGATTCGAGCGTTTTCATAAGAATCGAGACGAAATTCTTCTAGTTCTGTCAATTGAAGCAATCTATGATCACCGGCTGACCTTAGGATCGAAATTTAGAAATCTAATAGCCCGGAAGGCTCGGTGTTCTAACTCAACCGGGAGATGACATGACTTACCAAAGACTAGCTTATAGGAGAACAACCAATTGGTGTTTTAAAAGCTCGCTTGCATGCGCCCATAACGCATCATCTAACTTAATTGCCCGGTTTTAAGATTTGAATCAACTGGTTTTTTCTACGATTCTTTTAATCTCTCTATTTGACACCTCTACCTGACCACTGGTTTGCGGATGATAGGGCGTTCCTAGTTTATGTGTTACACCATATTTCTCAACTAACTTAGTAAATGGTCTATTACAAAAGTGTGAACCTCTATCGCTAATGATCGCCCTCGGAATGCCATATCTAGTGAATATGTTCTTTTTAAGGAATCGTATGACAACCTTGGTATCATTAGTGGGAAGAGCTTCAGCTTCTACCCATTTTGAAACATAATCTACCATTACAAGAATAAATCTTTTTCCAAACGATATAGGAAAAGGTCCCATGAAATCTATACCCCAAACATCAAATAACTCACATTCTAAAATAGGTTGCATAGGCATTTCATGTTTTTTAGATACATTTCCCCATTTTTGACAAGATTCACAAGAATTAACATATTTATAAGCATCTTTATATAGTGTAGGCCAATAAAAACCACATTGTAAAACTTTAAAAGCAGTTTTCCATCCTCCATGATGACCTCCTGCCTCACGATCATGACAAAACGATAAAATACTTAAAATTTCATTATCAGGCACACATTTTCTGATTATCCCATCCGAACATTTACGGAAAAGGTCTGGTTCCTCCCAGTAATAAAATTTTAAGTCGTAAAAGAATTTCTTTTTCTGTTGCCAAGTCCAATGAGACGGAATATAATCACAGGTTAAGTAATTAATGATATCTCCAAACCAAGGTGAGATTTCCTTAGAAGGAATTCTATTTTTTAATAATTGCATGGTTGAAGGAGTATCTATTCTAAATAGTTGTTCATCAGGAAATGAATCTTTAATTTCATTCCTATTTCTTCCTCGATCTCCATTCTACTTAGATGATCTCGCTACTACATTTTCACTTCCTTTTTATCTTTAATTTCAATATCAAATTCTTGAAGTAGGAGAATCCATCTAAGAAGGCGTGGTTTCGCATCCTTCTTACTCAAGAAATACTTGAGTGAATGGTGGTGTGTAGACTATTACCTTAGAACCAACAATATACGATCTAAACTTATCTAAGGCAAAAATTACAATAACAGTTCTTTTACAAGAGTTGCATAATTAAGGTTTGAGTGCGTTTAATGTATGGGATGCATAGTAAATAGCTTTGAGAATTTTGTTATACCTTTGACCTAAAACAGCTCCTACAATTAAATCGCTAGCATCACACATAATTTCAAAAGGTAAATTCCAGTCTGGTGCTACCAATACTGGTGCAGTAATCAACTTCGCTTTGGTCTTAAATGCTTCCATACATTTACTATCAAAGTTAAAAGGTACTTCTTTTTCAAGTAAATGACTTAGAGGCTTTGCTATCTTTGAAAAATCTGCAATAAATCTCCTATAAAATCCTGCATGTCCAAGAAATCCTCTTAGAGTCCTTAGATTAACTGGTGGCGGTAATTTTCAATCACCTCGACTTTAGCTTTATCAACTTCAATTCCTATTTGAGAGATTCTTTGACCTAGAACAATTCCTTCCGATACCATTAAATGACATTTTTCCCGATTTAGAACTAAATTGGTATCCTCACAACGTTGTAAAACTCTTTCTAAGTGCGACAAACATTTACCAAAAGAATCTCCATAAACACTAAAGTCGTCCATAAAAATTTCTAAGAATTTCTCAACCATATCGAAAAACATAGACATCATACATCTTTGAAGCGTGCGTAGCAGGAGCATTACATAAACCAAACGGCATTCTTTTATACGCAAAGTTCCATAAGGACAAGTGAAAGTAGTCTTTCCCCTATCTCCTCGCAAATGAAAATCAGTAAATAACTTTGAATAACCATCTAAGAAACATAATACTTATGACCACTTAAACGTTCCAACATTTGAACTATGAATGGAAGCGGATGATGATCTTTCTTAGTATGATCATTTAGTTTTCTAAAGTCAATGCACATTCGATAACTTTGTAATTTCCTTGTTGGAATCCATTCATTCTTATCATTCTCTTTCACCGTGAAACCTCCTTTCTTTGGTACAACTTGAGTTGGACTCACCCATTCACTATCGATATAGGAAAGATTATTCCCATTTCTAATAGCTTAATGACCTCTTTCTTAATGATTAAGCTCAGAATTCGGGTTGAGCGGCGTTGCGGTTGAATACAAGGTTTAGCATCTTCTTTCAAAATTATCTTATGAACACAAATCTCGGGCTAATACCTCGAATATCGGCAATCGTCCATCCAAAAGCTTTCTTATGCTTTCTTAACATTCTTATTAATTGATCTTCTTGCTGCGCTCGATTAAAGTTGATGAAATAATAATCGGTAATAGATTATCGCTTTCTAGAAAAGCATATTTGATTTAAAGGTAACGGTTTCAATTCCAGTTCTTGGCGGATCTTCTATTGACGATTTAAGAACCCAGGTCCTTCTAGTTCTAACTCCAAATACTTATGCCATGGTGGCTTAAAAGTAAAGCTTCCTTTATCTAGAAAGGATTATCTCTTTCATTTCAATGTCTTCCTCATCTTCTTTATAGATAGACAGAGTTAAGCATTCTTCTAATCTGTCTTCAAAAGTTGGTAATCGATTATCATAAATGCAGAATGAATATCTTCTATAAAAGAACATGATTACGTAATGTAGATGGATGGTTCATAGCTTTGAAAATATTGAAAGCAACTTCCTCTTCATTGACTCTCAAAATTAACTCTCCTTTATGAACATCGATTAAAGTTCTTCCCCGTAGCTAGAAATGGGCGACCTAGAATAAGAGGCGCTGAATATCCTTCTTCCATTTCCATAACTACAAAATCTCTTGGAAAATAGAATTTGTCTACTTTAACCAAGACATCCTTAATCATTCCTTTAGGGTACTTAATCGATCTATCTCGCCATTTGCAGAGTCATTTCGATCTTAGTAAGCTTTCCTATGCCTAGCTTTTATAATCCTCATAAGACATGAGATTTATACTAGCTCCAAGATCACATAAGACCTTCTTAAAAAAAATCCTCCAATTTCACATGGAATCGTAAAACTTCCGGGATCTTTCGGTTTAGGTGGTAACTTATCTTTGCGAGAGTGCAGAACATTCTTCATTTAGGCATATATTCTCATATTCCTCTAATTTTTCTTATTTGATAGTATTTCTTTCGAAAACTTTCCATAGCGGTATATTAATCGAGCTTCAATAACGGGGATATTAACATGAAGATGACGAAAAGTATCAAGGAAACGAGCATACTTCTTATCGCTTTTGCCTTTTTGATTTGATCTTTAGGAGGTAAGGTAAAGATTCTAAATCTATAACCTTTGGCTCCTTAGTCAATTTCTCTTTTCCTTTTCCTTAAACCTTTGAGTATTACTTAGTCGCCATGTTTGAGTTCTTGAATTTTTCCTTTAAATTGTTCCCTGAATCAATCTCTACTTGATTTTTCGGTTCTTCCTGTTTCTCATTTATTCTAACATGTTCTTTGAATAAATTCCTTAAATCTTTATCCATAGGGTCTTTCAAAATCCTAGGGATTTTTACCCAATTTTCACCTTCATTTTCGGGTTCCAAACTTATTCCTTTTCAAGAAATTATCTATAATTTCTTCTTCCTCGTCGATGAATTCAATTTCATCTTTAGTTTCATCATTCTTTCCATCTAAATCATTTTCTACTTCATTATTCCCAAATTTTTCTACTCCATTGCTTCCACTTGAGCTTCCTACTTCTCGTAACTACAACATTTACCTCTCTTGGGTTTACGTCGGTGTTGCTTGGTAATCCTCCTGAGGTCTACTGTTGTTACGTTCACCTTCCCTACTCAAATGATCTTCCATATTCCTCAATGAGGCTTCTATTGTTCTCATTCTGGTATCATGTCCACTCATAGACGTTTTTATTGTACTCATATCTTTAGTGACTGAACCAATAGAAGTCATCATTGTTTCCATATTCTTAGCTTGAGTAGATACTACACCCATCATATTTTCCATTAGTTTTTCCCATTTTTCAACTCCTTCAGGAGTTGAGTTGAACTCGAGTTCTTGGTATACTTTGAGTGGTATGTTGAGGATAGGATCTTGGTAATGATTGTAAATTCTGATTAGATGTATTTTCTTGATAAACTTGGTTATTATTTCTATATGGGACTGGATATGGCGGTTGTCCTGGCTTACTAGGGTTTTCAGACCACCGATAAGTAGGATGATCTCTTCTAATAGCATTAAACGAGTTTGAGTATGCATTGTTCAAATTCCTATGCTGCTGAAGAAAACTCACCTCCTCTCTTGAATATCCTGTTGGTTCTTCACTCCCTAATGCCACATTATCATGACTTGAATATTCATTTGGTGTACTATTTTCTGAATTTTGGTTCTTATTCATTTGTAAACCATCAAATTTCCTACTCAAATTCTCCAAGTGTGCTAGAACTTCCGTATTAGGCGTACATTCTTCTGCAAAAAGCTACTTTTCTCGTGCTAGAACCGGTTTCCCACATTCATTATTTTTGGAAATCTTTTCTATAGCATCGTATCTGCTTGAGCTTCACTCATCATTAACGAACCACCACATGCATGATCTACATCTGCACGTGAGTCTTTTCTCAATTTACTTACGGAAGAGTTGAATTTGCATATCTAAGGAATAATCATGATCGGGACACGCTCTTAACAATTTTTAAACCTTTCCCACGCATTCCCAAGAGTTTCCTCGGATCCTTGTCTAAAGTTAGCAACCTCGACTTTTAATTCCAAATTTCGTCCAGTGTGTGAATATTGTTTGAAAATTCAGTTTGAATCTCCTCCCAACTAGTAAGTGAATGATGTGGAAGAGACATAAACCAATCTCGGGCTCGTCCTTTTAAAGAAAAAGGAAACATAGTCATTCTCGTTAATTCCTTATGAGCACCTTGACTTTTGGTCAGTATTGCACGATTCTTCAAAAGATAGAGATGATGATGTGGATCTTCATCATCCTCTCCTAGGAATTGGGCTCTTGCGTCAATTAAACCAAAAAGATGAGACTTAATTTCGAAATTATTCGCTCCTTCATTAGGTAAAAGTATGGGATTATTAGTCTGGTTTCTTCTTACGGTTTGATCACAGATAGGTCTCGGGTTTGGTGGATTATTACGATTATTCTGGTTCCGATTTTGATTATTTCTATTATTATTATTATTATTATTAGGGTTAACAGGGTTTTGTCCATGCCCTTGAGCATGTTCCAGCCCTTGTTCAGGTGTTTCATCACTGATTTCAGCCATTCTCGTATTTCTGTTTGAAGATGATTCTTGGTCAGGATTTCCCTGACTAGTATGACCGCGTTTACTCTCTATTCTTAACTGCCTTTCGTAAGTGTTTATGTCAGGCTTATAAGGAATGAGAGGGGTCTTACCACTTCTGGTCATCAACTAACGAAAATAGAAAATAACACGAAATTGATAGTAGTAAAAATTGGTAATTTTCCTAAAAGGTAACAACCAACGAAAAATAAAATAGAAATGAGATAAGAAAAGTGTTGACTTATTCTCGAGAATTTTAAGCTAATACAAGTAGTAACCATAGACACATAAAAAGAAATTAGCGACGTTCCCCGGCAACGGCGCCAAAAAGCTGATTACCGCCTAAACCTATCCCTGAGAACGGCGCCAGAAATCTGACAGACGTTCCTGGGTTAAACGATTCTAACCGGCAGTGTACCGGGTCAAATTGTGGTGCTAGTATGGTGAGTCAGAGTATCGTATCCACAGGGAACTTGGTAATTTCTTTTACGTGTGGTTAAACACCAAAGAGCTATTATTGACTCGATCTAAATCGCAATTTTATAACACAGATCACTACTATTCTAATCAACATAAAATAAATACGTAATTTAAAAGTTATTCTAATATAATATATATAGATATATAAATATATATAGATGTACATAAATTGCAAAGTATATATATAGATATAAATATATAGATACCAATATATTAAATGTATATTTTAGAGAATCGCCAAAACTTATATAATTGGTTTATACGATCTTTTCGATTAATTGAAATGTGTTCGATCTCTCCTTTTATTTTAGGTCCAATTGAGTAAGTGAAACGGTGCACTCTGAGGTAACCAATTCCTCCTCACACGAGCGTATGAAATTGTCATATGTCCATTGCATCGACCCAAGGTCCACAATCACATGGTAAACGAATTAATGAGCGAGCAGTCCCGAGTACAAATCTACCTTTAGATAAAAGGAGTCATTCCGTTCACAAGCGGTCAATTTTATTTTAAAGGCTCCGGTTGTCAAGGCCGGACGATTTAACTTTCCGGTTTAAGTTTCAATTAAACTGATGATTTAACATTATTACGATCTCGAGTACAAATTATAATAAAATTCATTTCTCCCAAAACAAATTTACCCCCGGGTAGGAAATCGGATTCCGTTATCACGTTGTTCACACGGCCAATTTTACCCTCCGGTTTTTCTATCTTTTATTTCATATCCTCGATTATGGGCGTCAATTCATAATTAGATTATGAATTCCTCGAGATCTATTAAATATGTTAATACTTAATACGATCAAAATAGAAAAAGATTCAATTAACTCAATTTTAGTCATTTTAACTTAACAACATTTCTTTAATGAAAAGATCGAAATAAAACCGATTACATAGTTTTGGCCAGTATTATATTTAGCCTAAAAACATTATAACAACGAAAAATATAAAAACAAACATAAATACTTAAGAAAAGTTACCCGAATACGGCAGTTGATTCAGTAAATCGTATCTTCCGGACATTACAACTTCTTTAGCAAAACCGACTTCCGAGATTTTCCCGAGCATTATAACGACGCTAAAACTACATTATTACGGCGTAAGGCCTTGTTTACAAACTACAAAATAAAAAAAAGAAAAGAAAAAGAGAGAGAGAGAGAATATCTATATGATATGGTTTATATATATTTGGTACACTCCCTCTGTTCTCTGATGAGCTTCTATATATAGGCAAAGTGGCAAAGGCCGGACCGGTCCGGTATTAGGCCGGCTCGGTCCGGACTAATTATGATCCCCACTAACTTGATCACTCCAGCATGTGCGTTGGAGATATTTATTTATATATATAATTATTAAACTTCTAAAATTCATATCTCGAGTTCTGGACCTCCAAAAATTGCAAACGAAATGCCAAAATTAAGATCTCGAGAAACTCTACAACTTTCATGAAGGACTCTTCTCCAGATAACGCTTTCTTGATAACCTCGTGTTCCTCCGAAGCTTTTACGGGATTTTTATTAATCCAAATCGATTAGCCACTTGATCACTGTTTAAGTTGTAGACCTCCAATCTTCATAATTTAAATTGCATTGGAAAACTCTCGGAAAAATCTACAACTTTCGTGAAGAACACTTTTTCTGAAAATATCATTTTGATGAGCCATTCGTTTGTCGAAGACATTTCTCAATTATTACTTATCCAGATTGGTTGGCCACTTATCCACTTAAGCTTTTCAATTGACCATTTAAACTTGTGGCACTCTCTAAATCATTCCAGAGATATGATTAAACTTCAATATGTCGATTCTCGGGGTCTTGGTTTATAAATCTGCAATAAAATACCACAAATACCCACATAAATCTGACACGACACTCCGATTTACTAAAATCGGTACAAAATTACAACTTTTTATTATTATTATTACTAAATACTCTAAATTATAAAGATTAACATTTTATATCATAATTTCATATATTTTATATAGAATTCGTTGATAAAACATAATAATATAACGTATATTTAATCATATAAAAATAATACATCATCTAGCTCTCAAGAATCTTTGCAAAGTGGGAGTAAATGTGTTATTCCGAGAGAGCATGATATCCAGATTATAAGATACGATCGTCAATGTACTGACACTTGAGATACAATCGTATGGATATTATTACAACGGTAGGATTGTAATTTGCACGGTAACTGTTTCACATGAAAGGTAGTATTCATTGCTTTTGACTCTCCCGATAATGGGGGGTCACGGTGTGTTGCTAGACGATATCCCGTGATCGTTAGGTATGAAGGGTATTTTTGTAATTTGCAATTTGTGTCTACGCACAACGTATTCGGAAGCCTATCGGGTCACACACATATGAACATCGAGTCGGATTAAAATGCGGTTATATTTGATAGTCAAATAAGGAAAGTTATCTCAAGACTATAAAGGTTATTTTGGTAAATTAATATGATGGTATTTATTTATTATGAATAAATATAGTACAAGATATTAATTATATTAATTAAAGAATATTCCGATGTCAATATTTGGTAGAATGGGGCGCAAATCACAAGGGTATAAGATACATTTGGATTGTGCAATTTAATTAATAAGATTACCATACTATTAATATTAGATATTAATTGATTTCGTAAAAATAGATTTATGCTAATAAGAAAAATATATTCAATATAAGATATTGGCAATATTTAGTTTTTATTTAATATAAGATATTATGGTAAAAGAGATAAATCAATCTAACTGGTTTTCCTTATTTTATTAGGAAAATGTTTTTTTTACTTTCATCTATCTTCTAGGAAGCTTCTCCTAATCAGATTAGGGGCATTGGGACGCCACCTACACCTATATAAGAAAAGGGTTGGCTAACTCTTTTGTAATCACAATTCCAAAAGCTAATAGTTTTTGAGTAAAATAGAGAGCTTCTAGTAGAGAGTTAGAGAGAGAAAAGGCCAGGCTAGCAGCCGGATTTTTCTGATAGCAATCCAAGGAGAATTCCGGCGAGGAGTTCGTGTGTATTATCGATAGAGGCCGGACGCGTGGACGGCTTGCGCACAGTACTACTCTCCATTGACGGTCAAAGCGACGATCTTATAGATCAGCCAAGGTATATACCCTAAAACTACTTAACATGTTTATTGTATTAAGCGAAATCGATCTTGGGATCGGAAATCAAAATTTAAATTCCGCTGCGTTAAACTAGTGATTTCCTAACAGTATCAAGTTACATAGGAGGGTCATGTTCTTGGCTTGAAGCAATTGTGATACTTTCATTCCATGAGCCCTTTGAAGTGCCGCAACAAATCGTCAAGTTGACACCCGTCCGTATGGATTTTTTTCTTGTCTTTAAGGCATGCTAAACATTGCATGTGTTTCGAAGGTGATTGATGTTATATATGACGATGCAAAATAATACACCACCACTAGATCGGGGCCACGTGTAATCTAAGGATGAGCTGTAAGAGATTGAATGGCTGTGACTTGTGGGAAAAGTAACGTTTTGGGTGTTTTATGGCTGAGTCCAAGAATGTATCTTGGATTGCCTACGTATCCTGTGTGAAAGTCCAGGAATCAAGCCTTACGTAGTTCCTGGAGCTGTGTATTTATAGGCACATGCCCTTTTCCTGCCCTAAAACTAAGGGCGGCGAGGTCTATTGACATAAATACCCTTAAATGGGCCTTGCCTCCTTGCCCAAGTTACACAGGGATGTGGGCCCGTGAGGCCAGGCTAAGGTGTATGATATCGACTCGAATAAGATCGATGTGATCGTTCGAGTCCGCACTTTGGTGGATCTTACTTGAGCCGTGGTCTTCACCGGTACGTCTCAGATCGACCCGATGCGGATAGCCGGCTCGCACTCTTTCAAATGCCGATGGACTAATCGATGATTCCACGTGGAGGTGTGAATCCCGTATCATCATAAGCCCCCCGGATCGGAGTGAAGCTTACCTCGACGCCGAGATCGGATCTCTAAAATTTAAATAACTCTTTCGACACGTGGTCTTCTTTAGCGGCGGAATATAGCCGTCTCTCCTAGTTGCTTTAGGTCATCGTAGGATGACGTCATGTTGTCAGCATTAATGGGTGTGAGAAACGAAGCGTCCCTTATTGGGCCACGTGAAAATTTGGCCCTTGATTCTCGCGCTTACGCTTCTATAACTGCCCAAAATCCCATCCTTTCAAATCACTCGCAAGGTTCACACGCATATAAGGAGCCCAAAACCGTGAAGCATCCCTCTCGCTATTATTTGTCCCAGTTTCGTCAAAAACTACAAGTAAGCCCTATTTCGTTCAAGCTCTTTTTCCGTCTTTTATTTCTTGCATCTCTTGTTGATTCCATGTCTAGTAGCACTAGTGATTCACAAAATAGAGAGGAAGTTGTTGAAATTGTAGAGGAAGAATCGACGGAGGAGACGGTTTCTGAGCATCCAACTGTTTCCGGTGAAGGATTCATCGGAGAAGAAGAAGAAGGAGCGGAAAAGGAAGAGGAGGAGAGGAGGAAAACGCTGTCTCGACTGCTGGCCCTTCTCGACCTGCCACCAAACGTAAGACCAGAATGTTGGGTCAGGGTCCATACGGATGCAAGTCAAACTTGAGCCAAGATAAAGCCAAAGCCATCTGTTTGAGATATGGAATTCCGTATTCTTCTGAGAATATTAAGGTGTCACACGGTCAGTTCCAGTTTGCCTGTGAGCCTCCCCCTTTGTTCTGCGCCATTTACGAAGCGCAATTAAAGGAGGGACTTCGGTTTCCTTTCGACCCGTGCCTAATCGCTGTTCTTCAACACTATAAGATCTGTGTCACCCAGCTTGCTCCTAACGGGGTCCGGAGCGTAATGGGTTTTGTGCTGGCGTGTCGAATCGCCAAGGTCGAGTTCTCAGTTCGACTTTTCCGCCAATACTATGCCTTATCGAGCTTGCAGGACGCGGGGTGGTACATTTCGTAAGCGTCCCTTGACATCGGAATTTGTGAGAAAGGTGACCTCGCCTCGAGGCGACTGGAAGCCTAATTTTTCTTTATCCGCACGGGCTAATTGACATCGACATTCACACCTGGTACAAAAGGCCGCAGAATCGCATGATCGACTCGACTTCGCACCCCCCAACGGGTGTGGGGCCTCGAGATGGTTCATCCCGACATTGCCACCGAAACCCGCATTCATTGTATCCCTATGCCGATATCGAGACGGCCGGTCCGGGCACCTATCTCGAACTTGATGAGGACATTCGTCTTTTATGTAGGACCTTTATGCATTCTGTCGAGCCATAACACTTTTCTATTTTTAATTGTTGTTCTAACGTCGAATTTTCTCTGTCCGCAGTGGATTATTTCTCAAAGATGGACGCCTTGGGCAAGATGCCTGACCCCAAGACTACCGACCCGAAGAAAATCCAAGCGCTGGTTGGCATCGGGTCGAAAACGGCTGCGTCTGGCGCTACGACTTCGGGAATCAAAGGGCCGGCCCGATCCGCTACACACAGTGTCGACGCCCAACATCCTTAGGGGCCAGCCTGACGAGGCTCAGCCGACTGAGGAAGCTGAGGAGAGCCTCGTGCCGAGGAAGCGTCAAAAGACAACGGAGGTGAGGCACGGGATTGGGAAGGAGACCCGCAACCTAGCCCCTCCTATCTCCACCGACGCGCTTCCTGCAGTGAGCATGTCGGAGATGGAAGGCATGACTCCAGAGGAGCTGCATGACTTTATTATGAAGAGTAGTCGAGCAGTAAGTCTTCTTTTTATTTTCCTTATAAATTTGTGATCTAGTCCTGCTTTTGACATCATCGGTGTGTTCTTTGCAGACTCGACTCGCAGCCTAAGTCCGCACTCAACAGATTGTGTCCCCGCCACCGCTCCGAGGAACACAAGGAAGCCATCGTTAAGCTGACCACAGACATCGAGAAGCAGAAGGCCAAGATAAACAAATTGGACGAACGTCGTGTGAAACTGGAGTCGGATCTGAAAAAGGCTAGAGACGATCTATCCCAAGCTCTGAAAGATGTATCTGACAGGGATGCTGGGATGGCGGTGTTGAGATCGGAATTAGCGGAGGTGAAGTCGGAGCTTGAGGGGACTAAAGCCGAACTGGTGGAGGCAGTCAAGGCTCGTACTACCGTCCAGTCTCTTCTCGACGAGTTAACGACTCGAGCTGAAACCGCTAAGCAGGACTTTTTGAACTCAAAGGAACTCGAAGACGACCTGACGCTGCTCGCGACTCAGTGGCATGAAAGGTGGATTTACAATGGCTATCGACCAAGTCAAAGAGGTCGATCCAAACTTCAACGTGTCTGCCCTTGCGAAGCCTTATCTATATGATCTCGAGGCCATTCCTCGTTATGGGCGATACTTTGCTGAGTTCAAGACTGGCATCTCTTTGTATAAGAAGTACGTGACTTCCGCTCGAGGCGACGATGGCACGTAAAATGTCGAGTCTGGGATCAAGTCGATCCTAACGCCGACCTCGAACCAGCCTGATGCCTGATGCTATTTCCTCTTTTGTTACTTTAAATAACTCGATTCGATTTGGTTGTAATAACTTTTATGATTTTACTTGTCTGAACTTTCATTTTGTCCATTCGATCTTGTAAACTTTGACATTTTAATTTTGCATTGATCTTCAGATTTGAATCTTATGCTTTTCATCAATGTCTTTTGTTTCTTATTGATCGCTTATTCGAGGTGTAGTCCTTTTGAACTTAATTCCCTTGAAAATGTTGTCTTATGGGGTGTAGTCCTTCGGACTTAATTCCCTGCTAGCCCTCAAAGTGTGGTAGGAGTTCATGACTCGTAGTACACTTGAGTATGAGTCGACCTAGCATTGTGCTGCCTTATCGGCTTGACTTGGCTTTTGGTCGGAGCTCGATTCGTCTATCCTGCCTTGTCAGGCTTATAAAGACGTCGAATTGAGAAGTCCGTACTCGACTGTTGCTCATCATGGTGCTTTTGATCGAGCACATCGTGGTGCTTATGATCGAGCCGAGTTAGGGATCCATCGTGGGATCTGCCGACTGCTTAGCATCGTGGCTTACTGGCATGTCGGAAGTGATATAAGCATTGTCAGTGACTTGGCTTCATTCACTATTTTTGTTTTAACTCCATCGTGTCGATGGATCGTAGCCCGGAAGTGATATAAGCATTGTCAGTGACTTGGCTTTTTTCACCGTATAGCGCTGAGTTGTTCGGGTCGTAGAATTGACGTCGCGGTCGATTATTGCGTAATTAAAAAGAAAAAGAAAGCATGCTTAATAAAAGGAATCGAAATATATCGTCATATCGACCTATTACAATTGATGAGAATAGAACTGCAAAAGTTATGAGAATAAGAAATAATTTAAACATAATATTTTCTGAGGTTGGTGGCATGCCAAGTTCGAGGCACTGTGCTTCCATCCGACCTCCCCAATTGATATGACCCTTTAGGATGCACTTTCAAGATTTTGTACGGACCTTCCCAATTCGGCTCGAGCTTGCCTATTGGGTCCTGCTTGCTGGCTTCATTTTTCCTCAATACGAGATCTCCTACTTGGAAGTATTTGTATTTCACCCTCTCGTTGTAATATTGAGAAATCTTTCTTTTATAACGGCCATCCGATATCTCGCCATCTCTCTCTTCTCTTCGACGTTGTCTTTTTCTTCCCTTAGGTCGGCAAAGATTAGTTTCGACATTGTAAGCCAAAACCCGTGGTGAGGCTAGCCCGACTTCCGCAGTATCATCGCCGCGCATCCATAGGCCATGGCAAAAGGAGTCTCTTGGGTAGCTGAATTGGGTGCTTTTCGATATGCCCACAATGATACTGGGGTAACTGAGCCGCCCAATCTCGACCTTCATCTTCCAATCGCTTTTTAATCCAAACTTAATTTGCTGTTGGTTTGCTCGACCTGTCCATTGGATTGAGGTCGGGCCACCGATGTCGTTCTGTGCTCGATCCTGAATTCTTTCAACCACTTTTGCACTCTATCATCGAGAAATTGAGTCCCGTTGTCCGAGATCAGATACTTGGGAATTCCAAATCTGCACAAAATATTCTCCCATAGAAATTTTTTGATGGTTTGAGCCCGATGTCGATGAAGAGCTTTGGCTTCGACCCATTTAGTAAAATAATCAACCGCAACGACGACGTATTTGAAATTCCCCGGAGCTCGAGGTAGAGGTCCGACTATATCGACTCCCCATTCATCGAACGGCCATACAGACTCGATAGCATTCATTTCTCGTGCTTGCTGATGAGTTATCACATCGTGTACCTGGCAAGCTCTACAACTCATTACCAATCGACCCGCATCTTTTTGCATTGACGGCCAGAAATATCCTGCCAGTTTACATTTCCTTGCCAACATTCGAGCTCCGCAATGATTACCACAGATCCCTCGGTGTATTTCTTCGAGCAGATAAGCCCCCTCTTCTTCCGATGCACATCGCATCCAAGGGGTTACAAATGATTTTCGATAAAGCACATAATCGAAAAGAGCGTACCTGGAGGCTTGAAGTCGGATTTTCCTGGCCCGAGATTTATCGGTGGGGAGGGTTCCATCTTTCAAGAATAGTGCTATAGGATCCATCCAGGTCGATTTTTGGACCACGGGTTGCACGTCGACCTCGTTATAGCTCCGCTCTGCTAGCATCTCAACCAGAACTTTCCTCTTAGATTTGAAATTCGACGCGAGTTTAGACAACGCATCGGCTCGCTTGTTCTCACTTCGAGGCACCTGTTCGACTAGGACCGTCTTGAATTTCGACATTAAGCCCTGAACAACCTTTAGATAGCTTTTCATTGATTCTTCTTTAGCTTCATACTCTCCCTTCACGTGATTTACCACAAGCTGAGAGTCGCTGTATACCAGAAGGTTCTCGACTCCCAACTTCGATGCTAGCTTTAAACCCGTGATTAAGGCCTCATATTCGGCTTCGTTGTTCGTAGCCTTGAACTCGAATCGGAGTGCATACGGAAACTCTTCCCTTTCGGACTAACTAGCGAAGAAACTCACCTCCAAATTCTCTCTTTACTCGAGGCACCGCCGACGTGGAGTGTCCATCGCTCTTCGATGACTCAAGCTTTTCCTCGTTCTAATTGAATCGACAACCCTTCTGCTATGAAGTCAGCCAGAGCTTGACCCTTGATGGCTGTTCGAGATAGAAACTCTATGTCGTATTCCGCCATCTCGACAACCCATTTGGCTAATCGACCCGATGTCTCGGCTTTGCCAAGATCTGCTTCAACGGTTGGTCGCTGACCACAAGAATGGGATGTGCTTGGAAGTATGGCTTCAACTTTCTCGACGCATGAACCAAACTCAACGCTAATTTTCTCCGCAGGGGTATTTCGACCTCTGCGCCATGTGAGGCTTTACTTGACAAAATAGATTGGGATTTGTCCTTGGTCTTCTTCTCGAACTAAGATAGTGCTTACCGCTTCCTCACAGATCGCTAAATAAACCAGAGCTTTCCATCTCGAGGTGAGGAGGCGGCGTTGGCAAATCGAGATAAATATTCTTTCAAATCGTCAAACGCCTTCTGACACTCCCCATCCCATCGGAACGGACTAGCTTTTTCAAATCTTGAAGAAAGGTAAAGCTCAGGCCGATATCGATGAAAACGGTTGAGAGCTGCCATCCGACCTGTCAACCTTTGCACCTCTTTGACATTCCGAGGTGTGGGCATGCTTTTGAGAGCCTCGATTTTATCCGGGTTAGCTCTGATCCCATCTCTCGATATCATATAACCTAGAAACTTACCCGATCGGACTCCAAACGTGCATTTCTTCGGGTTGAGCTTCATGTTTGCGGCCTGCAGCACCTCGAATACCTCTCTGACGTCGACAAGAAACTGTCCCAAAGATTTGCTCTTGATCAATAAATCATCCACATAAACCTCCATATTCCGACCTATCTGTTTCTTGAAAATTTTGTTGACGGCCCGTTGATAAGTAGCCCCTGCATTCTTAAGCCCAAACGGCATCGTAACGAAGCAAAAAGTGCCAAATTCTGTGATAAAAGCGGTTTTTTCTGAGTCCTGTGGATCCATATAGATCTGATAATAACCCTTGTACGCATCGAGGAACCCGAATACCTCGAAGCCCAGTGTCGAGTCGACTAACTGGTCGATTTTCGGTAGCGGGTAAGAATCTTTGGGGCATGCCTTGTTAAGATCTCGGAAAGTCAACGCACATTCGCCACTCGATCCGCTTAATTCAACACCGGATTGGCCACCAATCCGGATAAAAACTTCTTTCACGATCCTGCAATCAACAACTTGTCGACCTCTTTTCTTCATTGCTTCCTTTCTCTCGGGGGCAAGATTTCTCTTCTTTTGCCGTATCGGCCTCTTTTTGGGATCGACGTTAAGTTGGTGCACTGCTATATCTGCCGATAGGCCTGGCATGTCATCTGCCTTCCACGCAAAAACGTCTCGAAACTCGACTAGGAGGTCGACCAAGGCTCTCATGTCGGGGTGTGGCATCCACTTCCCGATCTGGACCCCTTGACCTTCTTCCTCTTCCCAAACTCGAACTTCCTCGGTCGGGTCGGCAGAAACCCAGCTCCGATCTTCCTCTTCCTCAGGTATCAATTCCTCAACTAGCACCTGCCCAACTCCTTTTCCTTTGATCGTAACCAGACTACAATTCCGGGCTACCTCGATGTCTCCTTTGACTTCATGGGTACCGTACCAGGTTGGAAACTTCATGCTGTTGTGGAATGTCGAGATGATAGCTCTGAGATCATATAATGCCGGTCGACCTAATATCGCGTTATACCCTGAAGGGGCCTTAACTACGACATAGGTCATTTCCATCGTCCGCCCCTTTTCTCCGTTTCCGACCGTAGTTAACAAATTGATCGACCCGACGGGGTGGATAGCCTGCCTCAGTAAATCCGAATAAAGGGGTAGATAGCGGAATGATGTCTTCATCTTTCAACTTCATTGCCTTAAACGCCGAAATAATAAAGGATATTGACGGCGCTTCCACTTTGTCGACACAAACTCTTTTACTCGACCTCGCTTATTATCGCCGATCACCAACCCCTCACTATGGCTATGGGAACTCGGAACATCGCCCTTAAGCCCATAACCCACCTCCGTGGTAAACTCGACCTTTTTTGACTCTCTCAACTGCATCGACGAGTGTCGACTTGATCGAGGTCGATCTGACTCGTGCTCTGCAACGATTGTGTTAACGTCATATCCGGCACGATTATCTCGATGAGGATCTCGGTTCTGAACTTCTCGAGGGTCATCTCGGGGATTGTCTCTGTATGTTGGGTCGGATGACCTTTCTCGCCGATTCCGGTTATCTCGACGTGGAGACCGATCTTTCTTTCCGTTGTAGCTCTTTCTCTTGTACTCCCGATGGCCCTTTGGCTCGTCTTTTTCTGACCTGTCGACAACTTCATCTAATCGACCCTCTTGGATACAAGCGTCGATATCCCTCTTCAGATCAAAGCACTCCTCCGTGTCGTGCCCCACATCTCTGTGATAGTCACAATACTTGTGAGTATTTTTCCTTTTCTCTGGATCTTTGGACATCGGTTTAGGTGTCCGAGCGATGTTCTTCTTGATCATGATTGCCAATACCTCCCCGAGATCGGTTGAGGGGTATAAAATCTCGGTCTTTCAAATTTCCTTTCTTTCCCAACCGATCCGATATCGGAGTCACAATCGATCAAAGACGTTGGACTTGCTTTCTTCATTCCGACCCCTAGGTGACCGCTTGTTCGCTTCGAGTCGCTCTCGAGCCGAGGCCAAGTGAAATGGTGTGCGACGCGCGATCGCTTCTTCACCTTGGCGAGAATCTATGGACTATGTTCACACATTCATCCATATCATTCGGCATTTTCTTGGATAGCTTATCATACGACTTCATATTCCGCACTCCTCCCACAAAGGCATTAACTTGCGCCGCATCACCGCATTATGCACTTTCATGGCTTCAAGGTTGAAACGTCTCATGAAGTCGATAGTAGATTCTCCTTTTCCTGCTTGATGTTCATAAGGTGGGTGGCACTAAGATGGAACTTCTTGTTCCCAATGAAAGCGTCTCGAATTTTTGTCCCAATCAGAAAAGCTAGAGATCGATCCGGGACGTAGCTTATGAAACCACTCCCGAGCTCGACCAGTGAGCAACGTATCAAAAGCTCGACACTTCATGGCGTCATTGGCGTTCCTCAACCTCATCAAAGATATGTATCGATATAGATGGTCCTCTGGGTCCGTAGTACCGTCATAGGGCTCCATCTTTGACGGTTTAAAGGATTCGGGCATCGTATATATTTCGATCTCGGGACTAAATGGTGACTCAAGCCATTCGGTGGGTTGATCTTTCCCCACAATGCGGTTGAACTCGTTTCGGATGCTATCCTCGACCTGCCACTGAAGCTTTTCTTGCTCAGGACGTTTGCGGGCGTTAGTCACGCTGATTTCAATCGCGCCTTCCTCACACTCCTCTTCAACCCCAACAGGCCTCTTACCCTTAGCATTATCAATCTCCTTACGACCTGGAGGGTCTAACTGGTGTTCAACAGGGGGATTGCAGATTCCCTTACCTATGAATGCCGAGGCTACCACCCTCTTCAAAGCGTCCTCATCCAAAGATGCTAAGTGGTCTGCCACGTCTTGCGGTTGTGGGGAAGGCGAGAGGCCTGGGGATCCGCAATCGCTGGTCTCAGACCAGTGGGGACTTCTTGAACCTGTGAGGGAACCCCTGCTGGATCTATATCCGTGTGCTCTTCGATCTGCATGTTCTTGCTGTTCGTCGGTTTCTTCCTTGCTGGCGGCACCATTGCAATCTCTTTACCAACTCACCGGTAGAAAGACCCTCCTTCTAGCGCCAAATGACGATGCAAAATAATACACCACCACTAAATCGGGGCCACGTGTAATCTAAGGATGAGCTGTAAGAGATTGAATGGCTGTGACTTGTGGGAAAAGTAACGTTTTGGGTGTTTTATGGCTGAGTCCAAGAATGTATCTTGGATTGCCTACGTATCCTGTGTGAAAGTCCAGGAATCAAGCCTTACGTAGTTCCTGGAGCTGTGTATTTATAGGCACATGCCCTTTTCCTGCCCTAAAACTAAGGGCGGCGAGGTCTATTGACATAAATACCCTTAAATGGGCCTTGCCTCCTTGCCCAAGTTACCTGTGGGATGTGGGCCCAGGAGGCCAGGCTAAGGTGTATGATATCGACTCGAATAAGATCGATGTGATCGTTCGAGTCCGACACCTTGGTGGATCTTACTTGAGCCGTGGGTCTTCACTGCACGTCTCGTATCGACCCGATGCGGATAGCCGGCTCAGACTCTTTCAAATGCCAGATGGACTAATCAGATGATTCCACGTGGAGGTGTGAATCCCCGTATCATCAATATATAATACAACACATGATGTGCATCATTTAGCTGCTCAAGGAGTTTTGGACTTTGGAATTGCGTTTTCTATATGGCTGCTTCAGGGGTACAACACTGGATGAAAAGTTGAAAATGAAGGAATAATGGCAGTTCTTAATTGTTTAAAGAATGGTGAGATCATCAAGGATGAGCTAGTCTCCATTGTTGAAGAATATGATGGCATTGACCCCGAGTTAGTTGGACATTGTGCGCTTTTGGTGCAACTTGTTAGACCACTTGGCACAATATGTGATCAAAATCAATACAAGAGTAAAAATACAACAACATAAAATAATATAATATAAAATACACAAACCGAGGCAAGTGCGAACACTCTGTCCTTAAGACAAGTTTGCTCTGGTATAGTGCCCACGGTGCTAGCAATTGTCTCCCAGGATACGACGGTTTACATGTTCGATGTAGTGGCACTTCAAACTTCGAACAGACGGCGAACTTTTCCACTGTCCCGACATTCTCTTCAACAAAAATGCATACTACTCTATATGATATGTAATTTGTAGTACAAAAAAAAAATGCTTGTCCCAATTCTAGTGTAAAACATCCATAGCAAAGGAATTTAAATAGTAGTAAAAACTACCCACTAAATGCAAATATGACCACTACTTTACACTTATGTCACTAAGTATAACTCAAGCCATTAACCCATGTTTTGTGGCCACTAAGAGTATGGCTATTAATGGTCATTTTCTCCAACACATCTAATACTGCAATGCTTGGGATCAGCCCAAGTACAAAAATGCATGGATTATATACTGAAAACTCAAATAGTTACCTCGGCTTTGTTCTTATTCGTGGATGAGTTATTTCTTGGGAGGGTTGGAATGATGAGAACAACTCCGATATGAAAGGGAAGTTCAACTTGATTAAGCTAAATGTTTTTACAATCTCTTCATGCTTGAGCATTTGGTGTGTGAATGGACAATTGAGGGAGTGTTTGAAATTATTCCACAAGGTGGTGAATTGGCTTGGCCCGCCGATGGATCTTGATGGTGCTTGTGTGGATCCTTCCAAGTTCGCTCGCAGACGAGCTCTTTTAGTAGGGGTGATGGAGATGATGTAGCATATCTAAGTTAAATAATAGTCTTTATTTCATGTTTTAATTTAGTAGATAGTCATGTGGGTTTTTTCAGTATTGTGTTAACCAAAATGGGCTTTGTAACCTATAAATAGGTTAAGTTCTCTAAGTTGGGGATATAATGTAATTTTGAATATTTTCTCTTTGAGAATGATACTATCTTTTGAGCTTGAATTAGCTAATTTATCCGTTTATTATAGATTTTATATATCAAAATACTTCAAAGGGGGAGGGGTGAATTGATTATTAAAACTTTTTAAAACTTTAAACATGTTTTAACATTTTTATCGGAGTTGATCAAAACTTAGGTACATTTAAAACTTATTAGACAGAAGATCTAACTGGTTAACTTTTAAACATAAGCGTACTAATAATATGTTCTAACAGATTATGGTTCAGGTACAAACAGATTACCAGTTAATAAGATACTTAGATACAAACAATCATTTTAGTCTTGTTAAAGTAGATGCAAGGTCTTAAGGTTTAAAAAAACCAAGATAAAAGATAGATAATAACAACTTCAACATATGATGACCTCACACATAGTTCACTGACCCTCAACAACAAAATCAAACAAACACAAGGAGTTCCAATTCAGAAACAGACCTTACCAAATATATAGCCAACATACAGATTCAGATATGAGATTCGTAGCTCACCCCTTATTTTTTTCATCCAAATGAGTTGCATTTTTCATCCAAATGAGTTGCAGGGTATTTTATGATGCAAATTAGTTGGTCTGGAAACATAGTTAATGTCCACTTTGAGGGTGATATCATTATGATGATAGTCTTCAATGAGGACTGGAGTAAACCTTAGCTGTTCGTGATGTAATTTATGATCGATGGATCTAGTTGTACTTGTTGAGCTATTGAGGATGTTTATCTGACGAATTAGTATGTAATGAAAATTATGTACAGGGATTTGTAACAAGCCAAGTCTTTACATGTTCAGCTTTCGCAATTAATGCTTTTGCGCACTATACACGGTTTTGTGATTCGAAGAATAATTGATAGCATTCTCGAGTCATGGCCGAACGGTCTGGATTTGGGAATTTACGCGGGCTTTCAGGTCGAGTCGTTACAAAAATGTATATCAACTAAGTGTATCTACAATTGCGAGCAGGGGCGGTTGCAGGAATTTGGTGATACGAATCAGGAAATTTATCACATTTTGTGATTACTATACTTAGTCATATATATTATAGCTCAATATGAGTCAATTCAGATCAATATACAAAAACAAACCGGTCAATTCACATATATATATACACGGAAAAAAAATTACTACTGTCATATTTTTTTTAGCGGGTTGTTTGCCCATACACCCTTAAGGTGCAGCCGACCCTGATCGAGAGTCTTTCTTATCTATAAGAGATTACAATAAATCATCCACATCTTTATATCCTATAAAACTTAAAATGACTTATATTTTGGGGCGGGACAGTGCTAGAAATTTATCCCATTTCCCTTATCTTCAAATTAATGGCACCTTGAAATGAGATTTGCAGGACACCCTATCAAAGTGCATCTACAGTACAGGTATTTTAAATGGCTGATCAATTGGATTGCTTTGGTATTTATGGTTTGAATTGAGTAGTGTGCCATTGCCATGCAGACAACACATTGACACATGCAATACTCTTGAATCGAGTGTAACCATAAAAGGCGCAGAATGCACATATAATACAGTATACATTCTTGCTATGCTGTGCTAGCTTTCTTGAACTAGCCCTCTGAGATTCATTTTTCAATGGAGATCTGATCGCAACACAAATCACAGGAAAACCGAGAAGCGGGTTTGAGTAATATTCGATATCGGTTTCATCATGGCTCAGGAAGATTCAATTTGTACTAAGGATGGAACAACCGATTACCGTAACAATCCCGCTATTATGAGCAAAACAGGAACTTGGAAAGCTTGCCCCTACATTCTTGGCAAGTCCACTTAATTGTTTTTCTAACTTGAGGTCAGGTTCAAAAACGAAGCAATAATCGTCTTTTTTGTTTGTTTGTTTGTTTGTAAAACAGGGAATGAATGTTGTGAAAGGTTGGCATACTATGGGATCAACACAAACATGGTAAATTATCTCAAGATTCAGATGAAAGAGAGCAGTGTTGGTGCTGTTAACAATGTTACTAATTGGTCTGGCACTTGCTATGTAACACCATTGCTTGGTGCCTTTCTAGCTGATGCATATTTGGGACGATATTGGACGATTGCGACTTTCTCAATCATCTATGTCTTTGTAAGTCCTTATTAATCAGCCATTAAATGTTATTTGCAACAAAATTACTGATCAAAACTCTGCTTTTAGGGGATGACGATTCTGACATTATCTGCATCACTAAAGGGACTTAAACCTCCATGTGATGAACAAGATATCTGCAATCCTACAGGACTTCAAACTGGAGTCTTTTTTGTTGGGCTTTACCTGATTGCTTTAGGTACAGGAGGAATTAAACCATGTGTTTCATCCTTTGGTGCTGATCAATTTGATGATTCAGATGAAGGTGAGAAGAAGAAGAAAAGTTCCTTCTTTAACTGGTTTTATTTCTCAATCAACATTGGTGCTCTGGTGGCTTCTAGTGTACTTGTATGGATCCAAACAAATGTGGGTTGGGGCTGGGGATTTGGAATTCCAGCTGTAGCGATGGCCGTTGCGGTTGTGAGTTTTTCTCAGGTACAAAACTCTATAGAAACCAGAAGGCTGGTGGGAGTCCCTCACTCGTATCTGTCAGGTGATTGTAGCTTCTTTCAGAAAGTTTAAGGTGCAAATCCCTTCAGACAAGTCTCTGTTGTTCGAGACTGAAGATGATGTATCCGCGGTTCAAGGAAGTAGGAAACTTCAGCACACAGAACAATTCAGGTGGAATGTTTACAAACTGTTCGATGAAATGCCTGAACCAGTGCCTAATTGTTTTTTCTCTTGTTAAAGCGATTCCTTTACTATTTGCAGGTTCTTGGACAAGGCAGCAGTAGAGACTCAATCAGACAGCATCAAAGGTTCAATTGATACATGGAGACTGTGTACAGTAACACAAGTTGAAGAACTCAAGTCGATTATCCGACTTCTGCCCATATGGGCTACCGGTATCATCTTTAGCGCAGTATACAGTCAAATGGGAACCCTATTTGTCTTACAAGGAAACACCATGGATCTCCACATGGGAAAATCCTTTGAAATTCCTTCAGCTTCTCTATCACTATTTGATACAATCAGTGTCATTTTCTGGGTTCCGGTCTACGATCGCCTGATCGTTCCTCTAGCAAGAAAATGGACAGGCCATAAAAATGGGTTCACTCAGCTTCAAAGAATAGCGATTGGGCTTATTATCTCCATTTTCGCAATGCTGATTGCTGGAACATTGGAGATGATCAGATTGCGTGCTGTGAAAGAACACAATTACTATGAACTAAAACACATTCCCATGTCGATATTTTGGCAAGTCCCACAATATTTCATCATTGGGTGTGCTGAAGTCTTCACGTTCATCGGACAATTAGAGTTCTTTTACTGAGCAAGCGCCAGATGCCATGAGGAGCCTTTGTTCTGCTCTGTCACTCACCACGGCGGCGGCGCTCGGGAATTACTTGAGCACTTTGCTGGTAAATATTGTCACAGATGTGAGCACAAAGAAAAATGGTGGTGGACCTGGTTGGATACCAGATAACTTGAATTATGGGCATCTTGATTATTTCTTTTGGCTATTGGCTTTGTTAAGTGTCCTTAATTTGGGTTTCTATCTCTTAGTTGCCAAAAGCTACAAATACAAGAAGGCTGTTGATGCTGATATTGTGTAGTGAAGAGGGTGTTGAATACGCATCTTCTCTAAATTTTAGTTACCCGAATGCATGGTAACGACGTTCAACGCTTGCTTGCCCAACACATCTTCCTTACGTACGATTAACTAATTGATGACACATCTCACCAAACGTAAGGAAGTTTTATTGTAAAATGACCGTTGTTATAATAACATGCAAACCCATTTGATATGAGACTTTTATTTTCTAACGATCTGGAAGCCGAGTCCACAGTCGAAAACACGACGCTCGACACGCATTTCTTGAGAAAAACTCATGGAACCCTTCAACCTATTTGACACCCAAAAAAAAATCAAATAAAATAATCTTAAATAAATAAACATGAAACATGCCCGGTTGTAAACTTTGTAGGAAATAATTAACATAACTGATCGGGAGACCAGACCAAATTAATAATGTAACTAAATTAATGAAAATTTGTAATTCTACGGAAAAGACACTACTGTTGTTGTACTATAATATCAATAAAACAACATCACACCATACTAATATCTTTAACTAAAGACAACAAGTACGGCCCAACCGCGGCGTGACCCAGTGTGCCGCACCGTGGACGGGGAGATGCAGCACCGACCTTGCACACACGATTTTAAGTCGGCTAGTCTTTTGTAGCTTGTAAAGTCCAGCTACTAGGCTATATATAGCTTGTAACAGTCAGATTTTCATATGTCTTGATAAATGTACACACAAACAATCAAGCATATGGTATTGATTATCAAGAAACATTTTCACCAGTTATCAAAATCACTACAGTAAGAACTTTACTGAGCCGGTAACTGGCATATTTACCAAATGGATGTCAATACAACTTTCTTATATGGATATCTTCATGAAGAAGTTTACATGCAACTCCCTCCAGGTTTTAAGACTGACAAGACAAATTAGGTTTGCAAGTTGACCAAGTCTCTATATGGATTGAAGCAAGCCAACAGACAATGGAATTGTAAGTTGACAAAGTCTGTGGAGAAACAATGGTTTATTCAATCCAAGAATGATCGCAGTTTGTTCACAAAGGGATTAAGAAAATCTTTTATTTCCTTGCTGGTTTGTTTATGAGATAATAGCGACCAATCCACGATCTTGGTGATTGATTCAAGTTAAAGACATTTTGCATAAACAGTTTACTATCAAAGACCTTGGCAAAATGAGATATTTCTTGGGCATTGAAGCTGCAAGAAACCCTGAAGGTATTTTACTCTCTCAGAGAAAGTACACATTAAATCTTCTACAAGTATACTAGTTTTAGGGGGCCAAACCTGCCAAAACACCAATGGATTTTCTAAGCAAACATTACAACATGAAGATTCAAATTTGCTGGATGATAATACTGCATACAAATCATTGGTTGGAAAGCTAATTTATCTCACTTTCACCTGACCTAACATAGCCTTTGCAGTTCTGTAGCTGAGTCTGTTTCTAGACACACCTACTGAGAATCACATGAAGGCTGCTCATAAGCTTTTGAGTTATTTGAAACCTAATCCAGTCCAATGCATCTTTTTCCCAGCTCAGAACAACCTTGTCTTAAGAGGATTTACTGATAGTGATTGGGCTGGATGTCCTGAAAACAGAAGATATGTCCCAGGCTATCTGATATTCTTGAGTGATGCTCCTGTCTCATAGAAGGCTATAAAGCAAACAACTATTGCCAAAAGTTTACGAAGCTAAATGCAGGGGCTATGGCCAATGTCACTTGTGAGATTTAGTAGCTAGTCTACATTTTACAAGATTTTCAGATTCATGTTCAGATGTCTGATATATTGTTCAGTGATAATGACAGTGCTATGTACATGGCTCACAATCCCGTGTTCTATGAAATGACTAAACATATTTAGATTGATGATCATGTCATGGTGTAAGCACGGACTACTAGCAATAGGACTAGGTCTGTCGTAGCAGACACCTGGCGAGTCAAGGTCGAATCCCACAGAGACTCGTAAGTTACGTTTAATTCAGATTGAATTTCACAATTACGGTCTACGACCAACTATGTAGCAGAAAAGTAAACAATGGTGCCAACAAACACACAAGATTATGCAAGTTCAACAAAAGAACATAAGAGTTTCTTATGTATTAGTCTAATTATGAGTTATTCCCCCCAATATAGGAACTGATCTACCCCATGGTGAATTTTAGATCTTTAACTGCTACGGGTGCTAATCCTTAATATTACGCTACTTCCATTGATAGGACAGTAGGTGCCTATGTGCAATTAATCTCATTCGTTTGTTGTATTAATTCACATGCAATAAGAATTAGGACTAGCCTGCTCAAGACCGAAGACCTCCCTAAGCAGCTATCGTGGATTGACTAGCACGTTCTAAGGATCGATCAAGACTATCTCCAAACAAACACTTCACTTTATCGTCATTCATGTTAATTTACGATGACATGGAAATAGTTGATCAGGCTACAAACATGTAAACTAAATCTGTCGATCAGACGTAGCTGGCGCCGATTATCACGAACTAGGATTTACTAGGTATTCGGATCTAACAATAAAGACCGTCTCCTCAGATCTCGAAGATCGCAACCACTATTTCATGATTCCTTCACCAACGATTGAGATCTATACATATATGGGGTAAAATAAACTAACTATTACATAATTAGAACTAAAAATAACAATCAAAACATACTAATCACAACAGAAGAATGACAGATCTACATCTAGAGAAAGCCATAAAATAATACCCTCAAAGATAAGCGTAGATCAGATCTCTCCCTAAGAGGCGAATCCGTCAGATCCGTGACTAGAACTAATAAGGAAAATAAAGAATTTGTATTGCATAATATTTCTTGGGTGAAAATTGTACATTGATTTCGAGGCCTGATGCCTCTTATTTATAGTGTTATAACAGAATTAGCTATCCCTAAAAACTACCCCTCGTCCAAGAAAATGCGTTATTCGAAGGTTCTGGAACTCGCACAACTGCGGCTCCCCTTCCCGCAAGCGCGGGGATATTTTGGTCTTTTTCTCTTCTGCTGACGTAACTGAAGGTTCTAGAGCACCCTAGGCCCAACTCTTTATCCGATCAGGTCCATACTTCGTCCAAACACTCAGCCCAATTACCGATACCTAAAAATAGTCAAATAATACATGAAATAATATCGAATCGGGGAATATAAACGTTAAATGCAATTTACTCGACTCATGAACGCAACATATGACATTCACTTCAAATGGTTCATATAAACAGTCAAAAACAACTACTTTTAGCTTAGAATGGGTGAAATGTTGATGCCATAAAGTGTATCATTTTGAGCGTCATCAACTACCCCCCACTAGCTTTACTTCTCTTCGTCCTCGGCGAGTATCAAGCGGAATGTACCTCCAAGAGTAATCCCCATTAACTACCACACATTCAATAAAGATTTCAGGCAGAACATGTATGACGTGGCACTTTATAAGCTTCCCATTAATCAGTACTCACCAATGCATCAATGTGTTGTGTGATGAATCTTTCGTGATAGTGCATTTGTGAAGAGACTGGAGTTATAGCGACCCCATAATCTTAACTTACTAGTGTGCACACTCGCTCTTCTTGCTTTCGGACTTAGGCAAACAATATGAACCTTAATATGGCCTGGTGGACTTGGGGACCGAGTACTACTCAAAGGTCATCGTTTGTTTTTCTTTTATGTGAGGGCCGTGCGTCTTACACTCCGAGTTTGCTTCCCTCACTGCCTTCTTTTGCTTTTTGCATTTTTTTTTGATTTTTTTTCCTTTTCTTTTTCTTTCGCAGATTTACTCACTTTTTTCTCTCATCTCTCACAAGCCCGTTTTGTCCCGTTTTACCGTGGTGGCATCACGATTGCTACCATCATCTTACAACAATTGGTTAAAGTATATCCACCAACAAGTATTGATTCTTGGTCTAAAATAACTCTTCATCTCATCCAAATGCTTCTCACTCAAATTACGTGCTCAAAAATTGAATGTAAATGGAAAAATATCGATTAATAAGTTACTACTTCATGCAACATAGCACATGCTCATTCTTTCATACTAAACTGAATATGATATAATCAACTTCAGTTTATTCTTAGGCTCCTTTTCTACCGATTCCTTACTCAAGGTAGCATGAATATACAAGCTAAAAATAGTGTTTATAAATTTCAAAATTATTTCCTTTTTCAATTATACAAGCTAAGACCGCCATACTACCCCCACTAGTGTAGACATTGTCCCCAATGACTATAATAACAGAAAAGAGAGAAGGTAGTTAGCTCTGAAATTGGCTGTCCAAGTGTCTCATTGAATCGTGGAACATGAATGTCGTCAATTGGTCCCTAGTTGCTCCATCATCCAGTGTCGCAAATGCTCCAAAAACTTTGAGTAACATGCAAAGGGCAATAAGAAAATAAGGTGGCGGTAATTGAGCATACGCGAGGATTGTGCAAAAACCATTTAAGCCACTTTATTCTTTATTGACCATTGCAAGACACGAAAACTTTTACGAGAGTATCACATGAGAACCGTGAAGGAAAAAACCAAATATATCCAGAGTCGGATGACAATAGATATATGTGATGAAAAAATCATTGCGATTGTCATGCTACTTTATTGACTCAACAAAAATAAATAAACAAAAGCAATAATACGGGTTTGCTAGAAGTAGTTCTAAGTTTATAGTCGCCAGCTCGACTGTACTAATAAATCTCCATCACTTGTAAATCGGGTCGTCCAACAAAAACTTCCAACTCGGCGTCGTAATTGCACTTTAGGTAATGTTTCAGCCTGTGGCCGTTCACTATGTAAATCCTTCCAGAGTGTTCATCTTTAACTTCACACGCACCCAAATTGAAGACTTTGGTGATGACATATGGTCCAAACCATCTAGATTTCAAATTTCCAAGAAAAGACGAAGATGTGTATTGTATACCAACACCTTATCTCCAACTTTGAATGTGCGGTTTAGAATCCGTTTATCGTGTTGGCGTTTCGTTCTTTCCTTATAGATCTTTGCATTCTCATATGATTGTAATCTAAATTCCTACAATATGTTTAACTTTAGCAATCTCTTTTCTCCGGCTAAACTATCATCCATGTTCAAGAACGAAGCGACCACCCAGGGCACATTTGCTCTAGTTCGACCGGTAAATGACATGATTTCCCAAAAGATTATCATGTCTGGTGACATCCTAATGGTGGTCCAATAAGCGATTCTATCGCCCATAGGCGTCATCTAATTTCAAAGTCAATCCTTCCTTGTGGGATTCACAATTTTCTCCAAAATCCTCTTAATCTCTCTATTCGTAACTTCTACTTGTCCACTCGTCTGAGGATGATATGCTGCTGCAATCTTATAAGGCACCCCATACTTCATCATCAGTTTTTCAAACAACCTATTATAGAAATGACTCCTCCGTCACTAATAATGGCTCTTGCCCAAACCTCATCAAAATGTTCTTTTTAAGGAATCTTAGGACAACCATGGCATCATTTGTAGGTAAGGCTACTGCCTCCACCCATTTGGAAACATAATCAACCGTAACTAGGATGTAACGATTAGATTTTGATGACGTGAAAGGTCCAACAAAATAAATTCCCCACACCTCGAATAGTTCTACCTCATGGATACTATGCAGTGGCATCTCATTCCGCTTTGAAATGTTGCCAGTCATTTGTGAGGATAATGACTCTCTAGTAAACCCATAAGGAAATTTAAATATTGTTGGCCAATAAAATCCACAGTCACGAGAACTTTGTTGTTGCCTTATCCGACCTATAATGGCCTCCAACTTCTCTCGAATGGAAGTAGCTCAGTATGCTTGGAATATCATCATCATGGACGCATATCCTTATAATGTTATCAGGGCACATTTTGTACAGGTAGGGATCGTCCCAATAATAATGCTTCAAGTCCTTAAAGAACTTCTTCTTCTTCATGTTGGTGAATTTTGGTGGCAGATATCTTCCCGCAAGATAATTCACAATATTTGCAAACCAAGGGTATACCTTCCGTACTCTTGATGTGGTGTTTTTTAGCCGAGACACAATTGGAGCTACTACTACTGAGACAGCAAAAAGTTGTTCGTTAGGGAAAGATTCCTAAATCTCAGTAGTTTGCTCTTCTTCAAACAATGTCGATCTCGACAAGTGATCAGCCACCTGATTCTCAGACCCTTTTTTATCCTTGATTTCAACATCAAAATCATGTAGGAGTAGAATCCATCTCAATAATCTTGGCTTGGAGTCTTTTTTGGTGAGAAGATACTTTAAAGCTACGTGGTCTGTAAAAACAGCGACTTTAGATCCTACCAGGTAAGATCTAAACTTGTCAGATGTGAATATCACGACTAAGAGTTATTTCTCTGTAGTCGCATAGTTCCTCTGGGCACTATTGAGGTGCGGTATGTCGTAATAAATCAGTTTAAAGATTTTGTCCTCTCTTTTTGGCCCACGGCACTCCAATTGTCGTATCACTTGCATCTCATCTGAGCTCAAAAGGTTTGTTCCAATGCAGGGCTACCAAAATTAAAGGCGATTATCAATAATTTCTTCAACATGTTGAATGCTTCCTTGCATTCCTTTCCAAAGACAAAAGGTACATCTTTACATAAGTAATTCCGTTAGAGGTCTAGAGATCTTGAAAAGACCTTAAATCTCTATAGAATCTCACGTGGCCAAGAAAGGCTTGCGGTGTCTTTAAGTTTATTCTTCTCTGACTTGATCTTAGCCTTGTCCACTTCTACAGTAAAACCTCTATAAATTAATACTCTTTAAATTAATAACCTCTCTAAAATAATATTTTTCTCTGGTCCCGACTTGGGCCAGTTCAAAAAATGACCAATTTCGATAAGATAATAAGATAATAATTTTTAGAAAATCCCTGTATAGATATACAGTCCCAATAATATCATAAATTAATAATTCTCCATAATCTCAAAAATATATATGTTACAATTTTGTAAAATATGATTCTATTGTTGTCTGCTTTTTTCTTAAAGTTTAAATCTGCTTGAAGCTCATCTATAATCTTCCTTATTGCATCCAAAAGAGCGGGTGTGGTGCTTTCGAGCTGCATCAAAAATTTGTTAAGTGCCTTTGATGCGTTGAGTGCTTTTTTACGTGTAACAGGTTCCAAAGGTGTTGTATCGTCTTCAACATCATCTTCAGCATTATTTTGAAGAATGGTATTTGCAATTTCTTCTAAAGTCTGGACCTCTGAACATGCTTCATTTTCACCCGGATAATCTAACAGGCTATTGACATCCATTTTATTGTGATAACCTAGATCATTAATCATGACCTCAAGGTAGTACATGCTATCACTTTTATACACTGAATATTATTGTTGTAAAAATACAATGAATCAAATTAATGTATGTACACTGAATCTTGTATGTACCGTACATTGAATTTGTAACTAATATACATTGAATTAAGTATAATACATAAATTAGTACAGTTCATTCTATTTAAATTTATATAATTAAAATTTAATTTTGTTTGATATCAAAAACTCTCTATAAATTAATAATTATTGATTTATCGATAAATTAATACCTCTAAAATTAATAAAATCTTCCGGTCCCAACAATATTAATTTATAGAGGTTTTCTTTGTAATCCTTTTCTTGAAATCTTATGACTAACACAATACCTTGAGTGACCATAAAATGACAATTTCCCCAATTAAGCACAAGGTTGGTCTCTTCACATCTCTTGAGTACTCTACTCAAGTTATCCAAGCATACATCATAGCTATCTACAAAAACTGAGAAATCATCCATAAATATCTACAAATATCTTCCCTATGTCCTCAAATAAAGACATCATGCACCTCGGAATGTGGTGGCACATTACACATCCAAAGGGCATGTGGTTATAAGAAATGTTCCATATGGACATGTGAAAGTGGTTTTCTCACGGTCCTGCACGGAAATGTGTATCTGGTAATAACTTGAGTACTATTTAGAAAGCAGATAAAATGCATGATCATTAAATCTCTATAGCATCGATCAATAAAGGTAGGGGTAAATGATCTTTCTGAGTCACATCATTCAGTTTCCTAAAATCAATACAGACTCGATGTCCAGTAATTAGTCGAACAGGGATAAACTTATCAAACTCAATAGGTTGGACAGTGAATCCTCTTTTCTTGGGCACCACATTAATAGGGCTTACCCACTCGCTATCTGCAATCGGGAAATGATTCTCATCTCCAACATCTTGATTATCTCTTCCTTAACAACATTCTTTAATTGTGGCGTCAGGCTTCTCTGATGTTGAGCCATTGCCTTTTTCTTTGGATCTGCAGAGATCTTGTGCATACAAACAGAGGGGCTTATTCCTCGAATATCCGCAAGTGTCCACCCGAACGCTCCTTTGTGATATCTCAGTACTCTCAATATTTTCTCCTCCTCTAAGGGTGATAGGGTTGTTGATATAATCAGGGGAGAGTATCGTCTTGTAAGTATACGTACTTCAGGTGAGAGGGCAAAGGTTTAAGCGTTAAGTTCCTTGGTGGCTCTTCAAATGATGACTTCAGTATTCTTCCACTCAACTGTAAATCAAAGACCTTATGCCATGAAGGTCTATGAATTGTTTCTCTTGTATCCACAGAGGATACAAGTTCCATTTCCTGCACATCACCTTCACTGCATCCAGACCAAGTTTCCTTTTCTATATCTTCTTCTTCTTTTAACAGCAAGGTCTTGGCTACTTCAAAATCTGTTGCTACTTGATGTTGTAACTTCAAAACAAGCTCGTCTATGTCATCCATCATATAACATACTTCTCCTTCATCATGGGCATAACCCATCATTTTCAGCACATTGAAGACCACATTGTCTTCATTCACTCTCAGGATTAATTCTCCTTTATGGACATCTATCAAAGTTCTACTTGTCTCTAGGAAGGGTCTCCCTAGGATTAGTGGAACACCACTATTTACCTCCATGTACAGCACTACAAAGTCTACTGCGAACACAAACTTATCAACCTTAACCAGAATGTCCTCTACAACTCCACAAGGTTGTTTCATAGACCTGTTTGCTAACTGGAGGGTTATTGACGTCTCATTCAACTCCTTCATGCCTAACTTATGAAAAATGGAAAGAGGCATCAAGTTGGCCTTTCGCTCTAAGTCACATAATGCTTTGTTTGGGTATACTCCTCCAATTGTGCAGGTATGAGAAGCTCTAGGATCTTTACATTTAGGAGGCGGTTGCATTGCAAAACTTCCAAACATTTCTCATTTAGGCAAATAGTCTCAGAGTCTAGCAACTTCCTTTTGGTAGAGACTGCCTCTTTTAGAAACTTAGCGTACTCTGGTATTCCAGCCAAAGCTTCTACCAAAAGAATGTTAACTTGCAGCTTTTTAAACATGTCTATGAACTTTTTGTAACGAGCGACGTCGTGATTCGGTTTAGACTTCCTAGGGGATATGGAAAAAGCGGGATTAATAGCTCTGATTCATGAAGAATTACACTTTACATGTTCTTTGTGTAACTGTTTAATTTCTTTGGATCATACAGACTTGGCGCAATTGCGGCTGGCCGTTCTGCAATTGCGGCTCCCCTGTTAGTCCTGACTCTGCTTCATTCTTCTCAAATCGCTTTACGGTTCTTCTCGATAAGCGGTCCGAGATAATTCATTTACGCTTCTTGTCATGATAGCATTCCGTCGCCGGGTTTTGGTGTTGCTTGGCATCCTTCCGGAGGTGGTGACAACATTCGGCTATCTTCCCTACTTGGTGTGACATATTTTTGCACTAAGGCTTCATGATTGGTCAGTCTCGTATCATTTTTCTGACAATATGTATGTGGAAAAAATTTGCACTAAGCTCGCTCATGGACTTCGTTAATTGACTGACACTTTCGGTCACAGTTGAGCTCATCTTGTCCATGGCTGCTTCCCATCCACCAGACTTATTTTATTGAGGCATGAAACCTCAAATTTTCTTTGCTCTCTCTTCACCGTCAAGATTTCTATATTTAAAACCAGGCTGGTCGTGAGAACCTAGGCGAAATCCGCCCCCTTATGGATTTCCTTGCCTTCCCAGATAATTCACGTCTTCGGTGTTGGATATCTCAATTCATTGGGCCTTTTCCACTTTGGTGAAGCGATCCTGCATGCCGTGCATTTTCTCATTTATCACTTGCAATTGGTATAGGATTTGTTGAGAAGTATGTTCTCCAAATACGCCTTCAGCTGCTTTCACAATCTCAGTTTGATGTGTCCCCCACTGGCTTGTAAGTGCTATATGTTCTAACTTATCTTCAGCTTCTTCTGGTGATAACAATGTGAAACACCCGTTGCTTGATGCATCTACTCTCATTTGTTCACTCGGCCTTAATCCGTGATGGATACTATGCATTCGCACTGGCAGAGTGATATCGTGATGAGGGAATATCCGTTGTGCTTCTTTAAATCTTTCCCAAGCTTCTTCAAAGGTTTTGGTAGGTTTCTGATTGAAATTCATGATGTCTTGTCTCATCTGCAATGACTTCCCAGGTGGGCAGTACTTGTTCATAAATTTCTACAGTAGGTCCGTCCAAGATTGGATTGATCCTGCTGCTAGAGACAACAACCATATCTTTGCCTTATCATTTAGTGTAAAGGAAACAATTAAAGCTTAATATTAATTATCTTCAGGCACTCATCTTTGGTTTGACCGTCTTTGACTTTCTCCAGAAGTTGGTGACATGTACACTTGGGTCTTCATTTGGTACTCCATGGAATGTAGTGTAATTTGTCACCATCTGTATCACATTTGGCTTGAGATGGAAGATTTCAGCTGTATTCTCTGGTTGAACAATTCTTTGTACGAATTGCTCAATCGTTGGCATAACATAGCTTTGTAGAGTCCTACTATCTGCTTGTACCAAAACTCACCTTCATTCTTTCCATTAGCACCTCTTTCCACCATCAACTGTTGCAGGTCTTCAGAGTGGGATCTCATCTTCTCTATCCTTTTGCTTCCTTCATGAGAACTTTCTTCGTCAACGGACTTTCGATCCTTTCTCGAGCCTTTTTTGCTTTTGTTTTGCAAATTTTCAATCTCTGGTATGAATTGATCAAGTTTGGTTGTTGAACTCCTTGTTGCATACTACAAGGCGCAAAAGAAAGATAAAGGTTAGTCATTTGCCTCGGCGAGATGTTACACTAAGCTTAGCGGACTCAAAAAATACTGGACTATGACTCTTGACCACGACTCTAACGAGCGAAGCGATTCTATCAATTTCGAGAAGCGCATGATTGCATGAGGATGTCACGCAATAATAGCGGGGTGAGTTTTCCAAAAGCGAGCGTAATAGAAACTATTGCGACTCAATTATTCACAGACTACTAAAATAGACTCAATAATTTATAGAAACCAAATTATACAAACACTTAATCTCAAATTAAAAATATCTTGACACGAGTCCCCGGCAACGGCGCCAAAAAGCTTGATCACGCCGTGGTGTAAGCACGGACTACTAGCAATAGGACTAGGCCTATCGTAGCAGAGTACTAGCGAGTCAAGGTCGAATCCCAAAGAGACTCGTAAGTTACGTTTAATTCAGATCGAATGTCACAATTACGGTCAACGACCAACCATGTACCAGAAAAGTAAACAATGGTGCCAACAAACACACAATATTATGCAAGTTCAACAAAAGCACACAAGAGTTTTTAATGTATTAGTCTAATTATGAGTTATTAGTTATTCCCCCCAATATATGAAATGATCTACCCTGTAGTGAATTTTAGATCTTTAACATCTACGGTGCAGATCCACTAATATTACGCTACTTCCATTGAAAGGGCGGTGAGGTGCCTATGTGTAATTAATCTCCTTCATTGGTTGTATTAATTCACATGCAATAAGAATTAGGACTAGCCGGCTCAAGACCAAAGACCTCCCTAAGCGGCTATTGTGGATTGACTAGCACGTTCCTAAGGATAGATCAAGACTATGTCCAAACTAATACTTCACTTTATCGTCCTTCATGTTAATTTACGATGACATGCAAATAGTCGATCACGCTACAAACATGTAAATTAAATTTGTCGATCAGACGTAACTGGAGCTGATTATCATGAACTAGGATTTACTAGGAATTCAGATCTAGCGATAAAGACCATCGCAGATCTGAAGATCACAACCACTATTTCATGATTCCTTTACCAACGATTCAGATCTATACATATATGGGGTAAAATAAACTAACTACTACATGATTATAACTAATAATAACAATCAAAACATACTAATCACAACATAAGAATAACATATCTACATCTAGAGAAAGCCAGAAAACCATATCCTCGAAGATGAGTGTAGATCCTGCTTAGATCTCTCCCTAAGAGGCGAATCCGTTAGATCCGTGACTAGAACTCATAAGGAAAATAAAAAACTTTAATTGCATAATATTTATTGAGTGAAAATTGTACATTTAGAGGCTGATGCCTTTTATTTATAGTGTTATAACCGACTTAGCTATCCTATAAACAACCCCTCGTCCAAAAAAATCGTTATTTGAAGGTTCGGAACCGGCATGCAATATGTAGCTACCTCTCCACATAAGCATGAGGGGTATTTTGGTCTTTTTCTCTTTTGCCGACTTAACTAAAGGTTACGGAACACCCTAGGCCCAAATCTTCATCCGATCAGTCCATAATTCGTCAAACACTCATTGATTCCGATACACGAAAATAGTCAAATAATACATGAAATAATATCGAATCGGGGAATATAAAAGTTAAATGCAATTTACTCGACTCATGAACCCAACATATGACATTCACTTCAAATGGTTCATATAAACAGTCGAAAACAACTACTTTTATCTTAGAATGGGTGAAATGTTGATGCCATAAATTGTATCATTTTGAACGTCATCAATTGATTGTCATATTGTTAGGGACAAGGTCAAATCTGGCCTCATTAAGATCATGGCTTAAATACCAAGGAGCAGATTGCTGACATTCTCACCAAAGTTTAGGATGCACCAATCTTCTCTTGCTTGCTGGATAGGTTGGGTATTTCCAAGATCTTTCAGCCAAGTTCCAGTGGATAAATGAATGTTGAATGCAAGCTGATTCATGTATCACTCTCATCTTGAAGGAGTTTTACAGTATATGGATAAAGGAATGTTGAATGCAAGTTCAGCTCAGCAACAAAACTCAGCACAATAGACCAACTGAACACACAACATTCAGCTGAGTAGTATACCTGAGTAATATAGATAGACATTTATTATGTTATAACTGCCTTGTGACTTCTTTTAACTGATTCATGAGGTGTAGGCTACTATAAATACCCCATGATCAACAGCATTGTAAATTAACTCATTCATTATCTTTGAGTAATAAGATTTCTGCATTTTATTTAGTTTTGTTCTTCAATTTCACAACTTCAACAACATGAGAACCTTTGTAACTCTTTTCTTCCAGCACTTCTACGAGTACCTTTTTTGCATCAAGGAAGAAAATGCCATCATAGATAAGGCCGAAGGTTTCATATTCTGCTTCATTATCGGTTGCTGGAAATACAAATTTGAAGGCATAGGAAATTCTTCCCATTTTGTTCTGGTCACTAGGAGCCCTACCCCAGATCCATCTTAACTTGATCCTCATCCGTGCATATAACTCACTTATCTAGGCCGTTTCCTGTTGCATCTGATATGATGAGATCGATATTCCTTCTACCAGGAAGTTGGCTAAGGATTGTGCTTTGATTAATGTTCAGGGTCTGAAGTCTAGGTCGTATTCCGCCAGTTATACAGACGGTTTTGTCATGCGACATGAAGTATCTGGCCATGCTAGTATTTTCCGAAGTGGATGCTCTGTGATCACTACTAGGGATGAGGCAGAAAGTATGCACGTAGTTTTCTTGCAGCATAGACTAAAGAGAGGACCAATTTTTCTGACTCAAAATATCTGATTTCAGTTCCATGTAACATTTTTCTCACACAATAGATGGATCTTTAGACCCTGTTATCTTTCTTTAGGAGCACTGCCTTGATGACTTTATTACATACGTCTAAGTATAAGAACAATTGTTCATCTTCCTGAGTAGACACCGGTGCTGGTAGCTCGGTTAGATAAGCTTTGAGGTCATCGAAAGCTTTCTGACACTCTTTCACCCATCAAAATGTGTTGTTCTTTAGGGTAGAGTCATTCTCCCGACATGGACATAAATCAGCTTAATGTTGTCATTATATTTAACCTATGTAACTCTTTCACATTCTGGGTGGTGTCATATTTCATAATAAATCAAATTTATGCGGATTAGACTTTACCTTCTTTGGACACCATGTATCCTAGGAACTTCCACGATCGAACTCCATGGTGCATTTCTTTTATTTAATCTCATGTTTGTTTTCCAAAGTACCTCGAAAAATTCTCTTAAATTTGTTATGTATTACGATAAAGTGCACTTTTGACTAACAAGTCATCCACGTGTACTTTTATGTTTCTTCCAATCTGATCGGCAAAAATTGTGTTGACCAACCTCACATATGTGGCACATGCATTCTTTGGACCAAAGGGCATGGTTATATTATAGAAGATGTAAATCTCTGTGATGAAGGAAGTTTTCTCTGCATCTTCCTCAGCTATTTTGATCTGGTGATAACCCTTATACGCATCTAGAAAATCAAAGATTTTGTATCCCACGGTCGAATCTACAAGGTTGTCTATTCATGGCAGGGGTTAAGAATCCTTTGGACAAGCTTTGTTTAGGTTGGTGAAATCTATGCACATCCTCAAGCTATTGTCAGGTTTCGGAACCATGACTGGATTTGAAAACCATAATAGATACTACCTCCGACCCAAAATGTAAGTCCATTTAGCTTTTTGGTTTTGCCCCGTAATGTGAGTCCATTTAGATAACCCATGAAGTATTTATTACATTTTTATCCTTTTACCCCTCATTTATTATTTACCCAACCACTTTTCACTATTTTGCATTAATAACAGTCAAATGTCATTTTAGTTTTTTCATCAAAATTAACGACACATAACCAATTTAACCACATTTCTTAATCTGTGTGAAAAACCCCAAACGGATTTACATTTTGGGACGGAGGTTGTAGGATACTTCTTTGATAATTTTAGGATCTCACATTGTCATTACTTCTTTCTTTACCATCTCGTTCCTATCAGGAGAAGAATCGCGTTTCTTTTGTCGAACTGGCTTACGTCATGGTTCTACCTTGAATCTGTGAACTGCCATGTCGGGCGATATACCCAGCATGTCTTTTGCTACCCAAGAGAATATTTCAATGTACTCGTACAATAACTTTTTTAATTTCTCCATTTTGGTGAAGCGATCCATATCCTGATCTGGACCATCTGTTAGGATTTTCGGATCCTAAAGGATCTTCGGTTCCAGGGAGTAGATCTTCGATCAGGACCCACTGACCTAACTCTCCCTCTCCTTTTGTGACGGAAAGCGTGCAACAGCTCCTAACTGCTTCCACATCGCCTTTTATCTTTATTGTTTTTTCCAAAGTCGAAAAATTCAGGCTAATATAGGAGAGTGATGTCACAATCTTAGTTCATTCAGTGTGGGTCTCCCCATTATGACATTGTAGGGTGATGAACCTTTTACCACCACATAATCCACTCTTCGAATCCTGCTCCATGGATTCTTTCCAAAATTCGTATTTAATCGGACTACTCCTAAGGGCTGTAATGGTGGCCCTGTGAACCCGAAAAAAGGATCATCACATGTGTAAGATCCTTCAGAGTAAGTTGTATTGACTAGAAGATGTTTTGGCATAAAATAATAACAAAACTTCATGTGTGTATTAAAATGCATTTGACAGGATACTTGTGGATTATGGCCTTAATGTCCAAAGCTTCGTTTCCAATCAACAGGGACAATGTATCCGTTGGTCCATATGAAATTCCCCCTTTAAGTTGATCTTTTTCTCTCTTCAAATGGGATTGTGATGAACATTTCCTTGATGATGTGTGTTCATCTGCAATCAACAGAATGATGTTGTTTTTAGCCCAATTTGGCTCTGGCAGCGTTTAAATTCCTTTTTCCTCTGTGTCCTACACACAAGGATCTTCCATAATCATTTTCCCTTACGGGTTCGTAGTGTTTCATTGAAACCACAGGAGCCTTTGAAGGGTTGATGTTAGGAAACCACTAGTTTAACGCAGCGGAATTTAAAATTTTGATTTCCTTTTACAAGATCGTCTTAGTTTAATACAATAAACACGTTTAGTAGTTTGAAGGAATATACCTTGGATGATCTACAAGATCGTCGCTTTGACCGTTAAGGAGAGTAGTACTGTGCGCAAGCCGTCCACGCATCCGGCTTCTATCGATAATCCACACAAACTCCTCACCGGAATCCTCCTTGGATTGGTATCAGAAAAATCCGGCTGCTAGACCGGCCTTTTTCTCTTTGTCTAACTCTCTACTAGAAGCTCTCTATTTTACTCAAGAACTATTAGCTCTTGGAATTGTGTTGTACAAAAGAGCTAGTCAACCCCTTTCTTATATAGGGTGAGAGGCACCCCATGTCTCCCTAATCTGATTAGGAGAAACTTCCTAGAAGATAGATGAAAGAGAAAAACCTTTTCTCAATAAAATAAGGAAAATTGCTTTAATTGATTTATCTCTTTTATAATAAATACTGCCAATATCCTATATTGTATATATTTATCTTATTACCATAATCCATTTTTCTAAAATCAATTAATATCCAATAGTAATATTATGGTAATCTTATTTATTAAGTGTACAATCCAAGTGTATCTTATACCCTTGAATGTGGAGCCCCAAATTGCCAATAATTGGCATCCGGATTATTCTTTAATTAATATAATTTATGTATAATTAATTTCTTGTATTTTATTTATTCATAATAAACAAATATCACCATATTAATTTACCACTTTATAACCTTTACTGATCTGAGAAAAACTTTCCTTATTTGGTTATCAACTACAACGCATTTTAATCGACTCGATGTTCATATGTGTGTGACCCGATAGGCTTTTCGAATATGTAGGACATAAACATAAAGTGCAAATTAAGAAAATGCCCTTCACGCCTAACGATCACAGGATAGCGTCTAGCAACACACTATGACCCCCATCATCGGAAGAGTCAAATGCAATGACTACTACCTTTTCATGTGAAACAGCTTCCATGTAAATTACAATCCTATCGCAGTAATAATATCCATACGATCGTATCTCGAGTGTCAATACATTAACGATCGTATCTTATAATCTAGATATCATGCTCTCTCGGAATAACACATTTACTCCCACTTTGCAAAGATTCACGAGAGCTAGACATTCCTTATAAGAAGGCCATTTTGGATATTCAATCCCAATCATAGGATACGCGATTCCCAGACAAACTAACATGTACACTCCGCATGCTTCAGTTTCACATCCAATCACAAGCTGCATGATTGCCCGTGGATAAGGAAATCTCAATAGTGTCAAAGCATGACAATCCACACCGTGATGCCATGAAGACTCCGGTCTTTAAGGATAATTACACAAGCGCCCCACATGTAGTGCGACACGTAATGTAAGTGGAGTCGATCTAACGTTTTCATTCTCTAATACCGTCCACATCACGGTCAAGTGTCTACACTTCAATAGACGAGATCTATCCCTATCTTTGATAAGATAGAAGACATCCAATACGTGCTAGCCTAATCATACTATCAATGTCCCATTTGACTGTACATACGACTAGAGACATTTGAGTATCAAACTCATTAAAGTGATTGGAGATCTCAATAGCCATAATCACTATCATGGTTTCTCTATAACAGTTTGACACTAGGGACGTTACTATATATATACAACCATTAACATGAAGATAAACAATATATAATAACAAAAGTTCTTTTATTAATCATAATAAAGTTATTACATGAACTAAAATAGACTGTAAATGACCCGACCGGTCGGATCCGGTCCAACCGATTGGGTTTAAGACAACATTCAACAATCTCCCACTTGGCCTAAAGCCAATCACCCATATGCCTAAGTCCTTGCATGTGAACATGTTTCTCATGCTTTGCTTGTGACAATGCCTTGGTTAACGGCTCAGCTATGTTATCATCCATGTGGCTTTCTCTATCTTTACATCTCATCTATCTACTATCTCTCGAATCAAGTGATAGCGCCGTAGCACATGTTTGGACTTCTGATGAGACCTTGGTTCCTTTGGCTGAGATATTGCCCCATTGTTATCACGATCTGAGAGGCCTTTGGACCTTCAATGGAAGGAACCACACCAAGTTCGATAATGAACTTCTTCATCAGCCTTCACTTGCCGCCTTGAAATGCTATGTATTTGGCTTCCGTTGTAGAGTCCGTAGTAGTCTCTTGCTTGGAACTATTCCAGCTCACTACTCCGCCGTTAAGCGTGAAAACAAATTCATTGTGACCTGAAGTCATCATTGTCAATTTGAAAACCGGCATATGTATAACCTCGTAATATTAAATCATCATTCCCAAAAACTAGGAACATATCCTAAATGCGTCTCATGTACTTGAGAATATTCTTGGCTGCAACCCAATGACCATCACTGGTTTGGGTGGTACTACTAGTCATACTAAGAGGGTATGAGACATCTAGTCTAGTGCACAACATGGCGTACATGATGGACCCAATAGCCGAAGCGTAAGGGACCTTACTAATTTGTGCCCTTTCCTCCTCTGTCTTAGGACTCATTCCCTTCGACAGGTAGACCCCATATGACATGGGCAACAACCCTCTCTTGGACTGCTTCATGCTGAATCTCTCAGCATCTTGTCTATAAGGTGGATTATGACAGACCAAGCAACCTTTTAGATCTATCTCTGTAGATCTTGACTCCTAGAATATAGGCTGCTTCACCCAAGTCCTTCATGGAGAAGTTCTTGGATAACCAAGCTTTGACTGACTGTAACATAGGCACATCATTCCTTTTGAGCAATATATCGTCTACATAAAGCACTAAGAACATAATGGCACTCCCACTAACCTTCTTGTAAACATAGGGCTCATCTTCATTCTAGATGAAATCAAACTGTTTGATTATCTCATCAAGCAAAGATTCCAACTCCGAGAAGCTTTATTTAATCCATAAATAAATCTTTGCAGTTTGCACACCATCTTGGCGTCATCGGTTGTGAACCCTCAAGCTGTGTCATAAACACCTCCTCAGACAGGTTCCTATTAAGGAAAGCTGTTTTCACATCCATCTGCCAGATTTCGTAATCATGGTATGCTGCAATAGCAAGCAAAATTCTAATGGATTTTATCATGCCAACGGGTGAAAAGGTTTTATCATAGTCAACCCCTTGTCTTTGCTTATAACCTTTTGCCACTAACCTAGCCTTGTAGGTAATCACGTTACCGTCCATGTCAGTCTTTCTCTTAAAGACCCATTTGCACCCTATAAGAACTATTTCTTGAGGTGGATCAACTAAGTTCCAAACTTGGTTGTCTTTCATGGATTCCATTTAAATTCATGGCTTACAGCCATTATCTTTGTCATGCCTTAATAACACCTCATCATAAGTTCTAGGGTCCTCATCTTTCATGAGATACACGCTTTGTGTACCTTTAGGGTTCACGGCATTCCTGAGTGGATCTTGAGGTGCTAGTGTGTCCATGGTAGAGGTTGGCGTCATATACGTGTGTGGCGTCTTCTCTACTTCCATCAAGCCCATTGTTGTCCGTAAGTAGTTCTCAAATTTCTTCAAGATCAATCTTACTCCTCTTGCCCCAATCCAAAATAAACTCTTTCTCGAGAAAAAATGGCGATCCACGGCAACAAACACCTTTTGTTCCTCGGGAAGGTAAAATTGGTACCACTTTGGTTTCCTAGGATAACCCACAAGCAGACATTTGTCGGATCTAGGTTTTAATTTGTCGGGCATCATCCGCTTCATGTAATCGGACAACCCCAAGGTTTTAGATGGCCTGAACTAAACTTTCCTCTTAGTCCATACCTCGTATGGCGTAGAGTCAACCGTCTTTGATGGAACTTCGATTCGATTTATAGGATCACGGTTTAGAGCATACCCCCAAAGCGATTTTGGAAGAAGCGCATAGCTCATCATGGATCGTACCATGTCTAACAAAGTGTGGTTCCTCCTCTCAGACACCGATTCTTTTGTGGCGTTCCGGGAGGGGTCCATTCAGGTAGAATCCCATTCTCCTTTAAGTAATCTTGAAACTCTCCATCTAGGTATTCTCCACCTCGATCGGATCGAAGTGTTTTGATTTCTTTACTAATTTGTTTCTCCACTTCACTTACGAATTCCTTGAACTTTTCAAAGGCTTGGACTTATACTTCATTAAGTATATATAACCATATCGAGAATGGTCATCGGTGAAGGTGATAAAATAAAGTACCCTTACTTTGGCTTGAATTGACATTGGGCGCATACATCGGTATGTATGAGCTCAAGTAACTCAACTTTGGATCTTATCCACTTTGCCCTTAAAAGCGACTTTGTCATCTTTCCAAGTAAACAAGCTTTGCACGTATCAAGCGATTCATAATCAAATTGATCCAACATTCCATCTTTATGGAGTTTGGAAATGAGATTCTTATTTATATGGCAAAGTTTACAATGCCATAAGTAGGATTCATTCAAGTCATTTGTTTTGGCTTTCTTGTTGTTTATATTAAATCGTCAACATTCATATCTAATATGTAGAGACCATTGCTAAGCATGCGATTACCATAAAAAAATTCCATCGCGTGAAAAGAACAACATTTATTGTTGAATGTAAAAAAAAATCCTTCAACATCCCATGCTGAGAAATAGAAATAATGCTCTTAAGTAAGACCGGGAACAAAATACTTGATTATTAAGTTCTAGTACAAGCCCAGGGCAATGAAAGAAAATAAACTCCTACGGCTAGTGCGGCAACACTTGCTTCATTCCCAGCAGCGTGGGTCCATCTCTCATTTCCTCGATTCTCTAGTTCTTCTTAGTGCACTGCATATTCGTTACAAATATGAGAACCACACACGATGTCTAATACCCGGTGGTTAGACTTAGAAGAAGCAATATTGATCTCAATCATAAACATACACGAAGTCGAAGCATCGGTATGCTTCTTCTTGGTACTCGAAAGCCTTTGCGGTTTCTCTTCCGGTGACCGGTCTCACATGATGGAAGCAAGCATCATTAGTTTGTCTTTAGCTATCATAGGCATTGGCTTAGGTGTAGCCTTTGCCTTCTTGGACTTCTTTTGGGCTTTTGTCTTGCCGCTTGCTTGAGTGACCAACAACACTTGCTTTCCCTTCCCACGGTGCCTCGGCGGTTTTCAACATGTTCAATAACTCCGTGAGAGCAATCTATCTTGTTCATGTGATAATTCATCCGCAGCTGTGAGTATAATCGGTAGAGTTTGCGGTATCAAGTCAATACTCAACTCCTCTCGTTCGAACTTGTGGCCCGACTTCCCAAGCCTCTCTATGTACCCGATCATCTTAAGCACGTGTGACCCCACGGCGATCCCGGATGCCATCTTACAACCAAGCAGGGCCTTGAGACATCATACCTCTCGGTCTGAGGCGAGAAGCATAGAGTTCCTTTTGGTGGACCATGATTTAGTAGGCGTCCATGGGCGCGTGTTGTTCTGCGATTCGGTGCCATAAAAGCAAGCATGATACATGTAGCATCGATACTATCGAGCAGTGATTGTTATACTTCTCGGCGACATCTGCGGCCGAGGCCTCTGCGGGCTTTTCGGTAGAGCCGTCGAAGACATAGCCAATCTTCGTGCCTCAAAAGCGATTTTGAAGTTTCTTTCCCGGTCGAGAAAGTTGGTTTAAATCAAGCTTATTATCGATGATAAAGCGAAGGTTCAATTTGTTTGACATTTTCTACAACAATAAATAAAGATAGAATAAGTAAAAGTACATGTATCAAAACCACAAAATAGCACTTATAATTTTGATTAGGTTTTGCTCCCACTAACCAACTACTCACGATTGCTTTCAAGAAAAACTAATTCCTTTAGTGGACAAGATCCCATTAAATCACCTCGACCCTTGCTTTGGTGATGGGCGAAAATAATCAATAGGTAGACAACACTTTGTCGATCGTATCTTATATGACTCTTGTTGTTTGACTAGTCAACTCTTTGACATTTTTTCATCTTATGAAATAGTCAAACCCTTGCCTCTAAAATCCAAACAACCCCGCTTTGGTTTGGTGGCGAGAGAATTCTTAGTCAAGTTATAACCCCAATATTAGTGAGATCTCTTACAATAATATCTCGATAATGACGATATACCGAGGTAGGTCCACCCCATGCTTTGGTGATGATTTGGATCGAACAAGAGCTCTTCACCGTCGTTATAATATGGGAGGCAATTTAGACTTGATTCTTTTGAGGTGGGAGTAATTTTAAATTAATTCACTTAATTAATTTTAATTAATAACGGTCTAAATCTACAATATGCATATTACTACTATCTCATATAAAGTAAAACACACACAACATTCCTTTTACAAAATAACCGGTATGATCATGGACTTTTCTAGAGTGCGGTTTGAATACAAGCCCCGACAAAACCATGGGTCACAATCTAAGGGTATTTTCTTTACGGTAATAGGATCTTTATTCTTTGTGCGTCAATGGGTTCTTTATCTCTCTTTGGTCTTCTTCTTCGTGCTCCATTCTTGTTACATAATAATCTATCTAATAAATAATTACACCCGCCGCTTTGAGAGCGATTATGAAATGTGATAAATGCAAAAAATAAACTAGGTCGTGTTCATCATAATGGCCTAGGACAATTTAAAAAACCAACATAGAGTAAAACATTCTCATCTATCTTATTGGTCGAGTCCATGATCAATCAGGGTCCATATAATCACATTATATCTGCACATCTAATCCATACAATTATATCTTATGAAAATGATCAAATTATAATTTTTAACTACATATGCGTCTTATTTTATCACAACAAATAATTAATTAACTATTAATTAATTAAATGACTTAATCGAAAATAAAATTAACATTTAATTTTAAATCGATTCTAATTTCAATTTTTATTAATTTATAACTATTCAAATTAAAATCAAAATTAAAAAGTCTCCCTTTTGTTTTCTTTCCTTTTTGTTTTAACCAAAGAGATCACCTTTAGTTTAAATAAGCCAAAAGCGTCTATAAATAAAATTTGGTTAATGCCTGGCCACTTTTCAAAATCAAAATTTTGAAAATGGCGTGAAACTAAACTTTCCAAATCAAACATTTGAAAAGGGCGCAGGCCTATTCAAACAAAAATTGGAAATGCCAGGTATTTTGGTTAATCATGTATGGTTTCCCAATTCTCAAACTATTTGAACCATTGGTTACACATATGATACGACTAAACAAAGAAGATATCAATGCCCAATAAATATCACAAAGCAGCGAATCGATC
>CM047809.1:91649566-91847448 GCA_026214975.1 Gentiana macrophylla | reverse complement strand
AGTGGACAAGATCCCATTAAATCACCTCGACCCCTTGCTTTGGCTGATGGGCCGAAAATAATCCAATAGGTAGACAACACTTTGTCGATCGTATCTTATATGACTCTTGTTGTTTGACTAGTCAACTCTTTGACATTTTTTTTCATCTTATGAAATAGTCAAACCCTTGCCTCTAAAATCCAAACAACCCCGCTTTTGGTGGTGGCGAGAGAATTCTTAGTCAAGTTATAACCCCAATATTCGTGAGATCTCTTACAATAATATCTCGATAATGACGATATACCCGAGGTAGGTCCACCCCATGCTTTGGCTGATGATTTGGATCCGAACAAGGGCTCTTCACCGTCGTTATAATATGGGGAGGCAATTTCGACTTGATTCTTTTGAGGTGGGAGTAATTTTAAATTAATTCACTTAATTAATTTTAATTAATAACGGTCTCATCTACAATATGCATATTACTACTATCTCATATAAAGTAAAACACACACAACATTCCGCTTACACAAAATAACCCGGTATGATCATGGACTTTTCCTAAGTGCGGTTTGAATACAAAGCCCGACAAAACCGCTGGTCACAATCTCAGGTAGTCAAGCATACGGTAATAGGATCTTTATTCTTTGTCACGTCAATGGGTTCTTTATCTCTCTTTGGTCTTCTTCTTCGTGCTCCATTCTTGTTACATAATAATCTATCTAATAAATAATTACACCCGCGCACTTTGCAAAATTAATGAAATGTGATAAATGCAAAAAATAAACTGGTCGTGTTCATCATAATGGCCTAGGACAATTTAAAAACCAACATAGAGTAAAACATTCTCATCTATCTTATTGGTGAGTCCATGATCAATCGGGGTCCATATAATCACATTATATCTCTTGCATCTAATCCATACAATTATATCTTATGAAAATGATCAAATTATAATTTTTAACTACATATGCGTCTTATTTTATCACAACAAATAATTAATTAACTATTAATTAATTAAATGACTTAATCGAAAATAAAATTAACATTTAATTTTAAATCGATTCTAATTTCAATTTTTATTAATTTATAACTATTCAAATTAAAATCAAAATTAAAAAGTCTCCCTTTTGTTTTCTTTCCTTTTGGTTCTTAACCAAAAGAGATGCCTTTGGTTTCGTAAACCAAAGGCATCTACCAAATAAAATTTGGTTAATGCCTGGCCACTTTTCAAAATCAAAATTTTGAAAATGGCGTAGGCCTAGGCTTTTTTCCAAATCAAACATTTGAAAAGGGCCTAGGCCTATTCCAAACAAAAATTGGAAATGCCAGTATTTTGGTTAATACGCCACTATGGTTTCCCAATTGCTCAAACTATTTGAACCATTGGTTACACATATGACACGACTAAACAAAGAAGATATCAATGCCCAATAAATATCACAAAACGAAAACGAATCGATCCTCCCCTTTGGAAAAACTGGCCGACGCCGGAAGCTCAAGGAGCCGCCGATCCGCCGCCGTGGAGGGGGCCGCCGCCGGTCGGCCGAGCCCCCATTGATTCCCCTTTTTTTGGTTTTAACGTTTCGCGAATCTAGATCTTGCATCTATCGATTATTTACTACGCAAGTAATTAGTGCTTATTGCTTAAGCTCGAAGTCTGTCTCTGATACCACTGTTAGGAAATCACTAGTTTAACGCAGCTAAATTTAAAATTTTGATTGCCTTTTACAAGATCGCCTCGATTTAATACAATAAACACGTTTAGTAGTTTTAGGGGTGGCATCGGGTCGGGACCCGACCCGTAAACCTCCTACCCGAAACCCGTCCCGATAAGATTCGGGATTCAATTTTTCTTCCCGAACCCGTACCTGATTAGCGTCGGGTCCCGACCGACGGGATCCCGAATGTTCGGGATCCCGTCGGGTCGGGAATGAATGTCCCGAACACATGATGTTAAAAAATATTCATGTTAAATAATAGTTCAAAAGATGGGGCGGAGAAATTAGTTAACAACGACATAGTCGATAGCCGGTGGCTTTTGTGAGAAAGAACACTCTGGAATATTATAGGGCAGAAGAGAGGTGCAGAGAAATTGAGAAACGACGGAAGCAGAGAGTGTAGTATGTTTATGTTTTTAGTAATTATGGATGTGTGTGTGTATATATATATATATATATCTCTCTGTGTGTGTGTGTGTGTGTATTCCGGTCGGGATCAGGAACCCGACGGGATTGAGTTTTATACCCGATCCCGTTCCCGTATTTTTCGGGTTGGGAAAAATCCTGAAATTTCGGGATCGGGATTTTTCGGGACGGGACCGGGACGGGATTCGGGATTTTCGGGAAATCTGCCACCCCTAAGTAGTTTGACGGAATATACCTTGGATGATCTACAAGATTGTCGCTTTGACCGTCAAGGAGAGTAGTACCGTGCGCAAGCCGTCCACGCGTCCAGCCTATATTGATAATCTACACGAACTCCTCGCCGGAATCCTCCTTGGATTGCTATCAGAAAAAATCATCTTTCTTATTTAGGGTGAGAGGCACCACACGTCTCCCTAATCTGATTAGGAGAAACTTCCTAGAAGATAGATGAAAGAGAAAAACATAATCCCAATAAAATAAGGAAAATTGCTTTAATTGATTTATCTCTTTTATTATAATAAATATTGCCAATATCTTATATTGATTATATTTATCTTATTACCATAAATATATTTTTCTAAAATCAATTAATATCCAATATTAATATTATGGTGATTTTATTATTTAAAGTACACAATCCAAGTGTATCTTATACCCTTGAATGTGGCGCCCCAAATTGCCAATAATTGGCATCCGGAATATTCTTTAATTAATATAATTTATGTATAATTAATATATGTATTTTTTATTCATAATAAATAAATACCACAAATTAATTTATCACTATAACCTTTATAGTCTAGAGATAAATTTTCCTTATTTGGTTATCAACTATAACCGCATTTTAATCCGACTCGATGTTCATATGTGTGTGACCCAATAGGCTTCCGAATATGTTGGCCGTAGACATAAAGTGCAAATTACGAAAATGCCCTTCATACCTAACGATCACAGGATAGCGTCTAGCAACACACTATGACCCCCAATCATCGGAAGAGTCAAATGCAATGACTACTACCTTTCATGTGAAACAGTTTCCATGTAAATTACAATCCTATCGCAGTAATAATATCCATACGATCGTATCTCGAGTGTTAATACATTAACGATTGTATCTTATAATCTAGATATCATGCTCTCTCGGAATAACACATTTACTCCCACTTTGCAAAGATTCACGAGAGTTAGACATTCCTTATAAGAAGGCCATTTTGGATATTCAATCCCAATCATAGGATACGCGATTCCCGAGACAAACTAACATGTACACTCCGCGTGCTTGGTTTCACATCAATCTCTTTGCATGATTGCCCGTGGATAAGGAAATCCCGATAGTGTCAAAGCATGACAATCCACACCGTGATGCCATGAAGACTCCGGTCTTTAAGGATAATTACACAACTGCTACATAGTGCGACACGTAATGTAAGTGGGTCAGTCTAACGTTTTCATTCTCTAATACACGTCCACATACAGTCCAAGTGTCTCTACACTTCAATAGACGAGATCTATCCATATCTTCGATAAGATAGAAGACATCCAATACGTGGTATCCTAATCATACTATCAATGTCCCATTTGACAGTACATACGACTAGAGACATTTGAGTATCAAACTCATTAAAGTGATTATAGATCTCATCAACCATAATCACTATCATGGTTTCTATATCACAGTTTGACACTAGGGACGTTACTATATATATACAACCATTAACATGAAGATAAACAATATATAATAACAAAAGTGCTTTTATTAATTATAATAAAGTTATTACATGAACTAAAATAAATTGTAAATGACCCGACTCGTTCGGATCCGGTCCAACCCGATTGGGTTTAGGACACCTATTCAACAGTTGAATCTATGGCCCTCCTTCTAGCGCTAAAATGGCGATGCTTAAAATCGTCAGTATATAAATCGGGTAATGATTCGGGTAATTGGTCTTAAAGTGGATAACCCAAGTATTGAATTGGTGGTTTTGTTGATGATCGTTAGCTGAGCCATAGTGATTGGCGCCACTCACGTCCCGTGTGTGTTTGAGATCAAGCTAAAGCGTAGTTTGGATTTTTAAGTGAGTGGCGACATCTTTTATAAGACTCCGTTGAGGGATTTAATGTTTTGGTGTATGTGATAAAGAACATGGTTGAGATCATGAAGCGGTTTTGTAGTTCGTGTAATAATGGAGCGGGAATCATAGAACCAATATTGTGGTAGTCACTAACGTGGGAAAACGTCAGCTAAATGGGCGGCTGCACATTCCTAACATCGAGGTCGGCGTCGATCACGCCATCTTTGAGGATCAAAAGCCGATGTGAACTTTCACTATGTCGGTTGAATGAGCTAAGAGACATCCTACGTTGGTCATTTTGCAGAAAACAGATGACGACATACGTCATGTTGATGAACCGTACCACAGTCTTCTGGACTGAGGCCATTCGGCACATTTTCCGAGAAAATCCGAAACATATTTTTGCGTGTCATATGTATGAGATCGGGGTGTCATGCTACATATGAGATTATGATTGAGTAATAAGTTATGACACAAATGATTTTTTTCTCTCTTTTTTTGGGTTTGAAAAAAATGTTGTGAACGTATTATTGTCATGCAATTTGTCCATAGTTGTATATGTCAGAAATGTTTGTCTCCGGAGTGCCAAAAAGAAGTGTTGTATTGTACCTATTATTCTTTGAAAACAAAGTTTCGTTGCTAACCATGTGTACATACCCATGTGTTTGGGATCAAGTTAAAACGTAGTTCGAATTTTTTGTGAGTGACATCTTTTTATAAGACTCCGTTGTGGGATTTAATGTTTTGGTGTATGTGATAAAGAATATACTGAGATCATGAAGCGGTTTTGTAGCTCGTGTAATAATGGGACGGGAATCACAGAACAATATTGTGGCGATTACCATCGTAGGCAACATCGCTAAATGGCGGTCTGCCCGTTCGACATCCGAGATTGGCGTCGATGCGCCATGGTGAGGATCCAAAGCCGATGTGAACTTGCACTATGTCAATTAAATGAGCTGAGAGACATCCTACGTTGATCATTTTGCAGAAAACAAATGACGAACTACGTCATGTTGATGAACTGTACCATAGTCTTCTGGATTGTAAGGCCCAACATTTTGCTAAGGCCATTCGGCCCATTTTCCGAGAAGATCCGAAACATATTTTTGAGTGTCACATGTATGAGATCGGGATGTCAGGCTACATATGAGATTATGATTGTAATATTCCGATTTTCGGAAAAGAGCAGACGTGTCATTTTGCGAAAAAGAAATATTGGGTTCGGTTCCTTTTATTCGGAGTTTAAGTATTTTATTTAAATATATGTATGTATGTCGAAATATATGTATGTATATTTAAGAAAAATTCTGAATTATTGGTAATTAAGGGTAATTAAGGAAAAATGGGATAATATGAAAATATATTTAAGGAAAATATATTCGGATTTATTCCTTAACCTAATTACAATTTCAGAAATTAGCTTTTACGTAAAGAAGAAAAAGATCTGAAGCATTAGAAAGAGGCTTAGAGACTTTCTTCAATTTTTCAGTCGTTCGTTGTCGGATTTCAGTTTCGAGAGAAGCATCGGAATCTTCGTAAGGAGAGCGTCGTTTCAGTACCAGAAAGTTGAAGCTTTGGCTAAGGTGTGATTTTCACCCTAAGGGCTATTCTTGATCGTTCTTGATCTTCTTTGGTTCATATAATCGTAGTTTGATCGTTTTAGAAGCCGTTGATCGATTCTAAATTGTTTTTGGGATTGATCACATAGATATCTGTGAGAGAAAGGATCGGTTGCTGCTGTTTTTTTTTGAGTTTTTGGGCTGGTTTTAGCTTGCTTAAAATGTAAGAAGCTCTTCCTACAATTTGATTATGGTTTAGAGTGATTAGGTTGTGTTTTGTAGCGTTTTTGTATCAATGATTAAGACTAAATGTTGGTTAGGATTAAGGGTTGTTTTGGATCATAAAGGGTATGTTTTTCTGGTGTTTTTATGAGGAAAATCGTATAGAACATGTTTGGATTCGAGTAGGAATCGATAGAGTGCAGAAATTTACACAGGAGCGGTTATTGGCCATTTGGCGCCCCTTTTGCCTGCTTTTAGCGCGCGCCCGAACTTTGTAAAAAGAGTTCAGAGAACTCTCTAAACCATTTTGGCGCCTGGCGAAAGCTTTGTACGCCCGAACATAAACAGGCGATTTGAGCACTCTCTGGTGCATTTTGGCGCACGCCAAAGGTGTTGGCGCCCCCCCCAACACTGCTTAAATGTTATTTCTAATGATTTAAGCTTTGAGATGAGTTTTAAATGTCGTTTCTTGAACTAATAGCATTAATTAAACATGAACAAGCCCCGATTGAGTTTCTGATGCGTTTGGTTCCGGCACTGGACGTACTCTTAAAGAGAGTTGAAGTTCGGGACCGTCGGAAGAGCATGAAAGGGCTTGTGCTTTGATGAACTAGAGTCCATCAATGTTTGTGTAACTGATAGGTCGTAATGTCTAGCTGTCTAAGTAAGGGAGTAGAGTTGATACGGTGAGTTTTGCTTTGAAAACACTTAGGTGGCTAGTTGATTCAAAATAATAATTACATAAGTGTAGTAAAAGCTAAAACGTTATTTATTCTCGGTTAGGCACCATTTCATATCGGCGATGTGATACGTTCATAAAAGGTGAACAACGCTACTGGCTCAAAAGGCAAAGGGTAGTGGAGGAAATTCATCGGACGATATCGCATGCGGGGAGACCGGAGCTAATCGGTGCTAATCACCGTTAGTTAGCAAGTATATCTTGGTGATGAGCGCCATGCGTAGTGTCTTGAGTAATGATGTAACCTGGATAAGCTAAGCTAGAAGCGTATAGTCGTAGCGTATCGATGGATATGAAATGAGCGCAGATTGAGTCGGTCTCGCAAAGATAATCCTTTTATTAAAACTTAATAATAAAATTTAATTATATTGTAGCTTGACTTAACTACGTATGTCTGATATCTTACGCCGAATCGTGTTTATTTATGTGTTTGGTGGAGAGAAGACGAACAGGTAAATTTGGAGTTCGATGAGAACTTCGATGACGACGTTTAAGGACGTCGAAGTTGAAGAGCTTATTTATTTATATTTATTTATATTTTAGACTTGGATTGTATTGATGGGATCTTTTCATTTTACTTCTTAGTTTTTGGATGTTTCATACGTTTTGGATTTCATTGGTTTTTTTTCCCAATGTAATAATATTACATTTCTATCTTTAGATATTGAGTTTCTATTTTTGGATATTTGGAAAAAAAATTAAAGTCTATTTTCTTAGTTTTTCTTTATTTTGATCTGACGTAGTAGGAAACTTACACGTATAAAGTAAATTTATTTTTATTTTATATGTGTCGAACGTTCATTTTCCGGATAAAGACTCGGTGTCCAGGAATGAGACGTTACAATGATCGAGTAATAAGTTATGACACAAATGATTCTTTCTTTCTCTATTTTTTTTTTTTTTTTTGGTTTGAAAAAAATGTTGTGAACGTATTATTGTCATGCAATATGTCTATAGTTGTATATGACAGAAATGTTTGTCCCCGGAGTGCCAAAAAGAATTGTTGTATTGTACCTATTATTCTTTGAAAACAAAATTTCGTTGCTAACCATGTGTACGTGAAAGGAGCTTGACATGTCATCGGTTTCCGTGCTCAGTTTTCATCTTTTACTTTTTCTTGTTTTTTTTTTTTTTTTTTCCTTCTTTTCTTTCTCTTTATCGACCTGATGAAGGACAGAAGGAGCATGTTGGGATGCTCTCATTGCCACTTTTTGACTTTAATAGCTCTAATGTTTGTGATCTTAGAGCTTTTACACCTCTGTAAAGACACATTCAAATATGAAAATGATCCCAAAATTCAAGATAAGATTACCCACTCACCCTCCCTTTGATTTCCTCTCTATATTTTTTCTGACTAATGGGGACTGGATGTCTCCCTTTATAGAATAGTGTGATCATTGCAAGTTTTTGATTCTTACATTTCAGGTTTATGCCATCTTTTTAAGCCACTGTTAACTGTTAAATTCACCACTGGTAGTAGATCTATCTAGGCATCAATCGATTTTTACAGAGCTGAGCTTTAAATTCGCTTATGACCTCTCGAAAAAGTCGAGTTTATGTATAAAATCGACTTTAAACGTAGATCTATCATGGCATTACATTTCGGAAAAAAATTGACTTTGCGGATGTTGAAATTTATTTTTGACTTCTTAAGAGTCGAGTTCTGTGCATAAATTCGATTCGATTTTACAGAGGTTGAAATTCGCTTTCGTACATAAATTCGACTGTGGAAGATAAAAAATCACCGTGATGTCTCAAAAATAGATTGATCGCGGTGCCAATAAGATTAGCCAATGCATTGAGTTGCTTTTGAGTCACAGCTGGAAATGATTTTTGCTATTTCAAGAACAAAAGATGAAATATAATATAAATAGAAGAAACTAATTAGTTGAGGAAAAATAATAGTCATGAAATAATATTACTACACATTGATGTAGCCATTGATGTAGCAGGTGACAGAATATGGTGCTGCAGTATCACCAACAGTAGAAACATACACAGAGCCACAACAAGCGCCTCAAGTGTTTGAGAAAATGCCACACAGAATGGGGACAATAAGAATATATACTTGACTTGACATTCTTAACCAAGTCTGAAACTGGATCAGAGCTTTTGATGGCAAATATAATAAACATCCTTGGTTTTGCTTGATATTGAGCACAATGAGTTCATCATGCTCTAGATTCTGAAAAAATTATATGAACACTACATCATGCTACTATGCACTTATGTACTAATTAATGATCAATAACCGAGACATATTTCGATCATTCGGTTTCAGCATAATCAATGTTCTATGAATATGTGTACAAATACAATTTTGTGGCCAAAACAGGGATCTGATCAAGACAAAATCTTAAGATGTATAATGCATACATAGCTAAACCAGATTGAAACTTTCATACCTTACTGAGACAGAATTGAAAACAAAGGTAAAAACAAAACAGAACATAATAATAATAGAACTTCATATATATTATTGGATAAGTGGAGGAAAAAGCTTAAAAGTCTAGCACAAATTAATACATTATATTATTTGGATAATACATTTCTTGCAACTGAATGATAGCCATTAGGCCTATTTTTTTGTTGCAGACACAGCCACAGCCACACCTCTCCGGCTACGATTCCGGCGACTGTTCCTCATCGGCGTCAGGTAAAACCGTAGCAGCCCGTTATCTGTATTGTTAGGTGAATACCTTGCACTCTTATTCCTCTCAAGAACACACTCATCTCCTTTCTTCTTCCTATTATACCCCCCACCATTGATATCTATACCCAATTTTCTAACATTTCCAGATGATGATAATACCCCAACATTATTTGAATGTCTCCAGCTTACACTACTATTACTCCTCAAAAGTATACCCCCATTATTACCCTCCCCCTTCCTCCTCAGATCTTGCCATGATTCTGAAAATGACCTTTCTACCCCCCTGCTGCTTGCTGCTTCATCTTCATCTTCATCCTTATTCCGACTGCTTCGTATGAAACCCCATAACTTCCAACTCCACCTCCTAGACATTTTTGTCCCATTTGCCTCCCTGTTCTGTATGACTGAACCATTATTCCTAAAACCCCCCAAATGAAAATTCTCAGGATAATTGTAATAATCTTTACTTATACAATTTGAATTTGTATCCCTAGTCCCCTGAAAAGAAACAGTGGAATTAGGCAAAACGTTGCCATTTGAAATGGCCTTCATTTCGTCCATTTCAGCAACCACTGCAGCTGCAGTCTTCCTAATTGAGCTAGACCGATCAAGACTCTTCCTTCTTCTTGAAGAAGAATCTGAATAGTACTCATTGGTCTGAGCAGACCCGCCGGGAATGAAATCATCCATTGGTGGTGGTGGTGGCTCCTCCACAGGTATAAATGCATCTGTTCGAGCTACGGTCACAACAGGAGCATCTTCCACTACAGAAAGCATTGGAGGTATCATCCTAGGAAAACTCCTTCCATTCATAAAGTAACCATCCCAAGAAGCTCGAGGCTCGTCTAGAGAATATCTTGGGTCATCGAAGCTAATCCTTCCGGCATCAAGTGAAAAACGAGGATCTGTGTCACAAGAGCGTCTGCCAAAACCATAATCTGCAACTTCTGATTGGGTTTCTCTGTAATGCCTTGAAATGGGTTTTTCTATGGACGATGTAGATGGATTTAACCTGTTGTCTCGTTTTCTTTGCTTCTGCTTTTGCCTCCATTTCTGCCATTTCTTGCTGAATACCGACGTTGCAGACAATAAACTCCCAGCGATTTCCTTCAAGTACACTCCTCCTCCTGACGGCTTTTTGAAAACTTGTGCATCGTTATCAATATGGTCCTTCATCGGCTTCATTGTACCCAAATCCACCTCCTCGTCTTCCTGAACAATCTCCAAGCTGACATCCTCTTTTTCCACCACATTCGCTTCTTCGACTACGGGGCGATTTCATCAGATTCACTGCGAATTTCGCTCTCTTCCTCTTCATCTTCTTCTTTAGACTCGAGAACGGGTCTGCTGACACAAGAATCATTAGTTTCTATCGAACGCGGATGTTGATTTGCAGTAGAAGTACAGGCCTTGCTAGAGTTGATTTTAGACTCATCATCCTGTGTAAATAGGGACCACAGAGAGTTCCGTAGTCGGACGTCGCAGGACTTCCGTTGAGGTTCGAAAGCGCCGGAGAAGTTCAAACCAAAAGCTTCGTGCTTTGAGGCACAAAATGACTTGGTGCGGCGCAACTCAGGGAAAAATGGGGTAGGTTTCAAGGGTTTTGGAACCGGAGGGTTAGTAGCAGCAGGGACGACGGCGCCGACAATGGAGGCGGAAGGTTTAAGTAGAAGAGAAAAGGGACTTAATGGAAGCGACGGCAGAAGAGGAAGATGTAGAAGGACGTCGTGAGGATGAAGAATGGTTATTATTGTTATTAGAAGAGGATTGGTCAAGAACGACAAGGCGCTCGCAAAGGCATGAAGGACAAAACCCATTGAATTGCTCATCCGGGTGTTTGTCACAACTGAAGGAAGATCGAGGTGGCTGCGGAGGAGGATGCGGCGGCGGTGGAGCCGGGTCAGCAGCAACTGCCGTCGGAATCATCATAGTACAAATGCGAAAAGCCCAACTCCTAAAAATCATATTACTACTACGCAGCGAAACGCCGGCGAAGGAAGAGAATGTTGTGGAAGGGGCAGTAGTATGTGCGACTGCTCCCCGACGGTTAATGTCATAATGAGTGTTAAGTCACAGAGAGAGTAGAGGTAGGGAGATGTAAAAGCTTCCCAAGTCCGAGAGACAAATTAAAGCGCCCATGTGAAAATTTACACCTTTCCATTTTGAATAATTATGGTATGTTATTCCGTTTTTCTTTTCTTTTCTTTTCTTTTTAAAAAAATATAAATAAAATAAAATGGTTATGATATTATTGATGATATAAAAAAGACATTAATTTTATAGACATTGTTAATGACAGCACATCCAATATATTCGGACATCATATCTATGTAAAATTTGACTTTTTAAAGATCGAAATGCGTTATTTCAACTTTCAAAAAGTCGAAATGTGTTATTCGGCCTCAAAAAGTCGAATTTTACTGAGGTGTATGATCTTTCGAGTATATTAGTGTGGTAATTAATAAAATCTTACTAATTTTATTGTGGTATGTGACCAATCACCAATAATTTTTGGGGGGGAGTGTGAACAAAGGACAACAAATAGGAAAAAACAGGAATTATGACAGTGAAAATATAAATTGGGTGAGAAGAAACTCATTACATTCATAACTTAAAATCAGCATTTCGTTCTGATGGGCTGATCAAATTGATGTTTCATTATTAAAACATTTTATGTGTGTTTTTTTTATTTTTAAAAATGACTTCAAAAATAATGTCGAAAAATATCAAATGATATGTCTAAATAAAAGGGACATAAAAAGGAAATTTTTGGTAAAATAATTGCAATCTTATGACAATCAGATCAAAAGATGTTAAAGTGTCGCATTAGAAGCTTGTGGTTGTTTAGCATGTATTAAGAGATGAAGCTTGTCACCTCATGGCCGCAGGTTTTGGGGATGAGGCTCTCTCTCTTATATGGCTTGGGTCTATATTTTCCACATGGTATCGAGCCAGCGCTTTATTGTGCAAGTGTTGGGCTATTTGTTGGCCTTGTGTGCCCGGCCCACACTTGAGAGGGCGTGTTAAAGTGTCTCGCATTAGGGCTTGTGGTTGTTTTCACCCACCGTATTAAGAGATGGACTTCCATCGCTCATGGCGCAGGTTTTAGGGATGAGGCTCTCTCTTATATGAGGCTTTGGGCATATTTTCCACAAAATAAATTCAATTTTGAAATTGATTATGAGAGAATTTAAATTACAGTGAAAAAAAAATTCCTTTTTACCCAAATAAATATTTGATGTCACTATCTACTGGCATTTCTATGTTTAATTTGTCTTTTTAACAATAAAGCGTAAATTTTTACATCTCATTAGTTTCGGACCACCATATTATACATGTGGTCAAACTTCCATAAAATATGCGTAAAACAATTTATTTTATTTACATGAATAATGTCGTTTTATTTGGATGGAATGAAAATGGAATAAAAGAAAATTGTATGTTCAAACCCGCCGCGATCGTACATTAATAGTTTTATTTAGTGAGACACGGTCAAAATCAGCACTTTTTTAAAGGAATCATAACTTTATTAAATCATATCAAACAAACAAGCATCTAAGCGTTTTAAAAAATTTGTCACACCCGACAAACAAGACCGTAATAGACAGGCCTGCTCGTGCCAGACAATCGGCCGGACGATTACTCGTCCACCAAACCAAAAAAAACAACACAACGAGAAACTTCTAGCAAGAATTGTTAACATATAAAGAAGTGTGGATGGAGTTATTGGGTTCAAGTAGTTAGTGATGATATGATGAAAGTGTCTCTAAAGGCCATTAAGTATCACAAATGGTTCCGTCGGTAAATGTTCATACATTTCGTCAAACACTTAGTTCAAAAAGTCGTTGGTGTTAGTTGTGAGCAATTGGTGCGGTTACAAGTGATCTACATCAAAATTGATCAGCTAGGAACTCTATATATAAGTTGAATTTCATGTTGTAACCATCAATTGTATAGTTTACAATCCAATTCATGAAAATCGATCTTAATCCTTTTCCAGTTTTTTCTCTTTTTGAATTCTTCCATGAACATTCATGGTGCTTTTGCAAATTTCAACATGGTATCACAGCGTATTTTGATGAAGTTGTGCTGAATTAGATCTTTCTTTGAAGTTTTTGAAGATTCTTGAAGCATTCTTAGTTTTCGTGGCTGCTATAAAGTACGATCTTACTTACACGATTACTTTCTACCTTTATCCAAATGAGAACCCCTCATTGCTTAGCCTCTTCTCAATGGAAATAACTATCATCCATTGAGTAAAGCTATGGAGATGGCTTCACGCGGTTTCTTCAAAGGAAGTGTCAACAAACCTAAGGTGAATAGTCCTGATTTCCCTCTTAGGAGACAGTGTGATACAAAAGTCGGGACATGGATTCTAAATTATCTGAAGAATACTATTTCTCAAAGTTTTTGCACTTAGTTAAAGCCAGATGTTTGGAATAACTTGGCGATAGATTTTCTAGTGTGGATGCCTTTAGGCTATTACGATCTTTTGAAGAAGTTAATCATGTTGGCGAGCGAGGGTTACATGTCGGTTAATCAATATCATACAAAGATGATGACCTTTGTGGTAAGAGCTCAAGGTCATCGGACCTACTCCTCCGGTGTTCTTGTGGTCATTAGTACCATTGCAATGCAATTAAGACCATTCTTGATCACATAGGCGAGAATGTGATGAGGTTTTGAAAGGTTTGAGATATTTGAGCCAATGGTTTCATAGGCTTTACTTCTTGTGTCTTTCCCAGAAATGAAAGATGGTTTTTCTATGGAAATAAAGTTTGAAAGACATAAGAATTACTCATCTAACAAACTTACAACTCAAGATTCAATTGTTCTTTTGGCTAAAGGGGATTTTCAAGGTTTTCAAGGTAATCAGAACAATAGACCAGGAGACAATTAATTCAAGATTTCCTCAAAACAATTTTCAGAATAGGACTTTTGATCATCGAAGGAACATGCATGACAATGTTTTTAATTATAAGAGACAGAAAAATGAAGGCAATAACAAGAAACAACAATGTACCTTTTTGTGGATTTACTAGACAAACTCTTGAAAATTGCTATAAGAAGCACCTAACTACAAGTTAAAAAATAAGGCAAATAGGGTACAATAGTCTTTCAATCAATGTTATTCTAAAGTTGATTTAGATTTAGTGCAAGTTGAGCACTCTAGCCAACCAATTCAAGGTCTAACATCTCAGCAATATGCAGAACTCATGGCCAATATGTGTTGAAATAGTATCCTAAACCCAATCCGGTTGGACCGGATCCGACCGGGTCGGATCATTTCTACTATTTCTTTATGTTTATACATATGATTAAATGGCTTTTCTGTTATTATATATTTGTTCGTTTAATTGACCAATTACGATGTTGTTATATGATAACGTCCTTAGTGTCGAACTGTGAGAGAGAAACCATGATAGTGATTATGGTTGATGAGATATCGACTTACTTTAAGAGGTTTCATACTTAAATGTCTCTAGTCGTATGTGCTATTAAATAGGACATTGATAGTACGATTAGACTAGCACGTATTAGATGTCTTATCTTATTGAAGATAGGGATATATCTAAATACATGGAAGTGTAGAGACACGTGGGTATGCGTGGACATGTATTAGAGAATGCATATGTTAGGTGACCCACTTACTTTATTAAGTGTCGCACTTTATGTGGTGGTTGTGTAATTATTGCGAGGCGGAGCCTTCATGGCATCACGGTGTGGATTTTCATGCTTTGACATTATTGTGGTTTCCACAGCCATGGGGTGATCATGAGGTAGTGATTGGGTGTGATATTGAAGCATCGTAGGATTCATGTCGCTAAATGCGGAAATCGCGTATCTATGAATATGAGTAAATATCGAAAGGGCCTTCTTATAAGGAATGTCTTACTCTCGTGAATCTTTGCAAAATGGAAGTAAATGAGTTACTTGAGAGGCATGATATCAGGATTATAAGATACGGTCATTGATGCTTGACACTTCGACGTGCGACCATATGGATATTATTACGGTGATAGGATTATTTTACGGTAACCATTTCACATAAAAGGTAGTAGTCATTGCATTTGACTCTTCCGATAATTGGGGGTCACGGTGTGTTCTTAGAGCGATATATCTCATGATCGTTAGGTATGAAGGGCATTTTCATAATTTGCATTTTGTGCCTACGGCCAACATATTCGGAAGCCTATCGGGTCACACGCTTAAGAACATCTAGCCGGATTAAAATGTGGTTATAGTGATAACCAAATAAGGAAAGTTTATCTCGACTATAAAGGGTTATTGTGGTAAATTAATATGGTGGTATTTATTTATTATGAATAAATTAAATATAAGATATTAATTATATTGATTAATTAAAGAATATTTCGGATGTCAATTTATTGGCATATGAAGTATCATATTTTAATTGTATAAGATACACTTGAATTATGCAATTTAATTAATGGTATTACCATATATATATATATATATATATATATATATATATATATATGATATATGCATCAAATACATGTATATGAGATATACATGTGCACATTTTAATAACTATATATATATATATATATGATTTATATATATATATATATATATATATATAGCATAATATATATATATATACATATGCACATTTGTATATATATATATATATATATATATATATATGATTTATATATATATATATATATATATATATATATATATATATATATATATATATATATGTGTGTGTGTGTGTGTGTGATATATATACATGTGTGTAAATTGATTTATGGTAATATAATAAAAGATATATTCAATATTGGATATTGGAAATATATATCTTGAAATATTTAATATAAGATATTGAGATTTAATGAGATAAATACATAATATCTATTTTTCGCTATTTTATTAGGAAAGATTTTCTTTCCCATGATCTATTAGGAAAACTCCCGTCAGTTGGGTTCTACAATTAGCGCCACACACCTATAAAAGTAGCGGGTTATTTAGCTCTTTTGTACATCATTACAATTAGAAGAGTTCTAATTTACTAGGAAAATAGAGAGCTTCTTAGAGAGAATTTTGAGAGAGAAAATGTCGGTCTAGCAGCCGAGTTTTGTGGTAGCAATCCATGGTGGGTTCGGTAGAGTGATTCGTGTGGATCACCGGTAGAGGCGAGCGGCAGGCGGCTCCGTGCACCACTACTCTCTTAGGCGGTCAAAGCGTCGATCTTTTAGATTAAGCAGCGTAACCACCGTCTCTGCTAACTCATTATGTTTGTTGCTTATATGAAGTCGATCCTGGTTAAAGGAAATAAATTTTTGAATTCAGCTGCGTTTTCGCGTAGATTTCCTAACGATGGTATCGGGGCGAGCTTGAGCTTAAGCAATAAGCATGTTAATTTGCGTAGTAATTAATCGATAGATGCACGATCTAGATTCGCAAAACACGGAAAACAAAAAAAAAATTGGAGTTGGGTAGGGAGCTCGGCCATTTGGGGCGGCTCCGACCGTGTGACGCCCTTGGCGGCGCTACAAGTCTTTGCCGTATTTGGTAATTCATGGTGGATCGATTTCGTTTTTGTTTTTGATATTTATTGTGTATTGATATCTCATTTGTTTAGTCGTGTGGCTAACTAATGGTTCAAATAGTTTGGGCCATTAGAATGTCATATGTCCTTTCCAAACTTTGTTTGGAATGGCTAAGCCATTTTCAAAATATTTGATTTTGGAATAAGCACAATCTATGCCCGTTCAAAATTTTGATTTTGGAAAGGACAAAGAGGAGATGTGTTTTGGTTTTGGAAACCAAAGACATCCATTTTGATTAAAAATCAAAGCGAAAGAAACTAAAAGAGACCTAATTTTAATTTTGATTTAATTTTGAATAGTTCTTATTAATTTTTGATTAATTAAATGTTAATTAGTTAATTGATTGGATAAATTTATTTGATTGATTAAATGTTAATCAATTTATCAAGATGCAAGTTGGTAGTTTTAACATTTAATTATCTTTTTCATAAGATTTTATTGTATGGATTAGATGTGTTGGATATAATATGATTATATGGCTTGATTGATCATGGACTCGGCTTTATAGGATAAATGTGTATGATTTAATTTTTCTGTTGGTTTGAAAATTGTCTTAGGCCGTTATGAAGAACGTGACCTAGTTTATTTTCTGCATTTCTCTCATTCCCATTAGCTCCCCCCGTGCGGCGGGTGTATTTATTTTATTAGATAGAATTTTATGTAACAAGAATGGAGCGAAAGCGGAGACCAAAGAAAGGCGAATAAAGATCTATATGAGATGGCGTATTAAAGATCTATTGGCGGTTGCGGCTACTATTAGATTGTGACCAGCGGTTTAAATCGGTTTGTATTGAAACCGCACCAGGAAAAAAGTCCGTGATCATACCGGTTACTTACGCATTTATTTATTTTGTGCTTGTATTTATTTTATATGATACGATAGATGCATGACTAGGCACGATCTAGATGAATGTGTAGGATGTATGTCTATAGAGATAGATATATTTGATGAGACCGTAATTAAAATTAATTAAGTGAATTAATTTACATGAATACTTCCACAAGAAAAATCAAGTTGAAATATTGTCTCCCAATATTATAATAACGGTGATGAGCCCTTGTTCGGATCCAACAGATCAGCCCTCGTCGGGAGTTGACCTACCTTGGGTATATCGTTATTATTGAGATATGATCGCATGAGATCTCGTGAGTATTGGGTTATGACTTGACTAGAATATTGCGGTGATTGGCCCTTGTCAGGACCATCTTATTTTAAAGACAAGGGGTTGGCTACCACATAGAGATGTGTAGTGTCAAAGAGTTGACTAGTCAACCATCAAGAGTCACATAGAGATGTGATTGGTAAAGTGTTACATACCTTTCGAATTATTCCGGTTGATCGGCCCTCGTCGGAATCGGGGTAACTAGATGGGATCTTGGCCACTATAGAATTTTTGAAAAATTCTTGAAAGTCAATTGGGAGTAGTTGACTAGTGGGAACAAAATCATAAATCATAAGACCATTTTTAATTTTGCATGTATAAACAACAACACTCTTTTATCTTTATTTTATGTTGTAGCTTTTAGCAAACTTTTATATTTATGTTTTTAATTCTCGATTAGTAAAACCAAATTATGATTGTTACCATTTGAGAAACGTTCTCCAGTATGGTTAAGTAAATTTTAATCCTTTTAAAATAAGCAATTACACGACCAACCTCGTTATAGTAGTTAGAGACAAGGAGACTACATACATGATGGAGTACTCCAAGACTTTAATTATTAATGAAAAACGGAAGCTCATGATTAAATCACTTGAAATAAGTTTCAACGAATTAATCATATACGATCCAATATGATCATTCTGTCATACGATGACAATTAATTCAAACGTTGGATAAGAATGACCACATCGAATTTCGGAAGGTTGTTTTCAAAATTGTAAGATTTAAGTATCGACTTATTTCTTTAATCATTGCTTAAAGGTTAATTAAATAGTTCATGCTTTGAATATGATTCAAAAGGCTAAATAAACTATCTTATATACTTTAGATTTTACTTACGAAAGAAATTAAAGACATAGCTCTTGTGATTTTCTTAAGTCTTATGAAGGCGAAGTTAGAAATATTTACAAGTGCTTAAGGGATTAAAAAGGAAAGTTAGGCAAGTGCTTAAGTAAGAGAACTTATCGAAGTCTTTATTCTAGGCAAGTGTGTTGAGGTAAATCCATCTAAGACCAAGTCAACTCTTAGATATATGATATCTTACAGTATGATCAAATTAGAAGGATTAAAATACGGAATACAACAAGTGCGAAAGGTGAAGCAAACATTGCGACATTTTCGATTTTGTATTACGAGTCTAAAAAGCCCGACAAATGAACTAAATAAATGTTAATGTGTTCTAGTTCTTATGAAGAACACGAGCTCAGTTGTTTGTTAGGATTTAGTAGACATCTTCAACTGTAAGGAACAAATGTTATTCTGATAAAGTTAAGCGATCATGAGAATCTAACATACTAAATCGGTGTCACGATATAGTTGATATAGGTGATAAAATCTCAACCAAGTATTAGTTTTGTTGTTATCCTTGATATTTGTGGTTGTTACAGATGTAGACTCTCAGAAGAAAAGCGTGTAATCAAATGTCATTTTGATGATGTACGAACCTTGTGATTATGAATCATGTGGGTATCATTATCTTATCTAAAGATGGCTAAAATACCCTTTTATGAAAAGGTTATAAATTCAAGAAAAATTGTCTAAAACCTAAACATACCGATGTTTTGGGCTTATGACAATTAATGCCATAAATAATTGTTTATTAATCTACATGACTATTTTTAGAAATAGTTGAATGTACTTAGTGAAGTACTACAATTCGGAAAGCCGAAAAGTTTGAGCTAATGCGAATATGAGATTGATGAGCTACTAAGGATGCCATCTTTGGGATACGCGGTTGGATTGTGTTCTAAAATGAAAACAACACCTTATATGATAAAGGTGTGGCGTAAGCCATGTGAAATATCACTTTGTGTTTTGGGATAGTGCGCTTTATTCAACACATATACTTAACCAAGTTCCAAAGAATAAATGTTGAATGAATTCCATATCGAGATATGGAGGGCGATGACATGAAATCCATCTTAACCGATGATTTACGGTTGTCATGCTTACAGCAGCGAGGCAATGTCCGAAAGGCTTGGAGCTTAGTATGACATGTGAAACTTTGTGGAATATCATAGCAAGTAGGCTAGGTATCATTTACTTACCGTGGAGCAAAAGCTGTTTGTCTCCAAACCACAGCATCTTAGATGAAGTGTTTCTTCCAAAAGGAACAGTGGGAGTAAATTGATATCTCAAAAGAGTTTGAGAACCACAAAGAGACATTCAACCGTTGGAACATGAGAAGGCGCCGCATAGTGTTGAGGTGCATAACACTGCTCAATGCACACAAGTATTCTATGAGTCTGCAGATACCCACACGCCTAAAAGGGCTACTGGCACATTCATCTTGAAGAATGAAGATCTCGCGACTTATGCAATAATGCCTGAAAGGCAAGATTAAGAGATATGTCTTGGATCCATAATGTCTAAAGTAGATTGACATAACATGTTATGAACCTGGTCTGTCTCACCAGAATGTGATGTCTCTGAAAGGTGTAGCATGTCTTTATGAAAGGCTGACATGGATAGTAATAACATTACTAGTCAAGCTAAGTTGATGGCTAAAGGACTACGAGGCCAAAACCTTGTAATCACCTTTGTGCTACTAGCTATGCTTAAGTCTATTCAGATTGTGCTAGTTGTAGCTATGTATCACGGCTATATGATAGTGTTGAAGGCGTTGGGCCAAAGTCACAGATGTTGATGAGCGATAGCGTGATGTGTAAGCTTATGAGATCCATTTATGGACTCAAACAAGTTCCTCTATATAAGTTCCTTGCATAGATAAATAAAAAGAGTTTGATTCTATCAAGAGGAAATATATGCCTTATGTGCAAAGGTTTAGTAGGAGTGTCGTAGGTTTTTGAGCAAAGTCTGAATATCCTTCTCAAGAAGCTGTCATCCCATGTCACAGTCAATTAATGTTTGGTAGTTTAAGGCCTTTTCGAAAGTTCCTGGAAGTAGCAACTCTTATTTTAGAAATAAGAATCTACAGTAAAACCTCTATAAATTAATCTCTTTAAATTAATAACCTCTCTACAAATAATATTTTCTCTGGTCCCGACTTGGGCCAGTTCAAAAAATGACCAATTTTGATAAGATAATAAGATAATAATTTTTAGAAAATCCCTGTATAGATATACAGTCCCAATAATATCATAAATTAATAATTCTCCATAATCACAAAAATATATATGTTACAATTTTGTAAAATATGATTCTATTGTTGTCTTTTTTTTCTTAAAGTTTAAATCTGCTTGAAGCTCATCTCTAATCTTCCTTATTGCATCCAAAAGTTCGGGTGTGGTGCTTTCGAGCTGCATCAAAAGTTGTTACGTGCCTTTGATGCGTTGAGTTCTTCTTTACGTGTAACAGGTTCCAAAGGTGTTGTATCATCTTCAACATTATTTTCAAGAATGGTATTTGCGATTTCTTAAGAGTGCGGACCTCACGAACATCGTCATTTTCACCCGGATAAGCTAACAGGCTATTGACATCCATTTTATTGTGATAACCTAGATCATTAATCATGACCTCAAGGTAGTACATGCTATCACTTTTATACACTAAATATTTTTGTTGTAAAAATACAATGAATCAAATTAATGTATGTACACTAAATCTTGTATGTACAGTACATTGAATTTGTAACTAATATACATTGAATTAAGTATAATACATAAATTAATCTGATTCATTCTATTTAAATTTATATAATTAAAATTAAATTTTGTTTGATATCAAAAACTCTCTATAAATTAATAATTATTAATTTATCGATAAATTAATACAACTCTAAATTAATAAAATCTTCCGGTCCCAACTATATTAATTTATAGAGGTTTCTTGTATAATGATAGATTTAGATCTTTGCTTAGTTATCACTGATTCACTCAAATAGATGGGATGCTAAAGAGTTTAGCATAGATCATAGTAGGAGATCTTGCTGGCCGGTATTTTTAGGATCTGTTGGTCTGAGAAGGTAAAATTATAGTCGGAGGGGTGAATGACTATAGTGGAGTTTCAAAACTTTTCTTATATTTCAAAGCCTTTGAAGGCTTGAGATAAGTCCCTTCTTTAAATGTTGCTTCAAAGTAGATTATGCAATCACGAGATATAGTAAGCAATGAAGTAAAGTCTTTGTAAAGTAAATTCTTGAAAGTAAGCAGAGACACAAAGGTTTATAGTGGTTCGGGGTGGTGTAATCCCTTAATCCACTATTCTCTGTGATGATTGAAGGAATTCACTATTATTTTTCACAGATACAATAGTTAGATTGTTCTTTGCTACACAAGCTTCACAATCTTCAATGTTGATCCCTTGAAAAGGCTTTTGTTAAGTTTAGGGGGGGTGAATAAACTTAACACTTAAAAATTTTGGAGTTAACAAATTCAGCTAGTTCGATAGGCTGGCATTTGCTCGATGGTCTCTTTGGCATTTCGAGAATCTCTTATTTGTTGATTTAAGCTTGAATTTGTTGCAGCGGAATATATTAAAATTAAGCCTTATTACTTTTTGTTAAAATATGATACTAAGTATTAGATACTCAGTAGTGTGAGTGTGTAATTCAGTTGCTAGTTTCAGTAGGTTGATGTGCTTAATATACTAAATGCAGAAATTAAATGCAGAAAGTAAGTAGGCAATTTTTATAGTGGTTCCAGGTGGTGTAATCCTGTCAGTCCACTCTTCTTATGTGATGTTGGAGGGAATTCACTAGAGATCTTTGAGGTTGCAGTTACAAAAATCCCTAAGTTGTTTGTCCTTCACCAATAACTATGGCTTCACAAACTGAACACTTGGAACAGGTAGGATTGCTGCTCCAAAGTCTTCTAATGGTCCTTGAAGGGTAGGATTGCCTCTTCACCAGCTCCACCACAAACAACGATTCTTGACACCTAAGTGCTCTCTCTGTCTTGTGAGGTTTCTTGTAAAAGAAAGTTTGAATCAAGTAAGTGATTGACTTTGTGACTTGATCGAGGATGAAATGATCGGCGACTTGATGTCTTCAAGTGTGTGAACTTGATGTAGCTTTATAGCGATTTCACTTGATGAATTTTACGGATCAGTAGCTTTAAGTTTAGTAGGGTCAGCAGGGTGATTTTCTTGATAATAAACTTGATAGCTTCAGGCAAATTATCTTGTTGTTCATCAATTGTATCTGAATTAGGAGTCCTCATTTATAGATGAGAATCACGTGACTTATGTTTGAAATTCAAACATAGCCGTTTGATTTGTCCACTCACGACTTGCATTTTGTCCACATACATAATCTCGACCTTTGTCGATTTACTTTTTTGATTTTGGTATCCACCCTTTGACTTGCATCCATTGGATAAAGCTCTGAATATTTCCAACGTTCCTTTAATCTTAACCATTGATTTGTTGACAAAATCAAGAGTTGTTATCTGTCCTTATCCTTGTAATCTTCAATGTAACCTTTTATTAAATCGAAATATACATTCAGCAGGTTTCTTTGTATGTAAGTCTATTTGAAGTGCTTATCGATCGGTATCGAAGTGTCTTTGTGTTTATAAAACACTTGGTGATTTATCTTTTATCTAACTTTTAATTGTGAAGTTAGATTACACCAATTTGAACATAACTAAGTTCCAATCACCACTTAACTTATGGAACTTAGACCTTACACAAGGTATATGTAATCGATTTAGGTCATCACAGACTTCCACTAAATTCGATTCCATATCCTTGACTTTAAACACTAAGTTTGATCCCTTAGCCTTCAATAAGCGAGTTTGAGACCTCGGCCTTGAGTCTTGATAGGTTCTAAACTAGTCTACTGACTCAGGTACCTTACTGACCTAGATAGGTATGCTGATGAAAGTCGGCTGACCTTTTACAATGCTTGTTTGATCAAACCTATATAAAGATCAAACTCTAATAAACCTATACATTTGATCTAGACATCTTTTTGCCTTTTTGCTCTATATGGCTAGTCGACACTCATCACTAAAACTTTAAAATATGTCCAACATTCAAGACTATCACTCCACAGCTCTGAAGCTTGGTGACTCGGTCTACATCATCACGGCTTCTTGAGAACAAATCTTTCAATGGCTATCACAAAGGTTGCAACTCCTTCTCAATTCCACGATTGATTGCTTGATTGATGTTAATTTGATTTTCAAACTTGTGATCAATCTCGGTGCTTGATGTGGAATTTGAGCTCACAGTTCTTGAGTTGATCTCTAGATGTTTCCTTTAAGTCTGAGATAGAAAAGCTTTTCAAATTGTGAGTTTACGCTTGTTTCTTATCAGATTCAATCGTTATTTTTCTGTCTGTCAATGCCTTCTATTTATATCCTTGATGATCCTTGATTTGAATTTCCATCCGTTGGCTATTTAATGTGGGAATAATCCTTGATTCCCCATCAATTATATTCTCCTTGATTTCAGTGATCGGATTCTTTCTCAAATATGTATCAGAGAATCCGTCCTTGATTGATCCTCAATTGATTGTGCATTTAATACTTGATCTTCATAGTATAAATTCTGAACAAGTAAAGTTTACTTGGCCGTTCCACTAAGCGGTTAAGTGATCCTTACGACTTATTTGTTTTGATCTTCCTTCACTACTTTGTCTTTACTCGGCCCATTTAGTCAATTCACTCTGCCGGTTCCTTTGCATAGTTTTCTCTTTGATCTTTTAGGTACTCCTTGTACTTCACTCGATCCTTGATTTGGATGAGATCGGTGTACATCATACTTGACAATGTTTTTCATCATTTTAATTGTGACTAAGACTTATCCAAGGTCATCACAGACTTCCTTGGTTATAAGTCGAGCCATATGTCTCTTGTGCTTCTCTCTTTGGTACTTGGTTGGCTTCACTCTGCGGATTTACTGTTTCACTTAGCCATCCTACCAACTAGTTCAATACTTGTCGACTCAACTTATACAACATGTCGGACTACAAGTAATGACTTATCTGAGATATTTCTAACTTATTTCGGGCTTGCTATAACGGCTAGTATGGCCATCATCAAAGCGTATTAAAATGTTACTAACAGGATCTATCTAAGACATGGCGTCGATCCACGATGATAAGGTGAAATATGATACTTATGAAAGGTTCCCTTTGCTTACGCAATAGGATCCATCATAAGTGTTGTGAGTTAAACGGATGTTCATACTTCATGAAGAGTAAGCGAGCAAGTATGAAAGTGATTACAGTATATGTCGAGAATATCCTTAAAGGTGTTAAGGATGGGTTCATGGTTTCTTGAAACTTAGAATCGAATAAGCGTAGATATACTGAGATATGCACCATGAGTCTTATAAAGATAGTGGGAGCTACGGTATGGGTTTGTAGTCACTTTGATTAAGTGATACAATGAAGTTGGAAATGTTCTTATCTAGAAATCTTGGAGATTCTACAACTGAGCCAAAACACAGTATTTCCTTGGAGGCACAGTGGGAGCAGTACATGGATCTAGAAGGTTCATTCACGAACCTTATGCAGTTCTTCCACCTTTACTACATAGCGATATAGTAGTGGATTTATTGCTTGAAGCAAGGACCAGGGTCTCATCGAGAGAGATTCATGTAAGTGTTGAGGCGGTTCCTTTTGACTTGATCATTTGGAGCATGATATGAAGATAGTCGAGTCCCCAGGATAGTGACCCATTCACACTTAGTGTTGGTTCTGAGTATTGCATGATATTCTTGTGTTTCAACTTGGTCTAGTGTATGCAGTGATCGGTTTTTGGCCAAGTGGGAGATTGTTGAAATAGTGTCCTAAACCCAATCGGGTTGGAATTTGGATCCGACCGGGTCGGATCATATCTACTATTTCTTTATGTTTATACATATTATTACATGGCTTTTCCGTTATTATATATTTGTTCGTTTATTGGACCAATTACGATGTTGTTATATGAGAAGCGTCCTTAGTGTCTAATTGTGAGAGAGAAACCATGATAGTGATTATAGTTGATGAGATATCGACTCACTTTAAGAGGTTTGATACGTAAATGTCTCTAGTCGTATGTGCTATTAAATAGGACATTGATAGTACGATTAGACTAGCACGTATTAGATGTCTTCTATCTTATTGAAGATAGGGATAAATCTCATCTATCGAAGGGTAGAGACACTTGGACTATACATGGATGTGTATTAGAGAATGTGCACGTTAGAGTGACCCACTTACTTTATTAAGTGTCGTAATATGTGGCGGTTGTGTAATTATCCTGAGACCGGAGTCTTCATGGCATCACAGTGTGGATTGTCATGCTTTGACACTATTGAGGTTTCCCCTAGCCATGAGGCGATCATGCGGTAGTGATTGGGTGTGATACTAAGCATGCGTAGGATTCATGTTGCTCGTCCGAAATCGCGTATCCTATGAATATGAGTAAATATCCAAAGGGTCTTCTTATAAGGAATGTCTTACTCTCGTGAATCTTTGCAAAGTGGAAGTAAATGAGTTACTTTGAGAGAGCATGATATCAGATTATAAGATACGATCGTTGATGCTTGACACTCGATGTGCGACCGTATGGATTTTATTACGATGATAGGATTCTATTTACACGGTAACCATTTCACATGAAAGGTAGTAGTCAATGCATTTGACTCTTCTGATGATTGGGGGTCACGGTGTGTTGCTAGACGCTATCCCGTGATCGTTAGGTATAAGGGCATTTTCGTAATTTGCACTCTGTGCCTACGGCCAACATATTTGGAAGCCTATCGGGTCACACACATAAGAACATCTAGCCGGATTAAAATATGGTTATAGTGATAGCCAAATAAGGAAAGTTTATCTTGACTATAAAAGGTTATAGTGGTAAATTAATATGGTGGTATTTATTTATTATGAATAAATTAAATACAAGATTTTAATTATATTGATTAATTAAAGAATATTCGGATGTCAATTTATTGGCATATGGGCGCCATATTTTAATTGTATAAGATACACTTGAATTGTGCAATTTAATTAATGGTATTACCATATATTAATATTATATATATATATATATATATATATATATATATATATATATATATATATATATATATATATATGATTACATGCGTACATGTATATTAGATATACATGTGCACATTTGTAATAACTATATATTTATATATGGATTTATATGTGTAATATATATATGTGATATATACACATATGTAAATTGATTTATGGTAATATAATAAAAGATATATTCAATATTGGATATTGGCAATATGTATCTTGAAAATATTTAATATAAGATATTGAGTATTTAATGAGTTAAATCTAGAATATCTATTTTCCTTATTTTATTAAGAAAATATTTTCTTTCCCCCCAATCTACTAGGAATCTTCATCTAATCAGACTGAGATCTACAATTGGTGCCACACACCCTATATAAACAAGGGGTTCGCTAGCTCTTTTGTACATCATCACAATTAGAAGAGTTCTAATTTACTAGGAAAATAGAGAGCTTCTTAGAGAGAGTTTTGAGAGAGAGAAAATGTTGGTCTAGCAACCGAGTTTTTCTGGTAGCAATCCATGATGGATTCCGGCGGGCTGTTCGTGTGGATCACCGGTAGAGGCCGAACGCTTGGGTGGCTCCGTGCACCACTACTCTCCTTATGCGGTCAAAGAGTCGATCTTTTAGATCAAGCAAGGTAACCACCGTCTACTAACTCATTATGTTTATTGTTTAAACGGAGTCGATCCTGGTTAAAAGGAAATGCATTTTTTAATTTCGCTGCGTTCTCGCGTAGATTTCTTAACATTCTGAACTCAGATGATATACCTTATGGACACGCGGTTAATCAAGTCCACTTGAATGCTACCTTCACTCCCACAAAAGGGATCAGGTGCCAAATTTCTTTTAAAATCTGAAAAATGGATTATGGACTTTGGTGCAACATATCATAGTGTTTGATTTATGGCACATTTATATCATTCTAAACATGTGTCTCACTTAAGAGTTAGACTACCTAATGGCCATAACATACTTGTCACACACATAGGTCAATTTATCATTAATCCTGAACTAATTTTTCATAATGTCTTGTTTATTACTGTTTTTAAGTTTAATCTGATTTATGTACCAAAACTAACCATGTATTCAAATTATGCAACTGTTTTCACTTATGATAAGTGTATTTTGCAGAACAACAAGTCAACAAGAAGAAGACAATGATTGGTTTAGCCGAACTTTTTAAAGGGTTATTTGTTCTTCATCATAATTTCTGTAAAATGACAGAAAACAGAACACACTTGTGTAATCTTGTACCTAATAATACATGTTTGACAGATAATGTTGATAAAAACATGTTGTGACAGTATAGACTTGGACATTTCCTTACAAGAGGCTGCAAGTCATTAGTGCACAATCCTCTGATGTAAATTTTTATCAACATGACATATGTTATGTTTGTCCACTGGCTAAACAAAATAAGAAAACTTGTCATGCGAGCACAAGTCTTGTGCAATATTCTTTTGATTTAGTTTGCATGGACATATAGTGTTGGAAATAAAATTTATGTTTTGATGATAATTCATCTTATTTGTTAAAATATTATCTTAACCCCATTGATGAATTGCTGATGCCAGCTGTTATAGTGGAAAGCTAAAAGATGTCTAGAACTGAATGTATAAGTTTTACTGAAGTCGATATTTGTATAGGTTACATCAGGACAAGCAATTGTAATTATTAGTGTGTCGTAAAAGCGGCGGAAATCATTTAGAAAGCGGAAATCATCGAGACAAGCAAACCGACTCGAGAATACACCTACATGAAACTAAAGAAGGTAAGTTATTTTGAGAGTTGAGACTCAGTTGACTTATCTAAAAGATCAAGAAGCGAGGTTCAAACTCGATTATTGAAGAATGAAGAAGCGAGGTTCAAACTCGATTATGAAGATTACAAGTCGAGGATATGAAAGTTGGACTTGAGGCAAGATTGTGGTGACTGAGGCGACTTTATGGATCTTGTATGAAGACCTAAGAATCATAAGGACAATGAATTCTTAGATGATAATGAATCATGGTGTACTACGATTAAGTCAATTATAATCGATGAAAATTAGATCTTGATATTTGAAGAAGAGTAAAATCTCGATTAATGCTCCAAGTCGAGTTAGAAGCCCGACAAAGAAAACTCGATACAAAGCGATAAAGAAACTCAGTTTTATAAGTCGACCATCCAACAAAGCGAAAATGCGATCGAGCGTTGTAAAGAAAACAATTTCATTGGATGAGTTCTTGACACAGCAAAACGGTCGAAAATATAGCCGTTGCAAGATGAGCGTTGATACAATTCAAATTGAAGCCGGATGAGCGTTGGACTTCACACTATAAATAGAAGACTTTGCACCAACAACAAAATATATAGAAGCGAGCATATACAAGAATCAACAAGCAATTTTGTGCATCGATCTATTCTATTCGAATTGCTATCATCTACGAACTATAACAAGATCATATCTAGTATTTCTTGAAGTGTTCAAGCTACAAATAATTTATCAAGAATCCAACACTTTGAAGAACCACAAACAAGAATCAACTTATTGATTCTCAGCCCAACCTTGATTCTACATCAAAGGTTTTAGACTGTGAAGCAAACCGGGAAGGTTTCGCCAAGGACAGTTGTGACAAGCAGTCGGGTAGACTGTGTTTGTGGTGGTAGCTGGTGAAGAGGCAATCCTACCCTCTAAGGACCAGTGGTTCAAGCATTTGAAGAAGCGACAATTCTACTGTTCTACAATTTGTTTAGATAGTGAAGCTAGGGATTAGACAAGGACTATTGTTTAGGACTTTTGTAACAGTTCACCTCAAGAAGTTCTAGTGGAATTTTCCTCCACCACCTGGGGGAAGAGAGGACGTACAGGATTACACCACCTGGAACCTCTATAATATCCGCCTTATTTACTTTACGCATTTATTTATTTATTCAGCATTTACTTACAGCATTGTGATACTTGATTGTTATACTCCTCACAGTCACAACTGACATTCACCAGAATTCAGTTCACAACACTCAGTTTTCATAATAGAATAACAAGATCAAGAAAAAGGCTAAAATCATATCCGCTGCCGGTTGACTCAGTTTCAGCTTAAGTCAGTTTGACTTAATCTTAGCTTTGCCAGCTTAACTCCACACAAGTTTTTAACTAAACCTTAATTTGCTTTAAATCCAGTTTTAGGGACAAGTTTATTCACCCCCCTCTAAACTTGTGTTAGCCTTTCCAAGGGACCAACAATTGGTATCGGAGCAGTGTTTCTTTAACAAGATACCATTTTCTCTTTATCTCCTCTAGTTGTTCTTATTTGAAAGCTCAGTTTTCCAGATAATCTACTGTCAGTCTTCACTCACTCACAATGGATAACAATCAATATGCAAGACAAATGCTTATGTGCAACATGGACAGATTTAGCGAATACAAAGCGTCGTATGCAGGCATTTCTAGCGACTACTCATGATGAAATGATGGATGTACTCACCGATGGACCAATTCAAATCACTATGTAAAGCTGTTGGTGGAGAGCAAGTTCGAGTTGCAAAACCCAAATCCGAATGGACTAGATGATCATAAGCGAAACAATCTCAACAATGTTGCCATGGACTTTATCCTCAGAACTCTTGTGACAACATGTACTTGAAGGTGAAAGAATGTACAAGCGCCAAAGAAATGTGGGACAAACTTGATTAGTTTGTGAAGAGCAGATTCAATCAAGGAAAATAAAATTTCCGTTGCAAAACAAAAGTTTGAGAATTTCAAGATGAAATCTGGAGAAACCATTGACCAAATGGAGACAAGATTCACTTTGCTATCATGGATGAACTAGATATACTCAAGATTGAATACTCAAAGAAAGTCATCAACACAAGAATCTTGAAGGCATTACCAATGTGCTAGAAGATGAAGGTCACTTTGCTATGGAAGAATCCAGGAGACTTGATGTAGAAGATTCATTCAAGATCTTTTGAGATCGAAAGCTTATGAATTTGGTGAAGATTTCACAACCACAATTGCAATAATCAAAGCTCTGTAAGAACCAAAGACCACAGCACTTGCAGCAGCATCAAATGAGATTCAAGAAAACTCATCTAACAATCTTCATGAATTGGATGAAATGGAAGAACAAATGGCTCTAATGATGAGCAGAATTTGAAGAATGAAAAGTGGACACCTGATCACTCAAAAGTTCATCAAAAGGACTCATGAGAAAAGAAAAGGCGATGAATACCTCTGTTTCAAGCGCAAGAAACCAGGACATTATAAAGTGAATGTCAGAATCGATCAAGAAAACTCCACCAAGAAGAGTTGGTAGAAGAGCACTCCTGCTTTGGAGATGAATCGATTATTAAAGCTGATGCTGAAAGATTATCGGATGACACGGCTTTAATGGCACACATGGAAGATCCAAATGAGGTATGTGAATCAAACTCTAAATACTCTTCATTTCGATTTCCATGATAAATGCATGTTCTTCATTGTGACTCAATCCAAAAAATCTAGAATTAGAAGAAACTCTTGTGAGTTGATGAATCGGCTAGTAACCATACAAGTCTGGTTATGAATCAATCAAAGTGAGAAAGAAAGTCTAATTCTTGAAGTTGAAAGATTGAAGTCTCGAACTAAAAATGTTGGCCCGACTAAAGCCGATAAAGAAAAGATTTAGCATCGACTCTCGCATCGCATCAGACAAGAATCGAATCGTTTACTCAATCAAGTTCAATTCTTGGATTCAAATCGGGAAAACCATATGGAGACAAAGCGGTTTAGGATTTGATACACAATCTTCAAAGAATGGAACTAGCAAAGTTGTTGGGCCTAGTACCAAAAGCGGTATTAAGTTTGTGGTGAGCAACTTCCACAAACCGAGAAAATTGTTGAACCCGATAAAGCCAAGATCACACAGGATAAATCGGTTTTCTAAGAAGACAAGCGCATCTACCAACAAAGGTAAATCAAATGGTAGATCATTTGTATCCAATGAAGCCGAAGCGGCAAATCAATTGCGAGATCCACAAAAACCAATGAAGTCGGGAACCGGAAAAATTACAATCAAAATAAATCCAAGAATGTCAATCATTCAAAGATTCACACATTTAGGGGGAAAGGAAGACTATATCCCACTGATGATGATTGGAATTTTACTGAATTTGTTAATAAAACTGATAATGAATCATTCCAGACCGAAAACTTATCACAAGTTTCAGTTCAAAACTCAGCAAAGGACTAATCTCAGTTCTCAGCATAAGTCACAGTACAATGGTCAATCCAAACCTCAGTAAAAAAGGAATGATGGTTATCACACTAACTTTAATAACAGAAATCAACATGGAAACAAATTTAAGTCAGAAGATCTGAGAAATCATATAAATAAGACATAGTCCGAACATAGATACTATGGGAGTGTGGCTTACATATATGAAAACAAGTGCAACAATATCCAAAGAATCCCAAAAGGATATATTCCCAGAGTTGTACTGAGAACTGACCCCCATGGACCCAAACTGAGTTGGGTACCTAAAAACTTCTAATTTTCATTGCAGGATATATGGTACTTTGACAGTGGTTGCTCTAGACACATGACAAAGAGCAAAGACTGTCTCAGTAATTTTATTGCAAAGGATGGACCAAAAGTCAATTTTGGAAGTAAAGATAAACTGGTTACACCAGAGGTTTTGGCACCTTAATCGAAATGGACTTACAATCAAGAATGTATCTTATGTAGAAGGACTACACTACAATCTACAAAGCACAAGTCAATTTTGTGATATGGGATACAAAGTTACTTTTGATAAAGAATTCTGCGTTGTCATCAGCGAATCAGCTTATCAAGTTGCCTAGCCGGAAGAAGAAAGGAAAACATGTATGTGGTAGATTGGACAACTGCCGTTGCTGAAACTTGTTTGCTCGTGCATACCAAATTAGAAATCAGTTGGCTATGGCACAAGAAACTGAGTCATCTCAATTTTGATGACATCAACACACTTGTTAAGAAGCAGCTAGTCATTGGACTAGCAGAGATATCATATAAGAAGGACAGCTTATGTGATGCATGTCAACAAGAAAAACAAACAAAAGGAAGTTTCAAGACCAAGTCTCAGCATTCAACAACCAGACATCTAGAATTGCTACACATGGATTTATTTGGACCTATTACACCAATTAGTATCAGTGGAAAGAAATATACATTGGTGGTAGTAGATGATTTTTCAAGATATACTTGGGTAATCTTTCTAACCAAGAAAAGTGAAATCAAGCAAAAGCTCACAGAACTTCTCAAGAGACTTCAGAATCATAAAGGAGTTTCAGTTGTGAAGATAAGATCTGATAAAGGAACTGAATTCCTCAACAGTATGATTATTGAATATTGTGAAGAAAATGGTGTTTTACACCAACAAACGCGCCACAGAACACCACAACAAAATGGTGTAGGTGAAAGAAGAAAGCAGAACACTCAAAGAAGCTGGGAGGACTATGATCTGTGAAGCTAAACTACCTGAAAGATATTGGGCAGAAGCAGTTAACACATCTTGTTACACTCAGAACAGAGCTCTCATGAACAAGAGACTGTTGTGAATAAGATGAGAAAGGGTGTGCTCTAAAAACAATTGTTGCTTGTCATTTCGTGCAAGTGGGAGATTGTTAGGTGTAGTGCCCGAAAGACAATTTGTGTAATTGTTTCTTAATAATGAATGACAGAATTTATCTCACCTGATTACTTGCTTTGTGCTTGTAAAGTAATACACTGCTGCAAACCCTAAGTATATCTGTATGTAACCACTTAACTCAGTGTATGGATTACACGTGAGGATTGAGTTAGTGGAGATATGCTTAAACTGTTAGTCCGTGGTGAACTTAATCGAGTTTAGGGTCTCTTGATTAAAACACCAATAATGCGCCTGCACCACCTTAGGGTGTGATAGTCTTATCCGGACTATCGGTAGAGGTACTACGTGGGGCATTTATATATGATGGCATTCATATAAGATTGGACCGATTTAATCTGTATTTCGATATAATTCCATAATCGAGGAATCTTATTAAATCATTAGATGATCATATGTGGATCAACCTTAATCTGAGGTGATCACGAGGTCTTTGCTTGTCCGGGGTAGTGTTTGATGTGTTAGTTACGGTTCACTTAAATATGTGTTCCAAGCCACTTCTCATTGGCACTATCTCCGAGATGAGTAAGTAGTTCGATTTTCACAGACATGGAATCCATTCCTTCCTACGGGAAGTAGAGACACGATCCCCCTTATTTGTTAGCCCTAAGAAAGTGATCGATCCCGGAGTTCACATTTGACTAATTAGCTACTAGTCGGATATGTGTACTAATTGATCATCGGGGTTGATGGTAAATAAGGATAAGATATTAAAGTCGGGTTTACGGAGACTTCCGCTCGAGAATGGACGATCTATGGAGGGTTAATCCGTATGTAGTGATTATATCAATGGACGCTTATTTACTCTATGGGTTGAGTATAAGTATACATCTATAATCGGTAGAGTTCGATTTGGGTTTATGGTGGCGTAATCCCGAATTAATAATTAATGTACTTATTACATTCGATGAATAATTAATTATTGGAGCTACTCTGGTTATAGGTCCGTGGTCCCCGATGTGGCTTACGTAATTCGGACTAATAATCTTGTTATTTGGGCCTCATTGATAATTAATTGGCTGAGCTAATTAATTGATATGCATGAATATTATTTAATTGGGCTAAATAATATAATACACATAAAAAACATTTTGTGTGGGCTAATAAACCCTAAAAGTGGTGCCTAAGGTCTTCTCTTTTAGCACAAGAATTAATTTTCTTGTGTTATGGAAAATAAAAGATATTCTTGTTATATGATTGGTTGGATGACTTGTTATTTGATTTCCTATTGGTCAATAATATGTCACAATTATTCATTAAGGAAAATATCTTTTTATTTTGTTTAATTATTTATTTATTTAATTAATTAATACTTGGAGACCAAGGATTTACTCTCCTATAAAAGTAGAGTTATTCCAAGTGTATTGGCACTTGAAAATTTCGACCACCACTTTAAAAAGGGAGAGGAAAATTAGTTCTTCTGGCCTAGGGTTTTTTGGAAGAAGAAAAACTGGTGTTGCATATCAAGGAGGTTCGTGTATCAAGAAGGGTGTCCACCAACCACCGTTTGGAGAACACATCGGAAGATCTTGGCTTCTCTTCCCGTTATTGGTAACATGATCTTAACCCCCTTGTAGTAGTTTAAGTCCTTTAATTATGTATTGTGGTATATAAGTCGTGATCCATCCGCTGCGCATAGATCTAACTCGTTTAGATCTAAGAACTGCATCCTTCATGTGGTATCGAGAGCAGGTTCCACGATTTATATAGTCATAATCATAATTAAACGATTTAAAGGAGTGGAATTGCATGTAGGTAAATTTTATTTATTGTTTTCTGCATTGATAATGATTAATTGCTATGGTTGAAGAGATGGATTGGGGGTTGGCACTGTTTACCCGTTAGATCTATTGTAAACTCATATAAACGATGAAAATTCGTTCATATGAGTATAGGAAATTATGTAATTTATGTATTATTGCAATCTTAATTTCCAGAAAATAGATCTGTACATTAGCTGTTTAGTCTTTTCGTTTTTTCCGTTGTTTGAGCCGTTAAAACGAAGATCCCTCCGGTCAGAATCAAGATTGGAAGTTGATGAACAATCCCACAAATTTTGGTGTCGATCAGAGTCCATTTGGGTTTCCGTTCGTTGCTGCGAAGTGGCTGCTGTAACAGAAAAACGCAGGATTCACAGAAACCCTAACTGTGACTTCTTCGATTTTCTGGGAACAATTGGACCGTTCAAATTAAAATCCGACCGGTCAGATATATAATCATGGAGTTTTGGACGTGATATAAATTTTTCAGGACGATCGGGATTCATCTTCATCCCCAATCGATCTCGGGAAGTATATGATGCGCTGCTGTGAGAGTCTGTTTCAGCAGCAAGTTGGGCGGCTCACTGAGGAAGATTGACAAGTCAAAGCTCCGATCCGACCGTCCATCTTGAAGTCCGAAGAATGAAGATCAGATCTGGAAAGTTTCATCCAGATCCAAGTTCGTTTGATATGCCGATCGTCGAAGATTCTTAACAGCTGCAGATTAGGGTTTTTAATTTATTTTCGAATAGATTAGTTACGGGGGTGCCAACGGTCCATCTCGGTGTTTATTTTCCGCACTAGTATACATGTGTAGATTGTATGAGTAGAATCGGAAAATTGCCATGACATGCATCATATCATGAATTCCACTCCATATGCATACATGTAGAAATTAATTCGAGGAATTAGTTAGGCATGTATAAAACACACGATTAGTTTTAATTAATTGTTTGATATTAATTAGAAACTAATTAGGGTAAAAACCGAGGAACACGGGTTTTTTCAATCGTCGAGGTTGGGTGATGGATTCTCGGTGAATCCCACTCTGCGAAAGCATAAGGAGTAAAATCCCGAAACCTCGTGGTTAAGGTGTTGGATTCTCGGTGAATTCCACCTTACCTAAGACGAGATTACGTTTTTGTTCCGTAGTGTCTACGTGAAAGTTTGATGTTTGAGATTGGATAATCACGGGCAAAGCAGGTTGAAAGTGGTTTAACCACGGTTGGGTGGTCAACGGTAGCTACGGCTCAATCGACTTCACCCTCCACGTGTGGCGTTTGCACGGGGGTGCAGCAATCTCGAGCCATCCGAAGAGCCACTACGGCTCAGCGGAGCTCTCTAGCCTTGACCCGTCCGGCGGCCACATATGTTCTAACGAATAGGTCGGGTGGGCTAGCCCACATAACCGACAATATTTGGGCCTATTATTTATTGTTCCTTAATGTAACATCAAGTCCAAAAGCGTGATCGATAAACCCACCACTTTTTCAAAATATTGAGTGGGAGCGGAGAGGCGACGGCCGACCCCGGCCTCTCTTGTTGACACAAGCAACGTGAGAGAATGGTGACGCCTCGTGCCGGCCTGGGACCGGCCTCCTAACAAGGAAGGCCTTCACCGCTATCAAAATTCAAGGCTTGGTGTCCGAAAGGATAGGATTTTGGGTACTCGTCGGGTCACTGACCGACCCTAAGGCGGCACACTCGGGGTCTACCTAAAAATCCGAGACAGTAGGTCACACTCATAAAGGGTATTTTTGGTAGTACCTTGGCTGAAAAAAGGAAAGGTGATTGACGATCACAAATGAGATGTTCGATTCTCAATCTGATCTTCAATATTAATCGAAACCTCTTTGACCTACCCTAAGGCGGCACTGAGGCATTAGATTAAATCCTTGGAACGGTAGGATAGACTATAAGTACTTAGTTTATGTTCCTAAAATTTTAGTAGTGTATGATTTGGATTTATTTTTCTGTCAATTTTATTTACAATCATTATATATATCTCTACAGGTGCTAGGCGCTAGTGTAAAATTGACTAGTAATGACTTCATTAAAAAGTGGTAAGTAACTAGAACGTTGTACTTATTGATCTTACATGCGATTAATTTTTGGAAGAGATATTTCTCTTGAGCCTTCAAGACTTAAGTGGCGTAAATAAGTATGTCACATCTTTGTCACTCGTGTTGAGCGAGAGACAACCATAGTCGATTAGAAAGATGATTGGGACGATAAAATTCTTCTAGTGAATTTTAATTGTGTAGTGTGCACGCACGAGAAATTTTCTAATTAGAGAATCATAAATTAAAGTGTAAGCTAGTTAGGCGGTATTTGGAACCGATAAACTAGTGGGAGATTTTGTCTTATGTTTTTCTAATTTATTAGAAAATTAGTCCCTTTGGTAACGCTTTCATTAGACATCCCACAGTTCACGAGTAGTGTCTACTCAAACGAACTGCTAGTTCAAGACTATTTCCTTTTAAGGAAAGTTAAGAATGGGAAAGAATGTCTATAAGTGTTAATCATATTAACTGAAGTTTTGAGGCTAAACCGAAACATTAAATAAAGAAAGTATAGGATAAGGAAAGTGATTTCGGATCACTAACCAATGAATCCTTAGCGAATTTCTTAAACCGAGTAACTTGACTCGGTAGCTTAGTTCTTTGGAAGAACAAGGAAGCTGTGCATTAACGATTAATAGAGTAACAACGGGCAGTAATTTCAGCTAGAATAGTGGGAGTGATATAAGGAAATGAATTTCGGATTCTATCCTTGAATATCACAAAAAAAAAAAAAAAAAAAAAATTAATTTTCTGTTTACAGATTCGTTGAAACAAATGGATTCACTTTCAACACGATACTACAGTTGCCTTAAACAAAGTGAAGATCACATTTGTAGTACGAATCTGTGACTCGGACTTTTGTTTGATAAATACAGAACCACTAAGAAAAGCTGAATAGGTATGTGTAACACATCTAAAACTATTAAAGTCAAAAGGTTTCCGTATTAAGATAAACGACCCTTCAATAACTATTAATTAGTGCATATATCCTAGAGATAAGACCTGACGACTGGCTAAGGGTGATTCCTATCTCCCAGTCTCGGAACACTATCTCAAAGGAACAATGACTAAGTTTCCTTTCAATCGGGAGAGGGTAATAGATTTGAAGGGGTAACATAGCTTGTTCATCATGACCTTCGGGGTGCAGTGAGAGACACAAGCTAGTGGGAGTTTTTGAGTGGTGACATTTTATCGATAACTACTCAAAGCGTTATTTAGTTTATCAAAAGAATACGAGGAGGAGTCTCGATTTTAGCATAGAATAGAGTATTCCATGCTCATAAATAGGCTATAGCATAGTCTTGGGGTGATGCTCACCGCCTCTAGTGGAATGTTTCTCCTTTGAGAAAGAAACCATAGACTTGCCCTATATAGTTATTGATGTACTACAATACTTTGCTAAACTCGATTAAGATAATTGGTTGCAAAATAACGGTTAACATTATTATGTAAACCGAGAAGTCTACCTAGAAGATGCTAGTAAATTTATGGATAAGGATTGAATTCGGTTCACACCACTTCCGTAAATGTAGGCATTTAGCATTTAATGCTTGAAGGTAGGATGGAGATTTTGCGCATACGTTGATTTTGATTTGTTCGTGAAATGCCTTAATGAGGCAGTGAAGGTTAGTTGTAAGATTCTTGAGATCGAAAGTGGCGGTTTGGATTTGTCACAAGGCTTATGATAGAATCTATAAGTAATGACCTTAGACCTTGGAGTACGGTTACCCAAAGGAAGTTACTATCGATTTAATCGGACCACGTCCAACATCGGTTGTTGGTGATTACAACGATAAATACTACTAGATCGAATGTCAATCCACCCGACGCAGCGGTGGGAGTATGGTTTAACCATTGACCCATTATGGTTGTGTGGACTTTATAGTCTTTGGGGTGATTGATAACATGTGGCTCTTTGTGTGGGTGTATACGATTACGATCGAGAGAGGTTGGTTGAAAACCTTATCCTGTGAATGAAGTTTTGGTACTCAGTTCTGTTCGACCTCTTGTAGAACCACCTGAGTGTCTCAGGCCCAGTGGGAGTAATTGGTTCTACGCCGAAAATAGTCGAATGAATAGGAAAGTTTAACTTTCAGCACAAAGCTGAGTGGTCTAGGGGTGATTCCCTAAAAAGTAAAGAGTTAACCAGACCTTGAACTCTCTCACCACTCAGTCTTGCTAGATTTCGTTAGAAAGCGAGAAAATAGGGGTGATTCACGAGACTTTCTTGCCGTAAAGCGGAGTGCGGATTCATTCGAACAGAAGGGTCTTGGTTAGAACAAATGGCGGAGTTATTTGCCGGGACTTATGTCCTTTGTGGATGTAAGAGAACCTCTCGGTCATTAAAAGTCGCATGTTTTAAAATATGTGGACTTGACCAGAATATTGATAAGTCTTTAGTAGACTGGGTATCAATATTGGTAAAGTAGTAGTATTAGTGTTCACGAAAGGTAACATCAAGCGATTGGAAACAACATGAGTGTGTTATCTGAAGTCAGAAACTGACACGCCAAGATTCTCTGGATGAGAGAGTGGACTATATTCTAAGAATTTGATTCGGTCAAATTCACGAGAATGAGTCATTGGCTATCCCATCCACCTTATTGAATAAGATGATCTTGCATATACGGATGCAACATTCAGCGAGAGTAGTCCTACCCTACCTCTCAGGAATGATTCTCCAAATCTTCAGATAAAGAGAAAATGGGATAGAGTCTCTCTTGGATAACGGCAAGTCAGGTTATAACAAGTCAATAGTAGTCAAATCTCGTATTCGAGCATTGAATAGCGGTTTAGCACGTCCTCAAGTATCTTTAGAGAACGAGGAATCATATGCTTGTATATTCGGTGCAAACTTGAATATGGTTGACTCTAATCGATTCGACTTGTAGTCGATTAAGGATGATCATTAAGTTGATCTCAGGCTCAGTGTTTACTCATAGTGCTTAGAATTTCCTTTTTGTTCTGGGAGTAATTCCAGGTCTGATAAGCCTATATCACTTCATTAAGAAAACAGTGAAGAGATGGCTTACAAGGATCTTCTCAGTCACAAGAATTCAAAAGCATATTGAGAGAGAGTACCGCTGATTGGAAGGGCCGACAACGTTTCAATCAAAAAAGCGTCTCAGTCGACAACCTAACTAATCAGTGTACCAAGTTGAGTGCTTGAGAAGTGCGGCATTGATGGACATGTCTCATCCTTTTAGAGCCAGTGGGAGAGTGTTGTGAATAAGATGAGAAAGGGTGTGCTCTAAAAACAATTGTTGCTTGTCATTTTCGTGCAAGTGGGAGATTGTTAGGTGTAGTGCCCGAAAGACAATTTGTGTAATTGTTTCTTAATAATGAATAGCGAGAATTTATCTCACTGATTACTTGCTTTGTGCTTGTAAAGTAATACTGCTTTGCAAACCCCTAAGTATATCTCGTATGTAACCACTTAACTCGGTGTATGGATTACACGTGAGGATTGAGTTAGTGGAGATATGCTTAAAGCTGTTAGTCCGTGGTGAACTTAATCGAGTTTAGGGTCTCTTGATTAAAACACCAATAATGCGCCTGAGAACACCTTAGGGTGTGATAGTCTTATCGGATTATCGGTAGAGGGTACCTACGTGGGGCATTTATATATGATGGCATTCATATAGGATTTGGACCGATTTAATCTGTATTTCGATATAATTCCGTAATCGAGGAATCTTATTAAATCATTAGATGATCATATATGGATCAACCTTAATCTCCGAGGTGATCACTGGGTCTTTGCTTGTCTGGGGTAGTGTTTGATGTGTTAGTTACGGTTCACTTAAATATGTGTTCCAAGCCACTTCTCATTGGCACTATCTCCAGGATGAGTGAGTAGTTACGATTTTCACGGACATGGAATCCATTCCTTCCTACGGGAAGTAGAGAGACGATCCCTTATTTGTTAGCCCTAAGAAAGTGATCGATCCGGGAGTTCACATTTGACTAATTAGCTACTAGTCGGATATGTGTACTAATTGATCATCGAGGGGTTGATGGTAAATAAGGATAAGATATTCGAGTCGGGTTTACGGAGACTTCCACTCGAGAATGGACGATCTATGGAGGTTAATCTGTATGTAGTGATTATATCAATGGACGCTTATTTACTACATGGGTTGAGTATAAGTATACATCTATAATCGGTAGAGTTCGCCGGGTTTATGGTGGCGTAATCCGGAATTAATAATTAATGTACTTATTACATTCGATGAATAATTAATTATTGGAGCTCTTGGTTATAAGTCCATGGTCCCGATGTGGCTTACGTAATTCGGACTAATAATCTTGTTATTTGGGCCTCAGTGATAATTAATTGGCTGAGCTAATTAATTGATATGCATGAATATTATTTAGTTGGGCTAAATAATATAATACAAATAAAAGACATTTTGTGTGGGCTAATAAACCCTAAAAGTGGCGCCTAAGGTCTTCTCTTTTAGCACAAGAATTAATTTTCTTGTGTTATGGAAAATAAAAGATATTCTTGTTATATGATTGGTTGGATGACTTGTTATTTGATTTCCTATTGGTCAATAATATGTCACAATTATTCATTAAGGAAAATATCTTTTTATTTTGTTTAATTATTTATTTATTTAATTAATTAATACTTGGAGACCAAGGATTTACTCTCCTATAAAATGAGAGTTATTCCAAGTGTATTGGCACTTGAAAATTTCGACCACCACTTTAAAAAGGGAGAGGAAAATTAGTTCTTCTGGCCTAGGGTTTTTTGGAAGAGGTGTTGCATATCAAGGAGGTTCGTGTATCAAGAAGGGTGTCCACCAACCACCGTTTGGAGAACACATCGGAAGATCTTGGCTTCTCTTCCCGCTATTGGTAACATGATCTTAACCCCCTTGTAGTAGTTTAAGTCCTTTAATTATGTATTGTGGTATATAAGTCGTGATCCATCCGCTGCGCATAGATCTAACTCGTTTAGATCTAAGAACCTGCATCCTTCAGAGACATGAGAAGACTCCTTATGAAATTTGGAATGGAAGAAAACCAAATGTTTCATACTTTCATGCTTTTGGAAGCAAATGTTTCATACACAATAATGGAAAAGATCAACTTCACGTTTTTCAACCCAAAGCTGATGAAGGAATTTTCCTAGGATATTCAAGTGTCAAGCAAAGCTTTTAGAGTACTAAATAAAAGGACACTCAAGCATGAAGAATCAATACATTAGGATTTTGATGAACCAAACTTCCTGGTGAAACAATCGAAGACCGACTGAGCCGTTTCTCGGTCTCGATTACGATCACACGAGAACGATTTGATTGATGTTGGAAGACTACAAATTTCAGAATGTTCAGATCAAGATCAGCCTCAGTTTCCAATTGCTCAACAACTTGAACAACTTCATTCAGATTCAGTTGAACAAGTTCAAGAACCAGTTTTTGAAGAATCAGTTGATACAAACTCACACACATCAATGGATGAGAGATCACCCTGAAGAACAAGTTATTGGTGATACTCAAGTTGGAGTTCGAACAAGACATCAACTAGATTCAATAATTGCATGCTTTCTATCTCAATCAGAACCTAAAAAAATTGAAGAAGCCTTGAAAGATCCAGATTGGATATTAGCTATGCAAGAAGAACTCAATGAATTCGAGAGAAATCAAGTATAGGAATTGGTAGATAAACGATTCATGTCAATATCATTGGAACCAAATGGGTTTTCAGAAATAAACATGATGAAGATGGGAACATCATCAGAAACAAAGCCAGACTTGTAGCCAAAGGATACTCTCAAGCTGAAGGCATAGACTTTGATGAAACTTATGCACCGGTTGCAAGACTAGAAGCAATCAGACTATTTCTTGCTTATGCAGCTCACAAGAAATTCAAAGTTTATCGGATGGATGTTAAAAGTGTGTTTCTAAATGGAATTCTTGAAGAAGAAGTATATGTTCAACAACCACCCGGATTTGAAATCAAAGATCAAGCAGATAAAGTTTTCAGACTAAGGAAAGCTCTTTATGGATGAAACAAGCACCAAGAGCTTGGTACGAAACTATATCTCGATTTTAGTGGATAATGGATTTATCAAAGGAACAATCGACAAAACCTTATTCAGGATGAAGAATGGAGAAGATACTCTACTTGTTCAAATTTATGTTGATGATATCATTTTGGATCAGAAAATGAGCAGTTATGTGAGAAATTTGCAAGTTTGATGAAAAGAAAATTTCAGATGAGTATGATGGGAGAATTAAATTATTTCCTAGGATTGCAAGTTAAACAATTAGCTGATGGAATTTTCATTCACCAAACCAAATATACAAGAGAACTTATCAAAAAGTTTGGTATGGAGAAATCTCACTGGAATTTCTACACCAATGGGGACCAACATCAGATTAGATGAAGACAAAGAAGGTAAAGATGTTGATCAAACACTCTGAAGGATGATTGGAAGCTTACTCTATCTTACGACAAAGTAGGCGGACATATCTTTTCTTTGTCGGTGTATGTGCAAGATTTGATCAAGACCAAAGGAAAGTCATCTCTGAGTTGTGAAAAGAACTTTGAAATATCCGAAGACACAGATGGAGTTGGAATTTGGTATTCAAAAGAAGGAGAATTCAAGTGATTTCTTATTGATTCGGACTATCTTTGGATGCAAAGTGGATGGAAAAAGCACATCAAGCACATGTCGCTTATTGGGAAATAGACTTGTGTCATGGTTTAAGAAGCAAAACTCAATCTCAACTTCAACAGCTGAAGCTGAATATATAGCAGGTGGAAGTTGTTGTGCTCAAGTTTTATGGATCAGACAGCAATTAAGAGACTATGGGATAGAAGAAGGAACAATTCCCATAATGTGTGATAACACAAGTGCAATTGCAATTCTCGATAATCGATTTTACACTCAAGGACAAAGCACATTGATGTCCGTCACCACTTCATAAGAGATCATGCAGAGAAGAAGGATATAATGATTCTTTATGTACCGATGAAGATCAAGTTGGCGAGATATCTTTACAAAGCCATTGGACAAAGAAAGATTTGCCAAATTAAAGGCGAGTTGGGAATAATTAAAGTCGATTATGTCGATTAAGCCGAGAGATTCGTCAAGGGATTAATCTTTGTTTTGTTAGATGCGCTCACTTATGATTAGTCATTGACATCAACAATCTCAAAGCGACAAAGCGAAGAATTTGACAAAATCGAATAATTTGATGGAACTGAATTATCTCTAGAACCGGCCCTCGCCATCGTTTTCATTCCAGTCAAATTTAGTCAAAGGTTGATAAGATAGAATCAACAGCGGTTATATCGCATTAAATTACCACAGTTCTTTTTGTCGAATTTCGTGTGTACACCTACATTTATCGAGCAAGACACGTATCGGTTATCAAAACCATCATGGAATTTGAAAAGTAGTACCACTCAACCGCTTGAGAATATCCTACCTATTTATTCAACTTCCGTTCACACTATTCTCTATCAAAATTCAAATTATTTTCAGAAAGCAAAATAGACTCTTTGCAACCCTCTCTTTCAAAAATCAAATTTTTGTGTTCACACTCAAATATGGCCACTTGGATGATTCAAAAGACAAGCGATTGATCACAGAGTGGATGAACTAACACTTGAAATGTATGAAGGTATGTGTCAAAACACCTTGTTAGCAGTGTATGTACGAGATAAAATCGAAAAACAACGAGATTGAACAACATCCTCGAAGTTAGTTTCAAAGAAAAGCGAGATGTGGAAGGCAATTTGCAATTTTGGAAAATATGCGATTAGTCGAGACTCCTTGATAACTTCTGATTCGTGGAGATCGCATTGTTCTCAATGAAAGAGTCATGAGGTCACTCTTTGGCCATAAATACAACAACAACTTCAATGAGTTAGCCACTCTACCATTGAAGAAAGAAGCTTTTCTCATAATGATTACTTCGTCTACAGAACCAATCGAACTGGTATTCATGTCGACAAAATCAAGCCGAATTTGGAAATCTCGGTAGATGGCTCAAACAAACACGTCATTGGAAAATCCAAAGGAATTAATATACTTTCGAAGAAAATATTTCTTTGATGAACATAATCTGGGATAATATAGAATTTAATTGGGCGAGTTATATAGGCAATCAGTTCAAGAAGCAACACTTATTTGAATTAGAAAGTGTGAAAAGAGCTCAAGCTGAAGGACAAGTAGCGATGTGATTCCATCAAGAAGACTCTTAGTGGAATCATTCAGTTTTATTTAGAAAGAATTAAGGAAGGGAAGCAAGCAAGGCAAACTGCAACATCGAAGGAAATCGCAGAAACAACTTCCCAACCTGAAGCAAGTCAGACAAATGTGTCTCAGCAGGAAGCTGAACACAAAGGGACTAAGCGAAAAGCTGAATCCACAGAAGGAAGATCAGTTGTAAGATGTTTGTACCCTGAAATCTCAAGTGAGAAAGCACCAACTGAGGGGGAACAACAACATCAATTGACAACTGAAGTTACTCAAGAGAATGTCACTGCTGACCATACTTCTCAGATACAACAGCAATCGATTCAGCAATCAGCACCAGTCTTCGAAGCTGACAAAATCATTAAGCTGATGAAAATGAAACTTCAACCAGAAGATTCTCAAGATGTCAGTTTACAGACTGAAGAAAAATTACTCGTAGAGAAATTGGAAGTTAGAGATCTTTACTCTTTGTTTCCTATTTCAAAATTTCTTGACAACTGTTTCACAAGATTTACCGAACTAGCAAAAGAAGAGAATCGGGCACATCATCTAAAAGGCAGTTCAAAGAAAAAGGATGATGATGACCATGATAAGTCAAGAAAAGAAGATGATGATACTCTGATTTGGCAAGCAATCACTCAATCTCAACCTCTAGCAAGCGCAAAGCGTACCACGAGCAAGAAGGATTGCCGGTTGGAAATCGGACAAGCGACAATCGACAAGCGGTGATGAAATCGGACAAGCGATGGTTATTGCCGATAATACTCGAGGATAAGGATCAAATAGAAGCTACATATGATCCCTACGATTTTCTATCTAAGGATGAATTGGCCAGAGTTCATGAAAACTTGAAAATTGTACTCAGTCAGTGTTAAGGCCATATTTATATGATTATTAAAGGTTTATTTCATTATTATTTTCCCCACATTTGCGTAATTTACATGAGAATTAAGGGTTTAAGTGTAATTATTTAATAAAGATGATTTTAAGATGATTGTATGCAAAATTGATGATTTTAAGTGTTGATTTAATGGAATTATTATTATTTGGATTTTATTACATTTTTGCATTGTTTATTTATCATGTAGGAGTTAATTTTCGTGCATATAATGAGGATAAATGAAGCTCAAGTCGAATTACAAGAGATAGAGTTGGAATTGGCTTGAAGAAATTGGATAAAGATGAAGAGATCCGATCCTCAGTTCAAAGCGCCCGTCGAAGTGGCCGGCGTCCATGCGGCGTCGTAATCGTATTTTACATTGAGAGAGTTCAGACGGAGGATGAGCGGCGTTTACTCAGCGTCCAGGCATTCGGGCGGGCGTCCACGACAGACCAGGCAGCGTCCGTTGCCGACTTAGTCATAACCGACTTAAAACTCTATATATATAGCGGCTGACCTCTTAACCCTAATTCATACCAAATAATTGAGATCGCAATTTTACACCAAAAAGTCATGCCACAAGCCTTTTTACACAGAGATGAACTTCTCCAACCCAACAATCATCTTCAACATGATTGTTGGCTAAAAGCCTTGCAGGGAGTCGACGGAGGAAGCCTATCAACAACAAACCAACTAGAGAGTTCGATGCTTAAGTTTAGTGAGTTTATTTCATAGTTTTTCATTACTTTGGATCTGTTTTGTATTGCTTAAGTTTTATTGAATTAAGATTTGATGAAACGATCTATGTTTAATTTATGCTTGAATAAATTTATGAAAGTATGTTTATTTAAGTTCTCTTTTATTCAAAGTAATGCATCTAATTGTGTTTTAAGAGATTATGCATGATTAGTTGAGTAAGAGTTTGGAAACAATCTCGTGATTTTGTTTGATTGCATGTTTAGTTTGTTTGAAAAGACAAACGAAACCCTAGAATTTGGTTGAAGAAATTTAATTGAATTCGTGAATAAATCACTACTAAAAACTATGTCTTTTTAATCACCGTCTAGTTGGATTGTTGGTTGATAGGTGGAACCTAGTCGCCTTGCTGTGTTTTTCCTTTAATTGTTTTAATCAAACCGTTTAGATTAAGTTTAGTTTAAGTTCTAGTTATATAAACCCTAGTTTCCTGCTGTTTTCCTGCACTTTTCTGCTTCAGTTCATAATCAGACGCTCGTTGACGGACCTTTTCTATGCTATCAATCCTTACCGGCAAGTGTACCGGGTCAAATTGTAGTGATAGAGTGATGAGTCAGTGTCGATCCTCGAGGAAAACTTGGTAATTCACCGTGTGATTAAACACCAAGAAAGCATTATTATCTCAATCTAAGTCGCAATTTTATCATCCAACCAAACTCTAAACTAACAAACAATAAATAAAAGCATAAAACTAAAACAGATATATATAAGTATAAAAATATATATATAATCATATATATATAGATATAAGTATATATAGGTACCAAAACAATATCTAAGGGAGGAGATAGATATTATAATTATAGACTAGCCAAGAATATGTTATTGAATCATTATATCTTTTAGTGAAATTGGATGTGCTCGATCTTTATTTTAAGTTAAATCAATTATACTAAACGGTGCACTCTAAACTAAACAATTCATTTCTCACACGAGCATCCGAAATTGTCATATGTCCAATCATTTGTCCAAGGTCATCCTCAAGCATGGGTCACTCCCGTTTTGTCATTCGGCCAATTTTAAGGTATGTCAATTAAACAAGCGAATTAAACGTAATAATCTCTCGAGTACATATTTCAATAAGAGTTTGTTTCTCCCGAAACAAATCTACCCCGGTTTAGAAATCGGATTCCGTTGTCACGTTTTCACTCGGCCAATTTTACCCTCCGGTCTTTCTATTAACGAGTTCATAACCTAACTACGAGGCGTCAATTCATAATTAGATTATGAATTCTTTCATATCAAGTAGCTAATTCAATACGAATATAGAAAGAGATTCATTATAACCGATTTTTATCCAATTTTAGTATAGTCATCATCCATTTCCTAAAAAGATAATACTAATCCAATTTCATATCTTGGCTAGATACTAAGTTTAGCCTAACAACATAATAACTAAAATATAGATACTATAATTAATACATAAACATAAATACATTAGAAAAGTTACCAGGTTACAATTGAAGCATTGAGAGTATCATCCGGAAATAGCAACTCCTTGACATCAATGAGCCTTGATACATCCTCTAAGCATTATAACGAGACTTTATACTACAAAGCATTATTCGGCAGAGTGCCGTTCTGACTTTTATTTAACTAAAAACAACAAAAGCGAAACTATAGAGATATATAGAAGAGAGATATATGCATTGGTACACTTCAAAATGGTTGCACTTGAGGTCTATTTATAGGCCATATCACAAGGCGGGCGCGTGCCGGACCACCACGGGCGCGCGCGTGCCGGCTACACGATATATATTCCTTGTCGAGATTTGTGGGCCCGGATTTGAGAGATTTTTACGCAATATTCGGCCTTCTCGTAGCGCGTGCGGACATACAACATATATCGATGTTTGTAAAACCTATCTCGAGCTGTAGACCTCAGATTGACATGATTTGATATTCGTTGGAAAGCTCTTTTGAAGGTCTACAACTTTCATCAAGGACTTTTTCTCTGAAAATGCCTCTAAGTTAGATCAAATGTCCGTTGAAGATGAATCACGGTAGAAACACTAAGGGCAGTTGATCATTCAAAGTTGTTAGATTTTGGCATAATCTTTTATCCCACAAAAACTCATGATTTATGCTTCAAAGTATGTCATATTTTGGAATCTCGGTACACATTTGATTCTGCAACAAACTCAACGAAACACCAAACGTAAATCTGACAAAAAAACATCATTTTTATCGTTTTTATAACTTATGCATCTAATTATAACTAACTATGATTTTTATAAGTTTCTAATGCATTTATATGAAATTATACTAAAATATCATAAATATAATAATAAAAAGTCTTATAATTTGATCATATATTTTTCATACATCACTCGTCCGCAATAGCAGACGCTCGTCCATTAGATTTAGTTTCCAGACGCTCGTTCATCAAAGTGAACGTTCGTCCGTCTTTCTGTTTTCTTATTTTCTGCTTGTTTTTATTCCTGTTTTAGTTTCAATTCTTAGGTTTAGGTTTTGATCGGTTTCAACCTTAGTTTAGATAGATAATTGTGACATAATCGATAGAATAATTGTCCCTTGATCCGATAAACATTCCACTCCCTCAGGGCGACCCGTTAACATCCTTTACTCTGAGATCCTTATACTTGGGGTGTTTCGGTTATAAATTGTAAAACTTCGTTTTTACGAACAAGTTTTGGCGCCCGTTGCGGGAGTCGGTAACGGTTGTCGGATTCTATTTAGGACAATTTTACGTGTCAAAGGGGTCGTTAGGGCACGCGGTAGTATTTTGACCATAACTTTCGGCTCGAGTGTCCGTTTGGAACGCAGGACCCCAATTCGGAAAGCTCGTTCCGGCGCCGACGGCGTGGTGAACCGCCGTAGAGCCGTTCAGATGCGTTTTCGAGGTCAAAATCCACTGTTTTCCCTCCATTTTGGCCCTAGAAGGTTTCAACACGTTTTTTACCGTCTTAGTGTTTTTCTTGTTTTTAAATTTTTCGTAGGTAGGTTTCTTTTCTTGTTTACGTTTCTAGATCCTTTTCTAAATTCGAAAATAAGATATTAATAAAAATAATAAAAAAAAAAAAATATATATATATATAATAATAATAATAATAATAATAATAAAAACCTTTTGAAGCAGCGTTCAACAACTTGAACGCCCGTCCACCTCAATTACGCCCTCGAACGAGCGCTCGTTCATTCAAGCGAAGCAGCGTTCGATTTCGAACTAACGTCCACTAACACTGGGCGCTTGATTGATCTGTTCAATCATCACTTCTTTTCTTTCTTCTCTTTTCTTTTCTCCTCTAAACCATCTAATCTTTTTTCTAAATTGTTCTAATCAACCCCAAAGGGTTGATTTCTTCCTTTCCTTTCTTCCGGTTTATGCAAACGAAGTAAGAAGGGACTTCGATCTTTGATCCCGAGCACGAACGATCTATCCTTAGAAGAAGGCTTTTCCACGATTTGGACAAAATGGCGGATCAAGATCCACCAATTCCAAATCGATCCCCAAGCTCGATTAAATTTACTCCTTCAACAAATGCAAGCTCTGCAAAGAATGCGAGAATCGGCAAGTCGGCATAAATCAACAACTTCAACAATTCCGCTAAAACAAAACCGGCTTAATCGGTTGAACCAGGACCCTACACTCCATATCTTAATCAAGATTTTCTCGAGGACATAGACACTATTCGTCCACCGATATGGGGAGTTAATTTCGACCTTAAAAATGGAGTAGTTGCACTTTGGTCCAAAATAGCTCTTTCCATGGCAGCGCTTTGCTCAAGAAGAGACCAGACGACTTCTTGTCCACATTCGCATACAAATCTGTGAAGCAGGCCATTATCTGGTGTTGATTACGAGATCGTAAAGTTGAAGCTATTTCTTTTTGCTTTAAAAGGTGAAGCAGCGAGATGGTTTAAGTCGTTAGCACATCATTCCCTCCATACATGGAATGATGTCAAAAGAGCCTTCGCTCTTAAGTGGGTTTCACCGAGGCAAGATTATGGAGATGAAGCGGGAAATAGCTACGTTTGAGCGAGATGGAGGATGAGGCTGTTGGCAAGGCTTGGGAGAGATTAAATCTGTTGATGAGGAAGTGCCCCAATCACGGATATGATAGACATGAGTTGTTGGAACTATTTTACTGAGGAGTCTCTCAACCTAATAGAGACTATCTTGACTCCACATGACTCATGGATCCTTCTTAGGGAGGTGATGAGGCGCCACTGAGTGGTGAGACCATCGCCAAGAACAATATGTGGTCGACTCCTAAGAGGACCAATATTGTTAAGAAAGAAGATCACTGCAAGCAATCGATACAAAGTCTGTTGGTTGCTCGGATGGAATTGATAAGCAAGCGGTGGCCAATCTTGACTTGACCTTACGATCCGGGAATGCGGTAGGAACGGAGATGACGGAAGAAGTAAATTTAATGGATAATCAAAACCAACCCTTCCGAAACTTCAATCAAAGCCGAACTACTCAGGATTTCAAAGACAAAACTTCAATCAAGCCAAGTTACCACTGGCCCTTCAAATTCTTTCAACTCGAACTATCGAGGCCGATTCGGAACTCCCAAAGGCCTCAAGGTGGGTGGAATCAAACTCGAACAACAATCATACTACCTCATGTGTCCTCAACACAAATTCGATGAGTTGGTAGACATGGTGAAGACTCATCCACTAGTGTTAAAGCAATTGAGAGACAAGTTGGTCAAATGGCGGACCAACAAGCAAGCAGACCTCATGGTAAACTTCCGAGTTATACCGAGAGAAATCCGAAAGGCGATGTGAATGTTTGCACCGCCATTACACCTCGGTGGGAGTATGGGCAAGAAGAGGAGTTGAATGAAGTAACGTTGAGAAGTGGTAAACATTTGGACCCGGCAAGATGTCGGAACGAGTAGCCCTCCCGACGCTATGAGTTTGAGAGGGGAGGATCGAAACCACATGCCGAAGAAAGCAGCGATGAGGAGCATAGTGACAATTCTTCGGAGGACGAAAATAATTTCGATAATGAGGAAAGAAAGGAAAGTCGAGGTGTACACTCGACTAAGAAAAGAAAAGTTCGAAAGATGGAAGGATAAGGAGGATGAGGCGATAAAGAATCAGGCCACGAAGAATGATAAAGCCCTTCCTTATCCACCGAAGAGCAAGGAGAGAGCCTCGCCAAAGACAAGCGATATGATGGGGTGAGGAGGATACTTAGGGACACTAAAGTGAGTATGCCCTTAGCCGAGGTATTATGCAAATGCCTAAATGCTCTAAGTATCTTAAAGAGCAGTGTGGGAGCAAGAGAAAGCTTCAGGGGATGGTGAAGAAGTGCTACGCGAGGATTGCGCGATGGTTTCACGTAAAATTGCTTTGTTAGCGAGGAGGTGACTGGCGGACCTTCAATCTCTGTGAGATCGAAGGCCATTTATTCAAAACGTCTTATGCGACTCGGGGCCTCTATTAATGTGATGCCATTAAACGTATGCAAAAGCTCGGGTTAGATAAAAGGATGCGGAGCGCCCGATTTCTCTTGAGATGGTAGATAAATCTAGCCGGATTGCGGCCGGTTGTGTAGCTAATGTGCTCCTTCAAGTTGAACATTTAGTCTTCCCTACCGATAGGTTATTCTAGACTATCCACACGATAAGGAGATGCCTCTAATTCTAGGCCGAACCTTTTAGACACTTCTAACGCTCTCATCGACTTACGCAGGGATGATTACTCTTAGAGTCGGTGACACATCTGTCACCTTCACACACGGGACACATCACGAAAGAGCCGTAATTGATGAAATATCGTTTGTCGGGAAGCCATATATGAGGACGGAGGAGATGCCTATTATGAGGATTCAATGGAGCTTACGAGAGATAGGTGTTTTGAAGTCATGGACATCGAGGATCCGCCGATCTGCGGACCATCTTCTAATTCATTTCAAGCCGTAGGCATTGACGAGTCATCTTCACTCGCTCATACTGGGCCTGTTATTGAGTTAGAAGCATGGAGATGCCCAGTAACAAACGATAATTTCAAAGAACTGAGTCAGGAAGACTTCATCCCTGGTGAAGAAGAAGCTCTGATGGGTAGTTGGGACGAGGTAGAGTTTTGGAGAGAAGCTACCCATTGGGAAGTAGATGATTGGGAGGAGTTAGCAGAAGAGCTTAAAGATGAAGAGTTAAGAAAAATGATCGATCACAAGAAAAAGGAAGCAAGTGTTGACCGGAGGATTCCGATGGATGATTTGATCCAGTACCTTTCTGGGGTTGAGCCTCGGGAAGATGAGGTGTTCTACTGTCAACCACTTCAAGCTCATAAAGAGAAAGGTGGCCCGTTAAAGTCTAGTATTGAGCAACCACCTACTGATTTAGAGCTCAAACCGCTTCCGAAACACCTTAAGTATATCTTTCTTAAGGATGGAGATAAATTGCCTTTGATCATTTCTTCGAAACTCGACCCTGAGCAAGAAGCACACGGTGATAGAATTGCTTAAAAGAATATCCTCGCCCGGATGGCAAGTGGGTGATATCCTAGGAATCAGCCCGGATGTATGCTGCATAAAATCCGAACGGAGGAGGAGCTAAAAGGTTAGACAACCTCGAGAGAAGGCTGAATCCGCATATGCAGGAGGTTGTCAAGAAAGAAGTGATAAAGTGGCTCGACATGGGAATCATCTACGCAATCGCCCGATAGCGAGTGGGTCACCCTACTCAAGTGGTGCCAAAGAAGGCGTTATTACGGTTGAAAAGAATGAAAAAGGGGAGGAAGTTGCCCTACGTCTCGTGGATCAGCTCACAGTCTCAGTATCGACTATCGTAGATCGAATGAAGTCACCTTGCAAAGATCACTTCCCTTACCCTTCATTGACCAACTAATTGAAAGGCGAGTGGTCACAAGTATTATTGTTTTCTCGATGGATACTCTGGTTATTTCGGATAGCCATCGACCCTTAATGACCAAGAGAAGACCACGTTTACGTGTCCATACAGGTACTTTTGCTTTTCGTAGAATGCCATTCGGTCTATGCAATGCACCGCGACTTTTCAACGGTTATGTTGGCCATTTTTATGGACTTGTGGAGCAATGCATGGAGGTCTTCATGGATGACTTCTCGATCCACGGTGATAGCTTTGATGAAATCTTAAAGAACCTAGATATGGTACTCCAGCGGTGTGTTGAGAAAAATCGGTGCTTAAGCGGGAAAAATGCCATTTTCTAGTAGGCGAAGGTATCGTTTTGGGACATAAGGTGTCCAATCTTTGGTATTCAAGTTGATAAGGCTAAGGTCGAAGCCATCGAAAGGATGACGTACCTAAGGCAAAGTGAAAGAGGTACGAGGTTTTCTAGGACACGTTGGCCTACAGGCGGTTTATTCGAGACTTTTCTACCATCGCCAAGCCTTTATCAAATCTTTTGAAAGATGATGTAGATTTCTTGTTCGATCGGAAGTGCAAGGAAGCTTTCAATTGTCTGAAGACAAGCTTATCGATGCCCTATTTTAGTTGCACATTTGGACCAAGCCTTCGAATTGATGTGTGATGCCTCTAATTATGCCGTGAAGCGCAGGTTTTAGGTCAAAGAGTTGATAAAAGGTTCAGCCCATTTATTATGCGAGCCGCACCTTGAACCCGGCTCAATGCAATTATACCACAACCGAGAAGGAATTCTTAGTCGTTGTTTTTTGCCATTGACAAGTTTAGAAGTTATCTTCTAGGGTCTCAAGTGATTGTATGGACAGATCATGCGACTTTGCGCTACCTTATGGACAAAGCGGATGCAAAACCAAGGTTACTTGATGGATTCGATTTTACAAGAGTTTGACCTTGTGATTAAAGATAAGAAAGGTAGTGAGAATATTGTGGTGATCATTTATCTCGCCTAGTAAATGAGGGTGCGAGAAAATCACAATGATATAGGCATTGATTTTCCAAGCGAGCAATTGATGAAGCTTGAAAGCGGTTAGGCCGTGGTATGTCGACTACGTCAACTATTTAGCGAGTGGTCATTTAGAGGATATGACGTATCAGGAGAAGAAAAAGTTCTTTTCTGATCTTAAATATCTCGTATGGGAAGATCCTTATTTGTTCAGAATCTGCAAAGACGGGTTGCTTCGATGGTGTGTTCCTGAGCATGATCAGTGGGATATCCTGGAACAATGCCATAGCGGTCCTACCGGAGGTCACTATGGAACACCAAAGACGGTTGCGAAGATCCTTCAAGCTGGATTCTACTGGCCGACTCTGTTTAAAGATGCAAAAGCCTTTTGTAAAAGTTGTGATAGGTGCCAGAGAACAGGAAGGCAGAGTAGTCGGATGGAAATGCCACTTAAGCCCATTCTTGAATGCGAAGTTTTTGATGTATGGGGCATAGATTTTATGGGACCCTTTCCATCCTCATGTGGTAATAAGTATATCCTAAATCTGTGTGGATTATGTTTCAAAGTGGGTCGAGGCCATAGCTACTCAAACTAATGATCACAAGGTTGTAAAGAAATTCTTGCAAAAGAATATCTTTACTAGATTCGGCTGTCCGAGAGCACTCATTAGTGATGAAGGTACTCACTTTTGCAATGCGCCGCTTGACAAGATCCTTGAGAAGTATGGTGTCAAACATAAGATTGGTACACCATATCATCCTCAAACTAGTGGCCAAGTCGAGGTAAGCAACCGAACTGAAAAGAATTTTGGAGAAGACCGTGAACAATAATCGATCTAATTGGAGTCTTAAGTTGGATGGCGCGTTGTGGGCCTATCGATCTGCATTTAAAACCCGATGGGCACGTCACCCTTCCAAATGGTCTATGGCAAAGCTTGTCATTTACCATCGAACTTGCGCACTGAGCTTTTGGGCAATTAAATTCTTAAATTTCGATAGCCACTCTGTGGGGAGAAAGCGGTTATTCTGATTGAACGAGCTCGGCAATTCGGACTCAGAGCATACGAGAATGCTAAACTCGGCAAGAGAGAACGAAGATACTCCATGACGCTAAGATCAAGGACCGAGAATTCAAAGTTGGTGAGATGGCTTTACTCTATAATACTAGACTTCACCTGTTTCCAGGTAAACTCAAGGCTAGATGGTTTGGTCCCTTTGAGATTCTCGAGGTTAATCCAAGTGGAGTAATTACTTTGACGGGTATGGTAATCAAGCTTTTAAAGTGAATGGCCATCGACTTAAGAAATATTTTGGGCAACCAAAGGAAAAGCCTGAGACTCTTTATTTCCAAAGAAGAGATGAGAATCTGAGATGTCCTGATTTGTGAAGAGATTCCATCTTATTTCTTTGAGTCAGATGATGACATTCCTACCTCTACCTGTGAGGAACCTTCTTCTGGGACTCCTGAGCATGTTAGCACACATACGCCTATCATCCGCAAGAATAAGAAGAAGAGAGTCAGTGTAGTTTGGAGAGAAAAGTTTAATGATCTTATTGCGCACTTGACTTGTTGTTGTGGTGAAAATCATTTCCGCCCCAATATTCCTGATTCTGATACTGAGGTGGCGGCAGTTAAACCAAAGTGGCCCGATCCGGGTTGATCTTTTGAACTTTGTGTCAAGCTATTGACATTAAAAGAGCGCTCCTAGGAGGCAACCTAGTTTTCTTTGTTCGTTTTCTTTTCTTAGGTTGTTCTGTTTTATTGTTTTAGAAGTAATACTTTAGTTGATTATGTGTTGATGGTTATTCCTCGTACATTCATTGTAAGTGTTTTGTGTTATGTGTTGCTCATATACCCCGTGTACCCCGAGATTATATGGTATGTCGAGTGTGGCAGATACTTTTGAGCAGGTTCGCAAGCTTTTATGTCCAGTGTTGTCTATTCGAGTTGTCGCGGTACATTCATGCTCCGGCTGACCTCCGCCAACTTTCATCCGACAACCACCTTTGTTGAAACCAGCTAAGTTTTCTTTTTCTTTTATTCTGCACATTCTGAGGACATAATGTGATTTAAGTGTGGGGGGGTGTTTGGGTATGTTTTTATGCTATATCCTTTGAAATATGAGTGAATGTTAAATTTCTGCGGAATTTAAAATTTTTTGTGAGTCTCGAGCATATAATTGGAACTAGATGCTTGCTAGTTGTAGTTTTCTAACGATGATAGTATGTGACTTAGTGAGATAATTATAGCATGTTTTACTTTTATGGAGATAGTTTCGTTTTTCACTCACGGAAGCCTTTGATTTTGAAGCACGACTTTTGAATTATATCCTTTCATTATTTTTAATGATTTATCTTAGGAAGGTCAGTATAGTTACACCTAAGTTAGACCGTGTACTGTGAATATCATAACGTTTGAATGTGATAAGTGAGATGTAACTTATGACTTTGAAAAGTGAATAAATAAAGTGAGTGAGCAATTATTAATAAATACGTTTGTCGGAAGCTGGTTAATGATTTGAGTGCGGTAGGGCATTATCTCGAAATGTCCTATTCCACTATGATGACCAATAGCTCACGATAGTCAGTTTATAGCTACCTTATGATTTGAGTAGGTAGGGGATTATCACGAAATGTCCTATTCTACTATGATGGGTAAGAGCTCATTCTGATATGCGTCAAATTTGAAAATTTTGGAAATGATGAGTAAAAATAAAGTGAAGTCGTTGTTATCATGGATCTTATACCCAGTAGAACCGCATGATATCTTTGTGGGGATTATCCTACCGAGTGCGTGGGAAGGCTTTGAGTGGAGCTATTATCATACATACCTAGGATAGTCATTGGAATTTTTGAGAGGATATTTCTTTGAAAGGCTTGTTAGATTGAGAATGGCTTGTCACACTTACACTGAATCTATCTCTGTGTTGGTATCATTTGCTATAGTTGTTGTATCTTTTGTTACGTGAGTTAGAGATCTATGTGGATTATTTATAAAGTTGAGCTATAGTTTTGATTGTTTTGTCCGAGGACGTACAAAAAGTTAAGTGTGGGGGAGTTGTTAAGGCCATATTTATATGATTATTAAAGGTTTATTTCATTATTATTTTCCCCACATTTGCGTAATTTACATGAGAATTAAGGGTTTAAGTGTAATTATTTAATAAAGATGATTTTAAGATGATTGTATGCAAAATTGATGATTTTAAGTGTTGATTTAATGGAATTATTATTATTTGGATTTTATTACATTTTTGCATTGTTTATTTATCATGTAGGAGTTAATTTTCGTGCATATAATGAGGATAAATGAAGCTCAAGTCGAATTACAAGAGATAGAGTTGGAATTGGCTTGAAGAAATTGGATAAAGATGAAGAGATCCGATCCTCAGCAGTTCAAACGAGCGTCCAGAAGTGAACTGGCGTCCATGCAGCGTCCAGAATCGTATTTTACATTCAGAGAGTTCAGACGGAGGATGAACGAGCGTTTACTCAGCGTCCAGGCATTACGGACGGGCGTCCTGAGACCAGGCGGCGTCCGTTGCCGACTTAGTCATAACCGACTTAAAACTCTATATATAGCAAAGCTGACCTCTTAACCCTAATTCATACCAAATAATTGAGATCGCAATTTTACACCAAAAAGCTGCGGCCACAAGCCTTTTACACAGAGATGAACTTCTCAACCCAACAATCATCTTCAACATGATTGTTGGCTAAAAGCTCTGCTGGAGTCGACGGAGGAAGCCTATCAACAACAAACCAACTAGAGAGTTCGATGCTTAAGTTTAGTGAGTTTATTTCATAGTTTTTCATTACTTTGGATCTGTTTTGTATTGCTTAAGTTTTATTGAATTATGATTTGATGAAACGATCTATGTTTAATTTATGCTTGAATAAATTTATGAAAGTATGTTTATTTAAGTTCTCTTTTATTCAAAGTAATGCATCTAATTGTGTTTTAAGAGATTATGCATGATTAGTTGAGTAAGAGTTTGGAAACAATCTCGTGATTTTGTTTTGATTGCATGTTTAGTTTGTTTGAAAAGACAAACGAAACCCTAGAATTTGGTTGAAGAAATTTAATTGAATTCGTGAATAAATCACTACTAAAAACTATGTCTTTTTAATCACCGTCTAGTTGGATTGTTGGTTGATAGGTGGAACCTAGTCGCCTTCTTTGTGTTTTTCCTTTAATTGTTTTAATCGAATCGTTTAGATTAAGTTTAGTTTAAGTTCTAGTTATATAAACCCTAGTTTCCTGCACTTTTCTGCTTCAGTTCATAATCAGACGCTCGTCCGCAATAGCAGACGCTCGTCCATTAGATTTAGTTTCCAGACGCTCGTTCATCAAAGTGAACGTTCGTCCGTCTTCTCGTTTTCTTATTTTACGCTTGTTTTTATTCTGTTTTAGTTTCAATTCTTAGGTTTAGGTTTGATCGGTTTCAACCTTAGTTTAGATAGATAATTGTGACATAATCGATAGAATAATTGTCCTTGATCCGATAAACATTCCACTCCCTTAGGACGACCCGTTAACATCCTTTACTCTGAGATCCTTATACTTGGGGTGTTTGGTTATAAATTGTAAAACTCGTTTTTACCGAACAGTCAGAGAGATACACTGAATGGCCTTTTATCAAACATCTCTGGATATCTTGATTATAGAACTAGAATTGATGTTTGATTCATGCAAGAATAGAGATGATTCACAAATCAAGTTCAAGTTTCGCTTGTAGATTGTGTTACTCAAACAACAACTCGAAGATTCAACCATGATAGATAGAGAAACTCATGCTCAGGCTCATTGGCATATAAATCAACATATCTACGGGTTAGAAACTCGGCTTAAGGAAGTACTTGCTTCTCAAATGATGATTTCGGAAGATCAAAAGCAACCCCATGCCCTGGTAGATCGGTTATATGATGCCAAAAGGGGAAAGTCAAGAAGAAAAGCTGAAATTACTTGGAGAAATGAAGCGACTTGAAGAAGAATTACAAAGATACAGATCGGATCCTAAATTTTTAAGAAAGAGTTAAGCGATGATCAACTTATTGAAAAATACAATCAACTGGGACGTAAGAGTTACTCTTACAAAGGATCTGTGGACACAGTTTATTAAAGATTACAATCCTATTAAAGCCAAGTACAAGGACGAGAACATTTGAGGAATCCTTGAACTACTTTCTATCGATATTTACTCAAAGCAAAAATTGCACAACATAAGAAGAATCGGAGGATTGATGATAAACTGAATATTAAAGACAAGACTGAACAAATGAAAGCCGATCTAGTAGAATTTGAAAATTACTACTTGAAAGACTCAAGCTTACCCAAGCTAATTCAATGGAGAAGATGGAAAGAAAGTAGTCAAGTTGACTACAACAAGACCTTTTCAAAGGAAGACTCCAAGCTTGAAGAAGATTTTCGCTTATATGACAAAGCAAAAAGATATGACTCAGTCATGCAAAAAGCTAAGAAGAAGCTTAGTCTTTAATCACAGTTATTTGAACAAAATGTACTTATCCAGTTTTTGCTCATTCTAATGAAAACCAGTTTTCCAGTTTTACATTGTTTTACATTATTTTGATCTTTAAGCTTTTCTTTTAGGGAGAGTTTTGGCATCATCAAACAGGGGGAAATTGTTGGAAATAAAATTTATGTTTTGATGATAATTCATCTTATTTGTTAAAATATTATCTTAACCCCATTGATGAAGTGTGAAGCCCACTATTATAGTGGAAAGCTAAAAGATGTCTAGAATCGAATGTATAAGTTTTACTGAGTCGATATTTGTATAGGTTACATCGGACAAGCTAATTGTAATTATTAGTGTGTCGTAAGCTCAAAACTGGAAATCATTTAGAAAATCGGAAATCATCGAGACAAGCAAACCGACTTAGAATACACCTACATGGCGAAGAAGGTAAGTTCATTGAGAGTTCTGACTCAGTTGACTTATCTAAAAGATCAAGAACCGAGGCTCAAACTCGGTTATTGAAGAATGAAGAAGCGAGGTTCAAACTCGGTTATGAAGATTACAAGTCAAGACTGTAAAGTTGGACTTCAGGCAAGATTGTGGTGACCTGAATTGACTTTATGGATCTTGTATGAAGACCTAAGAATCATAAGGACAATGAATTCTTAGATGATAATGAATCATGGTGTACTCGATTAAGTCAATTATAATCGATGAAAACCGAGTCTTGATATTTGAAGAAGAGTAAAATCTCAGTTAATGCTCCAAGTCAGTTAGGAAACTAACAAAAGAAAACTCAGTACAAAACTGATAAGGAAACTCAGTTTTATAAGTCAGCCATCCAACAAACTGAAAGTACAGTCGAACGTTGTAAAGAACACAATTTCATTGGATGAGTTCATCGACACAAACAGAACGGTCGTAAAATATAGCCGTTGCAAGATGAGCGTTGATACAATTCAAATTGAAGCCGGATGAACGTTGGACTTCACACTATAAATAGAAGACTTTGCACCAACAACAAAATATATAGAACAGAGCATATACAAGAATCAACAAGCAATTTTGTGCATCAGTCTATTCTATTCGAATTGCTATCATCTCTGAACTATAACAAGATCATATCTAGTATTTCTTCAAGTGTTCAAGCTACAAAGAATTTATCAAGAATCCAACACTTTGAAGAACCACAAACAAGAATCAACTTATTGATTCTCGGCCCAACCTTGATTCTACATCAAAGGTTTTAGAGGCGTGAAGCAAACGGGAAGTTTTCGCCAAGGACAGATTGTGACAAGCGATCGGGTAGACAGTGTGTTTGTGGTGGTATGGTGAAGAGGCAATCCTACCTCTAAGGACCGAGTGGTTCAAGCATTTGAAGATCAAAGCAATTCTACCTGTTCTACAACCTGTTTAGATAGTGAAGCTAGGGATTAGACAAGGACTATTGTTTAGGACTTTTTGTATGTGATTCACCTCAAGAAGCTCTAGTGGAATTTTCCTCCGTACCACGAGGAAGAGAGGACGTCTGAGGATTACACCACCTGGAACCTCTATAATATCCGCCTTATTTACTTTACGCATTTATTTATTTATTCAGCATTTACTTACATCATTGTGATACTTGATTGTTATACTCCTCACAGTCACAATTGACATTCACCAGAATTCAGTTCACAACACTCAGTTTTCATAATAGAATAACAAGATCAAGAAAAAGGCTAAAATCATATCCGCTGCCGGTTGACTCAGTTTCAGCTTAAGTCAGTTTGACTTAATCTTAGCTTTGCCAGCTTAACTCCACACAAGTTTTTAACTGAACCTTAATTTGCTTTAAATCCAGTTTTAGGGACAAGTTTATTCACCCCCCCCTCTAAACTCGTGTTAGCATTTCCAAGGGACCAACATATAGAATCTTTTAAAATATTCTACCATTTATGATCAACACTATTTCCTTACCGTGATAGATGATTTTTTCCCAATTTAGTTGGGTTTTGCTAATGAGAAATAAGTTTGATGCTTCAAATTTGGTTCAGTCTTCCTTTCACTATGTTTCAACTCAGTTTAATAAGACTATCAAAATAATCATAACTGATAATGGCCATGAGTTCAAATTGACTACTTTTTTTACATATCATGGTACCATACATCAAACCAGTTGTGTTGAGAGGAAACACCAACACCTTCTTAATTTTGCTAGAGAAATTTGAGGTTTGATCGAATTTACCAAGTGAATATTGAGGGTTTTGTTATTTATATGTTGTTAAACTGATCAATGAAACACCTACTCCAGTACTCAATGAATATTCACCATATAAAGTTCTTTATATCAATCAACTTGACTATAATGATTTTAAAGTCTTTGGTTGTCTTGTGTTTTCTTTGTACTTTTCAACGAAACATGACTAAGTTTTTCTAGGAGCGGAACTTGTGTCTATCTTGGACAGTTTTCTAACTCAAAAGAGGCTATACTTTTATATATCACTAAAAAGGATGTTTTGTGTCTAGGAACATCAAATTTCATGAGACTTGTTTTCCTTTTTTAACACAGGTCCTAGCAAATCCACTTCAACATGTCTATCTTCTTTGCTAGTTTCTTACTCTGATTTAGCAGAAAATGATCGATCAATTGGATTACATGAACCAAATGCACCTCTACCTGACTCAAGTGACACTGACACGCAATCATCCAACACTAGAAGATCCGCAAGAACAAGAAATCCACCTTCTTATTTGCAGCAATATGAATGTCCTTTGACAACACCTCATTCCTTGAATCAAGTGATGACCGTGGACAAGTTGTCCACTAATTATGCCAAAAATACACCTGATATTGATGCTACATCAGAACCTAAGACATATAACCAATCAATCAAACATATATGTTGTAGAGAGGCTATGGATAAAGAGATGGAAGCTTTACAAATCACCAACACCTGGAAGGAGACTTTCTCACAAGTAGTTACGATACATCTGCCGTCGAACTTCATTAGCGTAGAGCGGCATCAAAAATTGGCATCTTTATCAAATGGATGTTAACAATGCTTCCTTATATGGGGGTCTACATGAAAAAGTGTATATGTAGTTACCACAAGGTTTTAAGTCTGATAATCCTAACCAAGTCTGCAAATTAGTCAAGTCCCTATACGGTTTGAAGCAGAAAAGAAAAAAAATGAAATTCAAAGTTGTCTATAGCTTAATAGAATCAAGGTTTTGTTCAATCACATTATGATCACAGTTTGTTTACAAAGGGTCCGGATGAGTCATTTATAGCTTTCTTGGTTTATGTTGATGATATCATTGTCGCTTAGTCCAAATCTAGACAACATTCATCAAGTCAAAACTTATATTCATGATCATTTCAAGATTAAAAACCTAAGAAAGCCAGGCACTTCTTACACATTGAATTTGAAAGGTCAACAAATGGGATTTCAATAACTCAAAAGAAATATATAGTGAATTTGCTACAGGAATATGATTTTTTGGGTCTAAACACACCTGCCAAGACTCTATGCAATCCAAACAAAGTCTACAACATGGAGATTGTAATCTACTTGAGGAAAACTGTAACACAATACAAGTCCTTAGTTTGTAAACTAATCTACCTAAGTTTCACTGGACCATACATTGCTTTTGTTGTTCAGCAATTGAGCCAGTTTTTGGATACTCAAATTGTCAAACACTTGAAAGCTACTTAAGATTTCTTAGATACTTAAAAGGGAATCTTGGATAGGCTATTTTCTTTCCATCACAGAACTCTCTGCTTCTCAAAGATATACTGACAATGACTGGGCCGGTTGTCTAGAGACAAGGAAGTCTGTCTCAGGATATATAATGTTTCTTGGAGATTCTCCCATAACCTTGAAAGCGAAGAGACAAACCACGGTAGCGAGAACCTCTTTAAAAGCTGAGTATAGGTCAAAGAAAAATGCTACTTATCAGTTACAATGGCTCATCTTTCTTCTATAAGACCTTAAAGTTCCTATATAGGCTCATACATAGCTTTTCAATGATAATGCTAATGCAAAGCACATTGCAAACAATCTAGTGTTCCATGAAAGGATAAAACACATAGAAATTGTTTGCCTTGTTGCAAGGGAAAAAGTCAAAATTGGCATGGTCAAGACGATGTATGTTCATACAAAAGATTAATTGGCTGACATTCTTACTAAACCATTGGATGCTCCAGTTTTTAACACTCTACATCCTTAGATTGGTATTCCAAGAATCTTCACTCATACTTCTTGGTCCACCGAGCTTAGTGTGGATGGAGTTATGGGGTTCATAGAATTGCAAGTTTGGAATATTGCCATATCCACTTGAGGGGTGTTAACATATAAAGAAGTGTGGATGGAGGTATGAGTTCAAGTAGAAGTGATGGTATAAATAAAACATCGCTAAAGGTCATTAAGTGTAACAAAGGTTTAGTCACTAAATGTTTCGACATTTCGTTGAACGCTTAGTTAAAAATTTGTTGGAGTTAGTTGTGAGCAATTAGTGCGGTTACAAATCGATCTACATATAAATTTGATTTCATGTTGTAATCATCAATTATACAATTTACAATCCAATTAATGAAAATCATTTTTGTTCCTTTTCTCGATTTTATTCTTTTTGAATTATTCCATGAACATTCGTGGTGTTTCTGCAAATTTCAACAAGAATCAAGAAAATCGCCACCATACATCCTAAGGACGATAGGTCTTCCTCTATAGATAAAAAGTCTTTTTTCCACAAAGAATCGATGATATCGCCTAGACAAAGCAAAGATAGAAACCCTGAAAATTTTCTATGAGCTCCAAGGATTTCACATCAAGGTCCCCCAATATGTGTGGCGAGATTGCCTGTTGTATGTTCCCTTCGTGTTTACAAATCAACACTCCAATAGCCGATGCCCCTTCCACGCTTGCCACATCCGTATTATGCTTCATGATGCCCGGCCATGGAGCTACCTAGGAGGATGTCCAGCAAGGGTGAGGGGTATGCGGTAGACGTTTAAGTAAAGACGTCGAGAACTCTATTGCCTCATTCACTGCAAACTTGATCAAACCAACAAAATTTACTGGCTTATGCTCATAAATACACACCCATAGATCCTTCCAAATATACCACCGAGTCACTAGAATAATGGATAGTTCTCTGCACTACACTGTCGCAAAGTGACTGGAGCAACCCTAAAAAATCCAAGCGAGTGAGAAGGGCTGCTTGCAAATTTATGTTATCCGCATGAGTCCACACAGTCGTTGGAATTTCACAAGAAAAAATGGGATTGCTTGAGATCATCATCTGAGTGCCCACACAACCCATATGAACCATCCCAAATGCCTCCACTATGTAATAAAGACCCCACCGATAAATAATTGTGCATACACTGTCACAAAAAAGGCTTCACTCTCATCCTAATATCCAGGATCCAAAGCATGCACCACAGTCATTCTAGGGAGGAAGGTGAAGAAGTTTTATCCTCCCTAGCTCAACATAGTGCAGTTGGGTGGCTAACTCATACTCGGACCAAACGAAATAAGTACCTTGTCTGTCATAGTGCAAGATAATATCGTTCAAGAGGGAAGGGGTTTACTCAAAATAGCCTGAGCCTCGGGAATCCAAAAGGATGCACATATTATATTGTGATGCCAAGAGCGTGTAGGAGCATGAATAAGGTCACTTACTTTTGTATTAACAGGAAGGTTGAACCTAAAAGTCGTGGCAATAGGTATCCATGTGTCAGAGTATACACCAATCAACGTTACATCCCCAACCTTCCATCAAAGACCCTGAGTGAGAAGGTCTCGTCCCTCGAGAAGACTCTTCCAAATATACGAAGATCTGTGGCCTACTGATGTAAGTCAACTGGATGATACTTTTTACGATGTTTATCCCCATTTCTCATTCATTTATTGATGTTTTTCGTATCAATTCAAGTCATTATTTGCTTAGTTTCATCCATATGTGTAGATAGTAATTATTATATATTTTGATAGGTTTTGTACCGGTTGTAGTAACCGGAGTGTCATGTCGGGTTTACGCTTGGTATTTTGGTGATTCATTGCAGGATTATAGGTTGACCATGACCCCAAGTGACAACACGTGTTGATCATAAACACGTCTTCTGAGAGCTAGAAGAGTGTTCCAGAAGCTAACAAGTTCAAACGATCAATTGTCTTTTGCGTTTCTACCGTAGCATACATTCAATGGACATTTGACCCAGCTTATAGGCATTTTATAGAGAATACTTCTTCCTTATAGTTGTAGATCAAGAACCGAGCTTTCCAGCACATTTTGAATCACGTCAATCGGAGGTCTACAACTCAAGTTATAGCCGTTTTACTGAGATGATGAGTTGCATATTCCAGAGAGGTTTCCGGTGCACGCTGGAAACACCAGAAAAGCGAGATTTCAGCATTTAAAAGTCGATTTTCATCCACCCATTTCCATTTCTTCTCCAAACCCCCTCTTTAGATCTTGGGGGCTAAAACCGCCCCAAGGGGCTTTTCTAGCCAAAAATCTTCTAGATTTTAACCTTTAATCACCTTGTAAACAATAAAGATTTAGTAGTTTGATTTCTAAGTGTACTAGTGGAAGAATTTCATCTTTATTTGATGTTTGAAAGCCATTGGAGCTCTTGCAATTTGAATGAAATTACCAATTTCGAGTTCATATCTTGTTCTTGGTAAATCTTTATCCTTTACTTTGTGCTAATTGTTCTTATTGATATGAATGCTAACCTTGACATGTTAGAGTTTATACCCACGAGTGGCTAGTTTATTCTAGACAAGATAATGTTGTTGTGATAGTTTAATCTCTATTAGTTGATTGTGAATGTTAATTTATGATTCATAGCTTCATGTGTTGTTGTTATCTTCTCATGTTTTCATTGAATTGCTTGTTGGTGTTGGATTGATCACCTAGCACTTTCACACACACACACACACACACACACACACACACACACACACACACACACACACACACACACACACACACACACACATACACACACACACTTAGTTGAGACTGAAAGGAGATGCTTGGTGTAGGAGAAGGAATAGGAAAACTTTAAGGTAAAATCGATCTTAAGTGGAACTCGATTTCTTACCCGGGGAGTATTGACATTGTCATTGCACTCTAGAAATTAATCGTGTTGAATCGTTAGGTCTAGGGTTCTTAGACCAAGGAGGAGGTATAGAGTAGTTCCGTACACTCATATGAGGCTGAATTGCTAGCTTAGGAGTGCAACATACACTTGAACACCAATGGAAGGTTGGTAGGTAGTTAATTCAATGATGCTAACAGAGGTTGCTTGATCAATGCATTATCTTGGCTAGGTTTTTATCATTTATCACCCTTTGTAGTAGTAGACTTTTAGATAGATTTACCTTCTTGTTAATTTGCGACTTAGATCAAGATAATAATAGCTTTTCAGTGTTCAGCCATACAATCCTCGTGGATACGACCTTGACCACTTACTAGACTATAATTGACCCGGTACACTGCCAGTTAGATTGGACACATAGAAAAGCCTGATCACCTACCACCGCATCAAGGATATTTTCGTTGAAAAAGTACTTTGCATTCAGAATCTGACTCACTAATGCATTAGGCAACTTAAAAACTCTCCATACTTTCTTAACAAGGAGCGATAAAATAAAACAATTCTGGTTATGAAGGCATAGCCCCCCAAGATCTTTCATCATAGTGCAGGGGTTTCATTTCTTCCAATGAATGCTTCGACGTTCCTTAGTGCTACCCAAAAGAAATCCCGAATCATCCTCTCCAAAGCTTCTTTAAGAGACTAGGGTATCCAGAAGCATTGCATGACATAAGTCAGTATCGCTTGAAGAACACTCTTAATCAAAACATCTTTTCCTACAGGTGATAAGAACTTCTCTCTACCCCTTAACTTCTTGCGTAGTTTATCCTCTAAATAAGCAAAGACCCGCCTCGTGCTCCTCCCGATCATGAATAAGACTAAGATACTTACCACTGCCATCCCTCGTCGGAAAATCAAGCAAATGTATATTATCCTCTTTATCTGTACCCAATACATGTTTGCTGAAATATAAGCTCGATTTGTGCTTATTCACCATCTTACCTGATAGAAGCTCTCTACAATCAAGTGTGCTCGTAATAGCAACACCTCCATCATAATTAGCCCGCAAAAGGGAGACTATCATCCGCAAAGAATAAATGAGACACATGCATATCTTGGTTCCTACCAAAGTAAATACCCTGCAAAATCCTCTATGTGTCAGTCTGATTAACAAGCGCTATGAACCCCTTCGCATATAAAATAAAGAAGAATGGGGACAAAGGCCCGCTGACTAATAACATTTGTTGGCCCAGTACGCCTAGTCGACTTCATATTAATAAGCATCTGGAAGGACACCAAGCATACCATCTTCATAATCAGAAGCCACAAAATGTGGTGGAAAGTGCAAGGCATGCATGACCGCAGAAAGATAATTTCATTCCACCATGTCTAAAAGCCTTGTCCATATCCAGCGTCAATACCGCGTGCTGTTCACACCTCTCAAACCCTTCTTTAAGCGAGTGGAAGGCCTCAAAGGCTGTGATGGCATTCTCCGTAATAAATTTGCCCAATACAAAAGTACTACGATTTCTAGAGATAACCGTGTTGCATACCGGCTCAGACAATTAACTGAGACCTTGGAAATTAATTTGTACACCGAATTGCATAAGCTAATATGCCGGAAATCAAAAACATGAAGAGGGCTCTTGACCTATGGAATCAGGGCAATAAAGGTCTCATTCAGCACAAATATGTCCACCTCCCAATTCAAAAAGTCCATAACCACTCGCAAAAATAGACAGGCCAAGAGCTTCCCAACACATTTGCATGAAAACCACGTGCATACCATCTGGACCTAGCGACTTACACCATGGATATTGAGATAATGCCCGAATAACCTCTTCTCAAAAAAGGCTCCGCCAACCGCACAACATCCCATCCGTTATATATAGCCGGATAAGCGCAAGTCGCACTTGAGAAGATGTCTTCGAAATAATCAAGAAAACAATACTTTCCATACTAGCCTCCTTAGTCTCGACATGACCGTCACTAAGCTTCAAGGCCTGAATAAGGTGCCTTTCCTTGCAGGAAGAAGACTTATGATGGAAATAAGTCGTGATCCTATCCATACAAGTAAACCAGTCTACCTTATCCCGCTACCTCCAAAATTCCTCCAACATACTCCGCAAATGTTCAGTCTCCCCGATGAGGACATTCTCCGATTGGATAAGGTATGACTTATATTTTCCTTCCATTTCAGCGATGCATCAACTTGGCCAAATTTTTCACGTGCCCATAAGCGTAAAGGCACCATTGCCTTTATTTACGCATTAAGACCGCTGCATCCATACCCATACCATGCCCCTACCATAAGGTGGATATCAAGTACCGAACTCATCATCCATCAGCCAAAAATTGTCATACTAAGGAAGATAATCTCACACAATCTGCGCATCTTTATCAGATAGTTTGAATTAACAGAACTAATAAACATCTTGATCTAATCACAGTGTAGTTATAATCAAAGAATAGACTAATATTTTGACTTAAACAAGAGAATGCCTAGTACTGCATTCGTCCCAAAATGTAAGTCCGTTTAGCCTTTTGAATTTGTCCTATAATATAAGTCCATTTAAAATACCTATGAATCAATTATTACATTTTTCTTCCTTTTACCCATAATTTATTACACATTCACCTACTTTATAACTATTACATTAATGAGAGTCAAAAGGTATTCTAGATTTTTGCCATTATAATTAATGACATTTATTCATTTTTTTAATCCGTGTGAAAAAAGTGTAAGAGCATTAGTATCAAAGTCCATAAACCATCTTTATCCCTACAATAGGGTTAAAATATAGGGATAAAACAAAAAATACACTCCATCACCTCTCTTCATCCTTTTCCTACAACAGGGACTACTTAAAAGTGTCCCCCAAATGTAAAGGTGATCAGATCAAATTTCACCCTACATATTTTTTATTCATTATCTCTTTTTCTCATAAAAGTTAATTTTGAAAAAAAGTTGTTTATAGATTAAGAATGAATATTTTAATAGTGTAAGGATAGATATAAGGATGTTGATGTGAGGTACTCTGAATTTAGTTGCTGTAAAATAAAGATATCTATTTTTTAATAGTATTTTTAGGGATAGGGATAAGGACTTCGATGCTAATGCTCTAAACGAATTTACATTTTGGGACGGAGTCAGTATAAGTTATCTCTCCAATGGTCTTTATCTCTCTAATGGTCTTTATCTCTCCTACACATTCCAATCGATCGAGATGTTCTTCATTTGAATTGTCGCTCATCTTTTTGTTTGAATTTTCTAGTTTAATAATTTTGAGAAGTATATCAATCAACTTCAAAAAAGTTCTTTCATAATTTTGTTTAGAACAATAAAATTTCTCTGCCTATTTCATACAAAAACTTTTTTGTTGTTCTTATTTGTTTGTTTTTTATTTTTATTTTAACATATACAAAAGGATGCAATTTCATCTCAACCATGTACAATGACCTCAAGTACTCAACTACTACTATCATTCACAATTATGCCGATGATTTTTCATATTCCCACTTTAGTAGTCCACGAGTAAAAATAAAGAATGATTTATGCACTTTACTCCTGCTCCATAAAATACTTCGGCTGGCATTCAAGCGTCAGTAAATGGTGCAATAACAAATATTCTCTCCTCAAAAAAAAAAAAAAAAAAACAAAGATTTCTATTATTAAACCCCTTCAAAAAAAAAAATAAAATAAATATATATATATATATATATATATATATATATATATATATATATATATATATATATATATATATAGCGATATCTGTGATTTCACCACTCCACGTGTAAATGCACACAACACCCCAAAATAGTAATATTAGTAGACCGAGATTCTAGCCTTAAGGGCAGAGTTCCCAGCACCGAGCCGCATGAGCTCGGTCACTATCCTCCGACCTCTGCGCAGTCGGCCAAAGGCATATGGTCAAGGCTACTCGTGCCCGACCTTACAGGTCGGCCTAAGTCCCTCTCGGACCGAACCTCTTACACACGCAAGAATCCGAGCTGATACCAGCTCGGCTATCCTCCCCGACCTCCGTAGGTTGGCCAAAACACAGAAGGGTTCAGTCAGTTCAGTTCGGGCCATCTAAGTCGGCCAGAGTCAATCATCAATCGTATTTCCCACGTGTGTGATAAACAGACAAATATTGAAAGAAACCTCAATCATTACTACTTTGATCCTGGCATTTGAATATGCCTATAATTATCTCCTAAAAATTACGGAGATTAAATCGTAATTATCTTTTCTTCAGGAAACGTAAATCCAAGCCCAACTAGGCGAGGCCCACGACGCCTTAGTGCATAACTCCTCTATATAAACCACCCCTTAAGGAATTACGGAGACTTGATTCCAATACACACATTGGATATGTGGCGGTTTGAGATACAAGTGCGATCTAAACCACCACCAAAACACCCATATTTTTACCGTTTTATTGTTCTTGAAGCTTTTAACAGTTGTCATTAGGAGAACAGCCCCGGATTTATAATCGGCGATTTCCAAAGATCGCCCAATGGCGCTAGAAGGAGGTCTCATATTGACAACTTTGTTAAAAATCAAATAAATAAAAACGCGAGATCACATCGACGGCAATTCCCGGTGATTGAGCCGTCGAAACAAAATTTCCACCGTTCAGATTAAAAAAATAAGAAGGTATGAACAAGCCCACCAAATTTCGTGCCGATCGGAATCCGTTTCAATATCCGATCGTCGCCATGAAGTTGCTACTGCTATATCACCAAAAAATGCAGCAGTCAGATCGGCGGGTTATTGCCAGTGATTGAACCGTTGAAACGTAAATTTCACCGTTCATATTGAAGAAGAAGGAGGGACGAACAAGCCCTCCAAATTTAGTGCCGATCTGAGTCTGTTTCAATACCCGATCATCGCCGGAAAGTTGCTGTTGCTGCTATATCACCAAAAAACGCAGCAGACACATCGGCGGCAAATTGCCAGAGATTGAACCGTTGAAACACAAATTCCACCATTCAGATTGAATAAGAAGTAAGGACGAACAAGCCCTCCAATTTAGTGCCGATCGGAGTCCGTTTCAATGCCCGATCGTTTCCGTAAAGTTGTTGTTGCTGCTGCTGTATCACCAAAAATGCAGCATTCACATCAGCGGATAATTTCCAGAGATTGAGCCGTTGAAAAATGATGTCCACCGTTCATATTGAAGAAGAAGGAGGTACACACAATCCCTCCAAATTTCGTGTCGATCGGAGTCCGTTTCAATACCCAATCGTCACCGGAAAGTTGCTGCTATAACACCAAAATAAGTTGTGACTTTTCTTCCTTATTCTCCAAAGTCCGAGCCGAGCTCCCCAGCTCTTCAAGATCCGAGCCGAACTCCCCAGCTCTCCAGATCCGAGCTCTCAAGATACAAACTCTCATCGGGTTTTATCTCTACAACTTTATTATGATCATACTTATTCGTTTTTGGAACTCTCCCGACCTAAAGAGTCGGGATGAGCTTTCTTATATTTGGAACTCGTCTTCATGAGCCTTCTATAAGTCCGAATTTAATTCGGCATCATATTTGGAACTCACCTTCGGGCGAGCCTTTTATAAGTACAAATTTAATTCGGCATCATATTTGGAACTCGCCTTCGGGCGAGCCTTCTATAATTTCGAATTTAATTCGGCATCATATTTGGAACTCGCCTTCGGGCGACCCTTCTACAAGTCTGGATTTAATTCGGCATCATATTTGGAACTCGCCTTCGAGCGAGCCTTCTACAAGTCCGAATTTAACTCAGCATCACTCACCTTCGGGCGAGCGGGCGAGCCTTTTATAAGTCTGAATTTAATTCGGCATCATATTTGGAACTCGCCTTCAGGTGAGCCTTCTATAAGACCGACTTCAGTTCGGCACCCGTAGATTACACCAATAAGCAAACGGTATGTTAATTTACTATTATTATGTTTTCCATTACGAATTGTCTTTATCGAGATTACAGCACAAACACACGGTCAACAAAGTCCGGGAAGTCAGACAAGTCCGGCACCGCTCGCCATCACTTAATGTGAGAAGTCAGCACTAGCCTGGCCCTGCTCGTTCTAAAATTTCATGCGAGAATTCTGTCCAACCTGGCCCTGCTCGCCATGCTTTTAAAGAGAAGTCAGCACTAGCCTGTCCCTGCTCGTCCTAAACTTTCACATGAGAAGTCAGTCCGACCCGGACCTGCTCGCCGTGCTTTTAAACGAGAAGTCAGCACTAGCCTGGCCCTGCTCGTCCTAAACTTTCACGCGAGAAGTCAGTCCGACCTGGCCCTGCTCGTCGTGCTTTTAAACGAGAAGTCATCACTAGCTTGGCCCTGCTCATCCTATACTTTCAAGCAAGAAGTCAGTCCGACCTGGCCCTGCTCGCCGTGCTTTTAAGCGAGAAGTCAGCCCAAGTCTGGCCCCGCTCGTACAAACATTTACGCGAGAAGTCAGTCCGAACTGGCCCAGCGTGCCCAACAATATGCGGAGCAGTCGGCCGCCCTGAATGCCACAACTCTACGCCATTGTCACATCGGTATGATCAACAACACCGCTGATGCACCAAGCGGTCAAGCCCGCGATAAGGACATCATCCCATCAGGTTCTTCTTAACGCTATTTTAATGTAATATTGACTCGTTCTATTGTGTATTTTATCAAAATCTCAAACTCACTAAAATAGTTAGATTACTTATGACTCCATTAAAATATGATATTTGAGCTCCACCAAGTTGGGCTCAACAAAAAAACACATGAGATCTGAAAAATATAACCCAACTTGCAGAAATTTAACATGCGAGGTCAGCAAAACTTCTGACTCAGTTCTCCAAAATATGACATTTGTGCCCCCTACGTTGGATCAAACGAACATGCCCACTAAACAGTCTGCATGACAGACTCGATCTGAGCTGCACAGGACGAACTTAGCGAAGCTTATCGGACAAGCTCGTTAGGTCTACAAGTTGGACTTGATCCAAATTCCGCAGGTCGGACTCAATTGAGCTACGTAGGTCAAACTCAAGAAGTTTGTAAAACAATCTCTTTAAGTCCGCAAGTTGGTCTTAGTTGCATTAGTTGTCTGAAGGATATACCCGAGCAAAAACATGACAAAACCTTTAGTATGCCATCCAAAACTACAAGTTAATGCATGGCATCTTGGGGCAAGATATACTCACCATTAACGAAGCACTTAAAGAAAGTGCGCGTTAAATCAAGTACTTAAAAAGTGTTGAACAAAGTTAAGGTGAGAACTTAACAAAATACTCATTATGTTATCAAATTGTACGGATTACAATTTCATTTGAAAAAATTCAAAGCAAAAACTACAAGTCCACAAGCCTTCGACCAAGAACCGAAATTTGGACTCTACGGTGGCTCGGAAGAAGCAAGAGCCGAGGAAAGAGCGACGCGAAGACGGGCGAAGTACTCGGACACAATGTCCACTCTCTCCGAGAAGTCATTCAAACGGTTGTCATAGACCGCATCCATGCCCATCTTATAAAAGCCTCATTTGGGAGATTGTCACGACAAAGTCGACAATCGACCTCCGCCTTATCCACCCCAAAGTGTAGACATGGTTAGGGACGACCTTGCCTCATGTCGGCAATCTTCTACAAATCTCCAGTAAACTTTCCCAGCCCGGGGAAAACGTCCTGGCCAATCCAGGTTCCATAGTAAGAAACACTATCAAAGTACAACATTCGAGTAAGAAAAGTAAGCTTGCGTATTCGATGGCCTTTTGAAGCCAGCGTCAGCTAGCACCATATCAGTCATCCTAGAGATCTTCTCATGTTCCATAGGCCGGGCTCAATAAAGTCTGCAGGACAGAAAATTTAAGTTCTGCATGTCTGACTCAGCAAGCATATGTCAACTAAAAATTACATTGAGTCCGCTTAATAGCATGGCATCACAAGCCCATCCGCTTAATAACGCAAGAAGTCAGTCTAATCTGGCCCTGCTCGCCGACGAACAAAACTCGAGAAGTCAGTCTAATCTGGCCCTTCTCACCGAAAAACTTAACGCTAGAAGTCAGTCTCATAAGCCCTTGAGTGAGTCTTTTGTACGCCCAACCCGCTCGCCTCTCCAGCTCGACATACTTCAACGTGAACAAAGCCGACACAACTAGGCAACAAAGTTCATAAACAACGCTCTCATGCCTCAAAGCTCTCGGCTCGCCAAAGGCACTCGTTTCGCCAGCTCGGCACTCTAAGACCGAATCTCAGTTCGACAGTGTCCCAGTTTTCCAGCTCGTCCAACAACCTGGTGACAGCCAACTCATGGCCCTATAAATATTAGCATCACACCCTTGACAAAAGGGGGCTCTCATCTTCGAAGAACTACGTAAATTGGGCTTGATCCCTTACATGATAATGGTACGTAGGCAGCCTTATATGGCTCATCTCATAATCACAAACGCGACGTTTCTTCAACTTTGTTCTTGGGCGCTATCGCACAACCATCATCATTGGCTAAAACGCCTCAACTTCTGCAAAGTCATAGCAGGGTTACAACGGAACTCTACCAGAATAGACTGCGTGACAACTCTGCAAGTCTAGAGAACCGTGGCCGAGCTATAACCTTAAACAGATCCGAGCTGACCTCAAGAGCTCCGCTGGATCTTGGGGGCTTATGACGATACCAGATTTCACCACTCCACGTGTCATGCACACAACACCTAAAAATAGTAATATTAGTGGACCCAAGATTCTAGCCTTAAGGGCCATAACCCCCAGTACCCGAGCCACATGAGCTCGGTCACTAACCTCCGACCTCTGCAGGTCGGCCAGTGCATATGGTCAAGCCTACTCGTGTCTGACCTTACAGGTCGGCCTAAGTCCCTCTCGGACCAAACCTCTTACGCACGCAAGAATCCGAGCTGATACCAGCTCGGCTATCCTCCACGACCTCCGTAGGTCGGCCAAAACACAGAACGGTTCATCCACTTCAGCTCGGGCCATCTAAGTCGGCCAGAGTCAATCCTCAATCGTATTTCTCACGTGTGTGATAAACAGACAAATATGGAAAGAATCCTTAATCATTACTACTTTGATCCTTGCATTCAAATATGCATATAATTATCTCCTAAAAATTAAGGAGATTAAATCGTCATTATCTTTTCCTTAGGGAACACGAAATCCAAGCCCAACTAGGGCAAGGCCCACGACGCCTTAGGGCTTAACTCCCATCTATATAAACCATCCTTAAGGAACTACGGAGACTTGATTCCAATACACACATTGGATACATAGGCAGCTTGAGATACAATTTCTCAAGTGCAATCTAAAACACCACCAAAACACCCCCATCTTTTACCGCTTTTATTGTTCTTGAAGCTTTTGCGAGGTTGTCATTAGGAGAAAATTTTCGGATTTATAATATATATATATATATATATATATATATATATATATATATAATAAGAAAAGAAAAAGTTGTCTTTGTGTGTGACAAGTGTCACAAAGATTGGTCCTTTTTTTTTTCCCCACGTTTTAATATACTTCCCTCCCCCCTCCCCCGACCATTTTACTGTTCATCGGATTTTAAATTTTTTTTTTTCAAATTTTTTTCCTCGGACTAAATTTCGTCATTTATATTGTGTTATACTTAAAATATGTAGAGTGATATTTTAGTTGAAATGTATTTTATACTTAAATACTATTTACTATATTATGTGTGTCAGATTGTATGATGTCACATAATCATTTTCTAATATGATTGCACATCTACTGGGCTATAGCATATTCACACACACTATTTTCTATTCTGCTCGCGTTTGAGAAAAATACATAGATTAAAAAAATGATTTATTGTGTTGACTTTCCATATAAAGTTCAAAAAAAATCTTGAAAGTGCCAGCGGTGTATTGAATATGAAAAATTAATTGATTGAATGGCTCTGAAATTGAAAAGTAATATTTAAAAGCGGAAATAATATTAAAATATGTATTAGAAATGTAACTACGACATATTAAAAAAAATGATTTTGGCAACTGCGACATATAAATAAGAATGGATGGAGTAATAAAATATTAATGTTTTAGTGTGAATAAAGAGCAAATTTTACTGATACCATGGTAAATGTATTTTATTGATGAGTGTTAAATATAGTTTAGAACTTTTGTTTTTTGTATCAAGTGTACATATAAGTAAATCGAAAACATTTGTCTAATTGTCGTCATGTTAAATAATTGACATCATAATTTGTTGTATAATATCAATGCCGGCTAAATTTCGTCATTCATATTGTGTTGTACTTAAAATGTGTGGAGTGATATTTTAGTTAAAATGTATTTTATATTTAATAGTTTTTAACATTAACAGAAACATCTCAAGATGTAAGTGACTTCGCAGCGTTTATGATGTACCATTTTACTAGTATATATATATATATATATATATATATATAAACCCGCATAATTTTTTTTTTTTTGAGGGTAACCCCGTACAATTTCACTACCCATGTTAGCGATGGAAGTTTTTGTGCGGTATATCCCCATATACCGAATTGACTGTTAAACAAATCTGGACAACACACTATGCATTCAGTTTAAAAATAAAAGTTGTATAGTTTGTCACATGACCCACCCCACGTATGACGGGTACACCCAATAACTTCTCTGTTAGCAAAACCAAAAAACAATTCAATTTTAAAGAGTTTTAATACCGGATATATCTTTTTTTTAAACAATATAAATATAGGGTAAAAAACACAATGAGGCGGCCGCCACCGATACGGTGGATGTGGCTCCGCCCATGTATATATGATATTTTGTTTTCCCTTTTGTGTTTTTTTTTTTAATTATAAATTTTATATGTACTACTACACCTTTCCTTATTCATTGATAAATAAAATAATTTGTTTTTTAATTGATTTTGGTTTTTATTTTTAAAGGAATATTTATTACTCAACCATTATTTATAATTATGTTAGAGGTTAAAAAAAGTAAAATTAATATATCTAAAAACGAAAAAGTTAAAGATTTCATTGTTTAAATTAAATTATTAAAGAGTAAAATTGAGAAGAAGAGAAATCTGTAACGGGCAACGTCTTTTAAAATGTAACAACACCGCTTGAATCAAAATGTAATCGGTAACTACATAAATATTTCGTTTTGGTTTGATCTAAAATGATTAACATGACTTACTCAGTCTATTATAATTCAACATAATATCTTAATATTATTTTTCCCAAATTATCAACGTGGGATAATATACCATCACTTCCTAAAATAAGTAACTTTGAACTATTTTCCTTCATTGGCCACAAGTTTCATAAATTGAAAGTAAAAAACATTTTGTTATTATTTTTGTTAGGGTCAAGTGCTTAGGAGGATAGCCCACATAGGGGCGTGTTGAAGCCTTTAAGATTAAACATTTATTTATCTTCCAATAGCTTAAGATTTAGAAAGAGATGAAAGTTTAACATAATATCAGAATCAGAAGCCATGAGATCGAATCCTAATATAAATATTATTTTTACAATTTATATTATAAAAATATTAGGAAAGATTTCCCATATTTAAATATATAAGGAAATATAATATAAACACCTTAATCTAACAATTTTGTTAGTTCAAATTTGAAAGATTCCGGAGGAGTGCAAAAGCAAAAGCAAATCGCGCACCAGCACCAAGAAAGCCGGGGTTTTGTGTGACCCCCTTTTCTATTTTTATTTTTGTCTGATTATTTGTTTTGCTATTGCAACCGAACTTTTCCTATTTACTCGGTTCAAGTGTCTCTTTCCTCTTTCTCTTTTTTTCTTTTCTTTCTTTTTGGATGATACATCCTTTTTGTTTTTCCACCTTTTCTTTTGTGTGGCTTAGAAATAACGGTTTGAATAAATAAATGGGATGAGATCGCTGTCCATTTATTGTTAATACAATTTCGATGTCTAAGTAAAAACGACGTCGTTTTATGTGTGTTTTATTTCTTGAAGAAAATAAAATAAAATAAAAACAAAACCAAGAAATAAACACACATAAAACGACGTCGTTTTACTTTGCATAATCAAAATTAAACACAAGGTGGATGAGGTGATCTCATCCCTAAATAAATCCACTATAATTAAATGTATATAGGACAGTGGCGGATCCAGGAATAAATTTCAGTGGGGTCATCGGAGTCTAAAACTACATATTTTATCCAAAATAAATTTCGGCCAAGTCCAGAGGTCTAAAACATCAATTTTTATCTACAAATGACACTTTTAACAACAAAACTACATAATTTTAATACTAAATTTTTTTAAATTCCAGGTGCCACGCGTCTTCTCCTGCAGAGTGCGTGGGTCCGCCCCTGATATAGGATGCATGTATTAATCCATTTTAGTAAAATTCATTTAATAACGTGAATGTTATTCATTAATTAAAAGGAAAGGTTGAGCCCAACCCATACAAAGGGCTTCCAATGCTCCGACGTTAGAGATTCGTAAAATTTGTAATTTTGAGGGTTATAAATTAGTAATCTGATTCAACTCAGATTAATCTGTAAGAACTTTATGGGCTTTCTTGCTCTAGAATAAAGTAAAGAGTAGTTTCTGTTATGGACTGAACTTGCAATAAGTTGCCTACGTATCCAAATATATATTTGGAATCAAGTCCAACCGTAGTTCAGGCGGTTATATTTCAAAATGGAGTTAGTGGGTAGTTACACACTCTACCCACGTCTCACGTCTAGATCTAGCCGTTTCTTTACGTATGTATGAGTCTTCAACTTCTTTCTTCCGACTGGGTTTGGTTTGGTGCGATCAATCTTACAGTTAGGGAGTTTCCTGATGGTTAACCCACATCCTGGATCTAACCTTTCCATGACCAAGGACCTGCCCTGGTCATGCGATCTAGATCTAACCTTTCTATGACCAAGGATCTGCCCTGGTCATCTAATCTATATTATCATCTTGACTTTTAGGCCAGATCTAGCCCGGGTCTGACCTGTTGCTTTATTCACCATATATACGCCACGTGGACATATCCGGGTTACCCTTAGTCAAAGCCCCCCAGATCATAATCGACTTGACCTTGTCTTGCAAGTGGATTGAGATATGTAGTCTAAAAGTTTCCACGTGTACCGCATAGGTGGCGTAATCAATGCTGCCTCAGTTATCCCAAACGTCCTTATGATTGCCTGCTGTATTCCTTCAAACGATGCATAGTCAGAACGTCACACCTCATGACCAAAAGCTATTAAACCCATCAAATCTTGCAAAAGCTCATCACTACTTATAGCTAAAAGCGTCAGATTTGCCAGATCCACTTATTGAAAACAAGTAAGTTCTTCTCTAATCTTTTGTTGCAATTTCCTTTATTTCTTATGAACCCACACCAAATTGACACATCTATTATTGGTGAAAATCCCCTTATTTCTATTTTGCCCCCTCATTTAGTGGCTTCTTTTATCCCTGCACTTCTTGAGTCATCCTCGGCTGAGTATAACGTTTTTGGGTTGTCTGCACCCATTAGAGCTTTAAGAAGAACCCACGAGGACTAAAAAAACTAATGGCTTGTCATGCGATTGACTCCAAATTGAGTGATGCCGATATCACCAAAATCTGCGACATGTATGGAATAAATAAGGATATTTATGCCCCCTGTCCGACTGTAGGCTGGAAGAAAGTGCAAACCACTCCTCCTACTACCGGAATCTGTCACGGTTTATAATGAACAATTTGATTGTGGCCTCGCATTTCCTCTTCCCCCGGCTTATTTGGAGCTACTCAGGTATTACAATTTAGGAATCGGTCAGATAGTCCCTAACAGTATAAGAGCTATCACTGGTTTTTTGATTGGGTGTAGGTGTTTTGTCACCCCCTTCACATTGTTACTGTTTAGGTTTTTCTATCAATGTAAGCATGTTAAGAATAGTCCTGGTTGGTTTTGTTTTTGTAGAAGAACTGATAATCTGAGTAGTATACCTCTGATTAAGAAAACTGACCAGTCTTTTCCAGATTGGAAGAAACATTTCTTTTATATCAGGCCTCAAACCGCCAGGGATTTAGGTAAGTGGAACACCTCTACCAAGAATAGTGATGTGTTGGAAAGCAAACTGGATAAGAAGTTGCTTAAAGACATTAGGGGGTCTAGTATAACTGGGTTTGAAGAATTATAGTTCCAATTTAATCGATGCTGCCTACTTGTAGAGACTGCTGACCCAGAGCCTTATATCGAGCTATCACAGGATAAATACAACATAAGTAGGACTCCTTATTTTGAATTTATATATACTTTCTTTGATGCATGCTTTTTACTATTCGTTGATAGTTTTAGTGGCAAGTTTTACAGACATCGTCCAGATTGCTGATGACGCCTCACCTGTTAGGGACCCGACTGCCTCTGACCCTGCTAATAATCCGAATGCCTCTAGACCTACTGCCAAACTTGTTGAGACCCACCCAACTGAACCCTCAATTCAAATGGATCAGGCTGATGATGATTCTGAGAACACGATCGATAACCAGGTGGTTCAACACTCTTCTCGTTTGGAAGTTACTGAGGAAATCAGTCGTCCCTCGAAATGTATCCGATCTAGTACCCAGGTTGATGAGGGTATTGGTGCTTCTGACCAGGGCAATGAGGAAAGATATGACTGGAAAGAATGGTCCAACCAAGACCTATCAAAATTTGTGAGTATCTTCTTCTTGTTATATTAGCCTGCTTTCTATTTTACATAAATATATTGACTGTATTCCCTATAACCTTTCTTTAGGGTGCCAAGCTGGGTAGGGAGATCCTTTCCAGATTAAAAAATTTAGGGAAGCAAGAGGAAGACTTATCCAACTCCTTATCTGAGTGGAATGCCAAATATGAAGACCTGCTAAATACCTCTTCAACAGAGAAGATTGCCTTGTCTGATCAGATACAGGCAAAGGATGATGAGTTGAAAGCCATGAATGTTGAGCTCCAAACCCATGTTGCTACTGCCAATGAAGTCAAATCCAAGATGGAAAAGATGATAGCCGACCTTGAGGTGAAAAGAAATGACCTGAAGAATGCTTTCCCTGATCAGATGGCCAAAGCTATTGCTGATTACAGGAACTCTAACGAGCTGGCTGGGAGTATAAAGATGCTCTTTGCTCCCATAATATGGTATGGATATTCTACAGCCCTTGATGATATGAAATCCATAGGTTCTGATGTTGATACTGCCAAGCTGTCTCATTCGGGTTGGAACATGAGTGATGCACCTCAGATTTATGAGGCCAGGTTCAAGGAATTTAGAGATGAAGTTAACTTAGTCTCAGAATATGCTAAAAAGCCTCCTGCTGCTCAGACTGGCTCATCATCTCAAGCCCCCCCAAATTCAAATTAGCAACATCTTAAACTGATTTCTTTTTTCAGCTTTTAATTCCAAACTTTGAAATTTTGCTTTGAAACTTTGCCATTCTTGCTATTATTCTGCTATTGCTGCCGTTTGGGTATGGCGCCGTTTTGTATGATCTTTATGTCTATATAAACAGCCTTTGTCTTTGTGTATGGTCTTTATCCCCCCAGTGTGATATGTGATTTGTTTGAAAAGCACATATCGTACTTTGAAATCCAATGATTTCTCATTTGATTTTTTTCTTTGTATTAAGAGTTTATGGATTGACCTAAGATCTGTTGCATTTAAGAACTGGTCCGAATCCTTAAATTCCTTTGATTTTCAGACTTAACGAATTTTTTCTCTTATAAGAGTTATGATCTGACCTGAATTCTATTACATTTAAGACCTGACACGAAGCCTTAAATTTATCGATTTTTTCAGATTTGCGAAATTTTCTCTTTTAAGAGTTATGATCGACTGAAGTCTATTGCATTTAACGACGACTGAAGCCTTAAATTTTTACGATTTTTAGATTTAACTAATTTTCTCTTTTAAGAGTTATTGACTGACACGAGGTCCGATGATTTGAGACGACTGAAGTCTTAAAGTGGTGCGGTTTTCGGACTTAAGAAAATATTTCTATTTTTAAGAGTTCTTGACGACACGAGGTCCGATGATTTAAGACGACTGAAGTCTTAAAGTTATCGATTTTTGATTTAACGAATTTTTCTCTTTTAAGAGTTATTGACCCGACACGAGGTCCGATGATTTAAGACTCGACTGAAGTCTTAAAGTTATCGATTTTTCAGATTTAACGAATTTTCTCTTTTAAGAGTTATTGACTGACTGTGGTCTCGATGATTTATGACCGATCCTGAAGTCTTAAAGTGGTCTAGTTTTTTAGACTTAACGAATTTTTCTCTTTTTAAGAGTTATACAATGAATTGTATTACAACAAACACAATTTCATTCAACATAATTCAAAGAATTCCACATTATAACACAAAGGCATAATAAATTTGCGAGAATAACAAAAGCGATAGCGATTATGGTTTATGAGATCTCTAATCACTTTAATAAGTTTGATACTTAAATGTCTCTAGGCGATGTACTATTATTAAGCGAGGCGTTGATAGTATAAGCAGACTAGCACGTATTAGATGTCTCCTGTCTTTAAGGGCAGTGATAGATCTCGTCTATCGAAGTGTAGAGACACTTAAACTATACGTGGACGTGTATTAGAGAATGCGTACGTTAGACCGACCCACTTACACGGTTAAGTGTCACACTATGTGGCGGTTGTGTAATTATCCTTAAGACCGGAGTCTTCGTGGCATCACGGTGTGGATTGTCATGCTTTTACACTATTGAGGTTTCCACAGCCACGGGCGATCATGCGGTAGTGATTGGGTGTGATCTATGAAGCATCGCGGAGTATACATGATTGGTCGTCCGGGAATCGCGTATCCTATGATTGGGATTGAATATCCGAAAGGGCCTTCTTATAAGAACGCGTCTAGCTACAGTGAATCTTTGCAAAGTGGGAGTAAATGAGTTACTTCGAGAGAGCATGATATCCAGATTATAAGATACGATCGTCAATGTATCGACACTCGAGATACGATCGTATGGATATTATTACAACGATAGCATTGTAAGTTACACGGTAACTGTTTCACATGAAAGGTAGTAGTCATTGCATTTGACTATTCCGATGATTGGGGGTCATGGTGTGTTGCTAGACGCTATCCCGTGATCGTTAGGCATGAAGGGAATTTTCGTAATTTGCACTTTGTGTCTACGGCCAACATATTCGGAAGCCTATCGGGTCACACACATAAGAACATCTAGCCGGATTAAAATGTGGTTATAGATGATAACCAAATAAGGAAAGTTTATCTCACGACTATAAATGTTATAGTAGTAAATTAATATTATGGCATTTATTTATTATGAATAAATATAATACAAGATATTAATTATGTTGATTAATTAAATATACATATATTAGATATGTGTATGTCGAATTTATGTGTGTTTATGATATACATGTATTTTGCAAATTAATTAATCATAGTACTATGTTATTAATTAAATATATATGGCCAAAATTTGTGTGTATTGACACACGTGAGTTTGGATGCAAAGTGATGCAAGTTTTGTATATGATACATTTGGTTTGTGCAATTTAATTAATAAGATTACCATAATATTAATATTAGATATTAATTGATTTTGAAAAATAGATTTATGATAATAAGATAAAGATAGTCAATATAAGATATTGACAATATCTTGGAAATATTTAACATAAGATATTGAATATTAGTGGGATAAATCAATCAATTATATTTTCTTTATTTTATTAGGAAAATGTTTTCTTTCTCCTTAATTAACACAAGACTTAATCCCCAAGGATTTTATTATTAGTTGGGGCGCCCCACTACCCTATAAATAGGAGGGGTTAGCTAGCTATTTTGTACAACATAATTCCAAGAGTTTAGAATTCTTGTGAAAATAAAAGAGAGCTTCTTGTGAGATTTTGAGAGAGAAAAAAAGCCGGTCTAGCAACCGGATTTTTCTAGTAGGAATCCAATGGTGGATTCCGGCGGGTTGTTCGTGTGGACTAGCAGTAGAGGTCGAACACTTGTGTGGCTCTATGCAGAACTACTCTCCTTAGACGGTCAAAGCGTCGATCTTTTAGATCAACCAAGGTAACCACCGTCTACTACTTGTTTGTTTATTGCTTAAGCGAAGTCGATCCTGGTTAGAAGGAAATAAAATTTTGAATTCCGCTACGTTCCCGTGTAGATTTCCTAACAGTGGTATCAGAGAAATGTTCGAGCTTAAGCAATAAGCATGTTAATTTGCGTAGTTAATTTTATCATTTAAATCACGTAATTAAAAGATGAAAGACTTTTGATTCGCAAAAGTGATACATGAAAAGAAAAAAGAAAAAAAAGGAGTCGGGTGGTGCCCGGCCGACTGGCGGCGGCTGGTCGGCGGCAGGGCAACGGCAGTCGGTTGACCGGTCAATGTTGGCGGATCTCCAATTTTTTTTGTTTTGTGTATTTTGTGATTCAATATGGTTCATAGTTGTGATTGATAATTTCTCCTTTGTCTAGTTGTGTCATGTGCCTAACCAATGGTTCAAATAGTTTGGGCCATTGGGATGCCACTTGGCATTAAAATAATAATGGCATTTCCAAACTTTGTTTGGAATAGGCCTAGGCCCTTTCCAAATATTTGATTTGGAAAAAGGCTGAGACACAAGCCACTTCCAAAATTTTGATTTTGGAAAGTGGTGTGCCTAAACCAAAATTATTTGGCCTTTCCAAATATTTGATTTGGAATAGGCCAGGCCCTTTCAAATATTTGATTTGTAAAAGCGCAGCTTGCACCACTTCCAAAATTTTGATTTTGGAAAGTGGCCAGGCCTAAACCAAATTCGGTTTAGGAAGATGCCTTTTGGTTTAGGAAACCAAAGACATCCCCTTTGATTACGAATCAAAAGGAAAGAAACAAAAGAGACATAATTTTAATTTTGATTTATTTTTGGAATAGTTCCAATTAATTAAAATTGAAATCGGTATAAAATTAATCGTTAATTTTATTTCGATTAAAATCATTTAATTAATTAAATGTTAATTAGTTAATTGATCGGATAAAATTATTTAATTATTAAATGTTAATTGATTGATTAAGACGCAAGTAGTTAAATTTTAATTTTATCTTTTTCATAAGATGTTATTGTATGGATTAGATATAGTAGATATACTATGATTATATGGACCCCGAATGATCATGGACTCGACCGATAGAATAGATGTGAATGATTTAATTTTCTGTTGGTTTAAAAATTGTCCTAGGCCGTTATGAAGAACGTGACCTAGTTTATTTTATGTATTTATCCTTTTCCCGTTAGCTCCCCCGTGTGCGGCGGGTGTATTTATTTTATTAGATAGAATTAAATGTAACAAGAATGTAGCAGAAGATGAAGACCAAAGAAAGACAGAAATAAAGATCCCATTGGAGAATGAAGTATTAAAGATCCTATTGGCGGTTGCAGCTACCTTTAGATTGTGACCCGCGGTTTCGTCAGTTTGTATTCGAAACCGCACCTAGGAAAAGTCCATGATCATACCGGTTACTTTAAGCATATATTTATTTTGTGCTTGTATTTATTTTATATGATACGATAGATGCATGACTATGCACGATCTAGATAAATGTGTAGGATGTATGTCTATAGAGATAGATATATTTGATGAGACCGTAATTAAATTAATTAAGTGAATTAATTTACGTAAATACTTCCACAACAAAAATCAAGTCGAAATATTGTCTCCCAATATTATAGCGACGGTGAAGAGCCTTTGTTCGGATCCAACTGATCGGCCCTCGTCGAGAGTTGACCTACCACGGGTATATCGTCGTTATTGAGATATGATCGTATGAGATCTCACGAATATTGGGTTATGACTTGACTAGAGTATTGCGGTGATTGGCCCTCGTCAGGACCGTCTTGTTCTAGAGGCAAGGGGTTGACTACCACATAATGATGTGCATTGTCAAAGAGTTGACTAGTCAACCACTAAGAGTCACATAGAGATGTGATTGGTAAGTGTTACATACCTTTCGAATTATTCCGGTTGATCGGCCCTCGTCGGGAATCGGAGTAACCAGATGGGATCTTGGCCACTAAAGAATTTTGAAAGATTCTTGAAAGTCAATTGGGAGTAGTTGACTAGTGGGAGCAAAATCATAAATCAAAAGACCATTTTTTATTTTGCGTGTATAAACAACAACACTCTTTTATTTTCATTTTTTATGTTGTAGTTTTAGCAAACTTTATATTTATGTTTTATTCTCGATTAGTAAAACCAAATTATGACTGTTACCCTTTGAGAAACATTCTCAAATATGATTAAGTAATATTAATCCTTTTAAAATAAGCAATGACACAAGCAATCCCGTTGTAGTAGTTAGAGACAAGGAGACTACATATTTGATGCAGTACTCCAAGACTTTAATTATTAATGAAAGGCGGAAGCTCATGATATTGGATACGATCCAAGATGATCATTCGATCACAACGATGACAATTAATTCAAACGTTGGATAAGTATGACCACATCTAATTTTGGAAATGTTGTTTTCAAGATTGTAAGATTTAAGTATCGACTTAATTCTACCATTGCTTAAAGGTTAATTAAATAGTTAATGTTTTGAATACGATTCAAAATGTTAAATAAACTATTTAATAAACTTTAGATTTCCTTTATGAAAGGAAATTGAAGACATAGCTCTTGTTATCTTTCTTAAGTCTTATAAAGACTACATTAAGAAATATTTACAAGTGCTTAAAGGATTAAAGAGGAAAGTTAGGGCATGTGCTTAAATAGAGAACTTATTGAAGTTTCTATTCTAGGTAAGTGTGTTGAGATAAATCTATCTAAGTTCAAGTCAACTCTTAGATATATGATATCTTACGAGTGTGATTAAATTAGAAAGATTAAATGCAGATATAGAAGGTGAAGCAAACATTGTGACATTTACCATATTCTAAATCTAGTAAACTGATAAGGGAACTAAATAAATGTTATTATGTTCCGCTTCTTATGAAGAACATACTTTCAGATATTTGTTAGGATTTAGTAGACATATTCAATTGTAAAGAATAAATGTTATTCGATAGAATTGGGAAGGCCCTTATGAGGTGTCTAAGAAAGTCAAAAGAGGAACATACGTTCGAATGATGAGAATGGGCTCGAGTTCAACCGCCTTGGCATGAAGACAACATAAAGCGGTACTATATGTAAGGATCGACAAAGGGTTATGGCATTCACTCTCGTGTTTAACGTGGGTGATATAGCTTTCTTTATATTCCTAAGCATATTCATTCTCTCATGTTTTAACATGAATGAATACACTTTTGTAATCAACCCACACCAAGTTGTGGGACGAAATCAATAAAAGTCTGATTCTACATTTTGTGGTTTCATACTTTTGCTTATATATCCAAACAAGCACTAACAAAGAAGTAGTAGAGTTATTTTCAATAAGCTCGTGAATCACAGCCCGCAAACCTTTCCACAAAGAAGGGGGTGTGACGATACAGGGTTTCACTCCCTCCACGTGTCGTCTATCGGTTGGTCATCACACTATGAATGAGCTGCAACATACTCATGTCGAGACCCAGGACCGAGGCTAGGGCCATCCAATCGGCTCCAGGTTACGACTATCGACTACCGAGCAGTGTGAGACGACAAGTCCATAAGGATAGAGTCCACACCCGCCTAGCGATGTAGGAAAATGAGTCCAGTGGTCGATCACCACAAGTCGGCAAATGATCGACACCGAGGGACGAGTCCGCGCCACGGTATCGAGCCCACCCACGGCGATAGCTTGGGCAAGGTCAAGGCCCATTTAAGGGTAAAGATGACAATAACACAAGCCGACTTAACCTTAGGGTTTAGGCAAGTATTGTCATTATAAATACCCCAATCCAGAACTACGTAAGGCTTGATTCTCGAGCAGAGCAGATACGTAGGCAATCCAAGATCTGATCTTGGACTCACCAAGATACATAAAATCCACCCCCTCATTCCTCTTTTTGGCATTAGGGTTCTTGTGTGTTCATCACTAGATTAAATTAGGGCTCAGATCATTAAGGTGACATAATTTGTCATCGCCATTGGCGCTATTTAGAAGGAGGGCCTTCTATTGATTGAATACGCAAAAACACGATGCCTCCCAAGAAAATCGCATCCAAAATCGCATTCAGCGATCGATCAAGGCTCCCAGATGAACGAGCCGATCGATCCCGATATGCAAGAGACGAAGATCCGCGCTTGGATCTTATTCAAAGACGATCCTCGCGAAACAGGGGAAAAGATCCGGCCTTGAATCTGCTCAGAGACCCACCAACCGTAAAAGCAAGCCCTTGCTCCGAATATCGGGCGCTTGCGGCATCGGTTAGCGAGGGCAAATTTGGAGGTAATGTCCAGGATAATAGCCGAGGCAGATTCATAGCGACAGCGGCGAAGGCAGGCAGACGCCGCCCAAAAAGAAGCTATGGCGGAAGGCGGCCAGAAAGACGTAGTGGACAAGCCTAAACAGACTCAGGGGATCGAAATAAGCGCATCATCTAGCTCGGTGGAAAGGAAGAGACGTGAGATCCACCTAAAACACCAGAGAGGGGATGATGATAGCGCCAGGGTAGAGTTGAATGCAATTTTGGGAAAGAACCAGGTTTCGTTGTGGCTCGAGTCTCCCTTCACAAAGGAGATCGAGAGCTTCCTAAACCTGGAGGGTTTAAGATACCGAAAATAGAACCTTATGATGGCACCACCGACCGGAGGACCATCTCCACAGTATCTATCTCAAATGAGGTGGATGGGGCACCCGATGCAATGCGATGTCGGGCATTCGAGACGCTACTCGTGAGGTCGAGCAAGAGAATGGTTCACGAAGCTACGACCAGTGGTCGATCTCGATTTTGCCATGCTCGCTCGAAAGTTCCGAGATGCGTTTATAGTCAATAAGAAGTTTCATCTCGAGTGCCACGCACCTCATGAACGTGAGGCGAAAAAAAGATGAGACAAGAATGGAATATTTGAAGAGGTTTAATCTCGAGGCCATGCAGTCAAGGACGCAGACGACCGACTTCACGATCACATCGCTCGTAGTAGGGCTGCGTAATACTAAGTTATACATGAAGTTGAGCGAGACGTTCCCATACCATGGGCGAATGTGTCAATGTGGTGCATAGATAGATTCATCGGGGAAGAGGCGATGGCGGCGGCACACCCAATCCGGATTGGATGGAATCCAAGAAGGACACCGAGGTCCGAACAGGAATCAGTCCAAGAGGCAGGATGTCGAAAGTAAGCCATCAGTTTTGGACCGTATCGACACGTCCACCTCAGACCGTGGGGGCAAGAAGGGACCCTCACGTGATAAGGACTTTATCCCACTCAATCGACCTCGATCTGAGGTGTTGTCGATTATGCTTTCAAAAAACTTGGCGAGGAAACCGCCACCATTGAAGAAGCCTCGAGAAAAGAGGAATGCAAGCAAATATTGTGATTTTCACGAAGACATAGGCCATACAACAGAGGATTGTATCGACCTGAAGAGAGATATCGACGTCTGCATTCAGGAAGGAAAGCTAGACGAAGTTGTTGACAGATCTCGGTATGATGGGCCCAGAGGGCGTGGGGAATTTAAGAGGAAAAACTCCGATCAAGACAGGAACCGAGGTCGAGATGCCCAGAGACGAAGGGATCGGTCACCTCAGAGGAATCGATCCCCAGGTCGGGAAGGAAACAACAGAGATAACTCGGTCGGGACAGATATGAAGAAAATCGAATTGTAAACTATGTCAATACGATCTTTGGTCCGGATGAAAGTGATAAGGATCGAGACCGGTGAAGAGCCGACTAGTAGCTCTCGAGAGCGCAAGCGGCTTCTGATTCACGGCAGAAGTCGGATACTGCCTCGAGATGACATCCCCAAGTCGAGGAGTCATAGCGGCGGTTAGTTATTGAGGCGGTTATTAGTCGAGCCCGTGTATCGAGAGTCCAGATCGATAACGGAGTGCGATGAACATCATATATCACTCGGCGTTTCAAGCGATGAAGTTGAAAGAGAAGGATCTAGCCCCATAGCGTCTCCCTGTTTGGATTCACAGGCAAGCAGTCCATCCCATGGGCTCGATAAAGTTACTCACGACAGTTGGGGATGGCGAGAAAGGAAGGACACTTGAATTAAGCTATGTAGTGGTCAAGGCTCCCTCTGCGTACAATGTTATCCTAGGACGACCTGCGCTCTTCGACTTGCGTGCTATCATATCAACTTTTCATAATAGCATGAAATTTCCTACCAGGAGCGGTTCCCACGAAGTAAAAGGAGACGTTGAAGTCGCTCGGAGTTGTAACTCTGTTGTAATGAATGGGAAGATGGCGGTTCAACAAGTCTTAGTCGAGGAATTGATTCCAGAGGAAGAAGAAGAGAAGAGTTGGGTCTCCAGTGACGCAGTCGAAAACGTCCGACTCTGGGAAGGAGAGGACGATCAGTGTGTGCAAGTCGGGATTTGGATCCCAGAAAAAGAAAAACAGCTATTGGTCGAGCTTTTAATCGAGTTCAGAGACGTCTTTGCCTGGAAAGCCACCGACATGCCGGGACTGTCCACCGACATCGCGGTTCATAAGCTCGAGATTGACCAGGCTAAAAAGCGGTCAAAGCAGAAGAAGAGAAGTTTTACGTCGATCGACTTAAAGCTATTGAGTTAGAGGTCGGCAAGCTACTAGCGACCAAGATAGTAAAAGAGGTATTATACCCGAATGGCTAGCTAACCCGGTTTTAGTCAAGAAGCTCGACGGTAGTTGGCGCACGTGTGTGGACTTTACTGATTTGAACAAAGCGTGCCCAAAAGACTCAGATCCACGCCCAAAATCGAAAAAGTTAGTAGATTCAACCATTGATTTTGAAGTTTTTGGTTTCTTAGATGCATATAAAGGATACCATCAGATTTTAATGGATCCTCGAGATGCGGAAAAAACAGCGTTTATCACAGAATTCGGCACCTTCTGCTATGTGACCATGCCATTCGGATTAAAGAATGCTGGGGCAACATACCAGAGGGCAGTCAATAAGATATTTGCAAGACAAATTGGTAGATGTATGGAAGTTTATGTAGACGACCTGCTTATCAAGAGTCGATCTGAGAGACAATACCTGGTCGATGCTCGAGAGGTTTTCAAGTGTTGAGAGAAACGCAGATGAGATTAAACCGAAGAAGTGCACTTTTGGAGTTAGGTCGGGTAAGTTCTTGGGCTATATGATTTCGAAGGACGGGATTCAAGCGAATCCGGATAAAATCGACACGTTGAAGAATATGCCCGCACCTCGAAATGTAAAGGAAGTGCGAGAGGCTCACGGGTCGAATGGCGATCTCAACATATTTCTATCGAGATCGCCACGGCGTGCACTACCATTTTTCAAGATACTCCGGAAGGCCGATCCTTTTCATTGGGATGATGAATGTCGATGACCTTTGAAGAGTTGAAGACTTATTTATCGAGTTACCTACCTTAACTTCACCTTGAGACGGGGAAAGATTGTTAGTTTATTTGGCAGTATGCGAGGAGGCAGTGAGTGCGGTCCTGGTTCGAGAAGGGGTACATGGCCAAGTGCCAATCTACTTTGTCAGCAAGGCTTTGCATGGCCCCGAGGTCCGATACTCGCCAGCCGAGAAGTTAGCATTATGTCTTGTTCATGCCTCGAGAAAGTTGAGGCCCTATTTTCAAGCTCATCCCATTGTGGTAGTCACTGACCAACCACTAAAGCAAATATTGGCAAAACCCGACACCTCAGGTCGATTGGCAAAATGGGTGATTGAAATGGCCCAAGAAGACATCGAGTTCGTCCCTCGAACTGCGATAAAAGCACAGGCCTTGGCAGATTTTTTGGCTGAAGGGATCTCCGTCCAACTCGATCAGAAATGCAAAGCCCGGAGGAAAAATGGACTCTTGGTCGATGGAGCATCGAGTAAGGAGGGGCAGAGCGAGGGGCTCTTCCGGTAAGCCCGAAGGCGAGGAATTCCCCACGCCCTTCGATTCGACTTTAAAGCAACGAACAACGAAGCCGAGTATGAGGCTATGATTATTGGTTTAAAGCTCGCTTTAAAGTCGGGTGTCGAAGATTTGTCGGTTTGATGACTCACGATTAGTGGTCAATCATGTGAAAGGGGAGTATGAGGCTAAGGAAGAAACCATGAAGAATTACTTAGCAGTTGTCCAAAGCCTCATTCCAAAATTCAAGACAGTTCAGTTTGAGCAAGTCCCCCGAAGTCAGAACAAGAGAGCCGATGCGCTCTCCAAGTTGGCATCAAACTTCATGTCAAGCAAGAAGGTTCTGGTCGAGTTACTGACCGATAGGAGTTACATCGAGACGGAGGCCCAGCCGATTACTCAGCAGGCCACGTGGATGGACTCGATCGCTCTATACCTTAAGGACGGAATATTACCATCTGATAAGGTGCAATCAAGAAAAGTTCGACTCCAGTCCACTCGATATCGTTCTTCGACGACATCCTTTATCGAAAATCTTTTGTAAGTCCATGGTTAAGATGTGTCTCAAAATCAAGGCGAATATCTCTTGGAGGAAATTCATAGGGAGCATGTGGAAATCAACTGCAGGCTAGAATGTTAGCTCGAAAATGCAAGTTAGCTGGTATTTTTGGCCGTCGATGCAGCGAGATGCGAATAATCTTGTCCAGAAATGCAACGCTTGTCAGATCCATGATAATATCTCTCATCAACAAGCACAAGATATGAACGTCATCTCGTCAGCATGGCCGTTTGATCAGTGGGGGGTCGATATTGTCGGACCTTTGCCCCGAGCTCCGGGAAATCTCAGATTCGTGGTCGTCGCGGTGGACTACTTCACAAAATGGGTAGAAGCTAAGGCTTTGCCCGACATCCGAGCTGCAACCATTAAAAAGTTCTTGTGGGTCGACATTCTATGTAGGTACGGAATTCCAAAGGCTTTGATCTCGGATAACGGTACCCAGTTTGAAGATCGAAAAGTTAGAGAATGGTGCAGCGAGTACCAAATCGACCAGCGATTCACCTCAGTGGCTCACCCCCAGGCAAACGGTCAAGTCGAACAGACTAACCGACAGATCAAGCTGGGTTTAAAGAAGAGACTAGAGGCAGAAGGTCGAGATTGGGCAGTTCAGCTTCCGAGCATCATGTGGTCATACAGGACAGCTCCTAATTCATCGACAGGAGAAACCCCTTTTTCTTTAGTGTATGGATGTGAAGCGGTGATACCCGCAGAAATTGGGGTCCCTTCCCCTCGAGTTCTGGCCTACAATGTGGAGACAAATGATCCCGAACTCCGACAGGAAAGGGACAATGTTGAAGAGCGAAGAGAGATAGCCTCAGCCAGAATGGCAAGGTACAAACAGAAGATCTCTCAGTATTACAACTCGAGGGTAAGACACAGATACTTCAAAGTTGGCGATCTGGTTTTAAGGAAAAATGAAGCAAGTCGATAGGAAGCAGTCGGGAAGTTGACCCCGAATTGGGAAGGCCCATATCAAATTCTGAAGGTTCACCCCAAAGGGTCTTATCAACTTGGCCGAGCAGATGGAACCACGGTTCCTTGACATTGGCACGCCAACAATCTGAGGAAGTATTATATTTGAGATAAGCTTTACTTTGATGAACCTGTTTACCTTTCAATTCTGAATCTTGTAATAAGTCCATGAGACAATTTTATGAGTATTCTAATAAATTTGTATCTTTTCGAGATGTTTTCTGTGTTTGTTAGGATTTATAGCCAAAACGATACGAGTCCAATGTGACAGAAAAGTTAAAGGCAAAATAATCAACAACGAGTAGAGAAATCCGCAAGTCGGAAATCTAGACAAGCCAAAGCAAAGTTAGCCTAATGGGCGACGAATGCAAAGGCATAGAGACGGTTCGCAGGGTCGGGCCAAAGGTCCAAGCTAAAAGCCAAACGAGCCCAAGAGGCAAACAAGGCCAAAGCAAAGGACGGTTCGCATAGTCGGACCACCTGTCCAAGTCGAAAGCCAAACGAGCCCAGAGGGCGAAAAAGGCCTAGACAAAGGACGGTTCGCATAGTCGGGCCACCTGTCCCAGTCGATGGTCGAAAGAGCTTAAGTGGCAAAAAAGACCAAAGATCAGGGACAGTTTACATTAAAATGCTCAGCCAAAGGTCAACTAAGCCTAAGGGGTAAAAGACTAAGGCAAGCAACTCGATCTCAAGTGCAATAAGAACTAAAGGTTCATAATACACTTGGGGGGCAACACAATATCAACAAGCGCAATACAATATCAGCGAGTAGCGAAAAGAGCCAGAGGCTACAACAGCATGTCAAGACTACAACACATCAAAAAAATAGCAAAATCAAATCAAAATCAACGCAAAGTCATTACAAAACAAGGCCAGGTCGAAAAGACCAGCCAAAGTTAAAATAAATGTTATTACAGATCCAAATTCAAGATAACAAATCAACAAAAGATTTAAAAGATAATGATCAGGGGTTGGTTTCAGGGGTCGGCTCAGTATTGGCAGAGGTCGGATCAGTGGCAGTCGGATCGACAGCAGGAGCAGACGCGGAAGGAGCATACTTTATGGCCAAGGACTCTCCCTTTTGGAACTCTTCGATATACTGGTCGTATATCTTCTCCGAGTCGGGATTGTAGAACATCGGCGTCTGGAGAGTCGACATGTCGAAGCTCGGAATGACCTCCTTCATCTGATCCACGGCCAGAGTGTATCCACCCATCATCGAAGCCCGCATGATCACTTCTAGATCATCTTCAAGATTGGATGACTTGCGATACTCCATGATGGCCTCGGTCTTAGCCTCTTCGACCTGCGCCTGCGCTCGATATAATTCAGCCTCAGAAGCGCATCTCGATCTTGGTGAGCCTTCCTAGCTTCTTCATCCGCATGACCTTCCGACACTTCAAGCCTGACCTCTCATAGTCTTGAGCCACCTTGAGCGGCTCTCTCACCCCGACCTTGCCTTTCATCTCGCAGTCGGTCCAGCTCCTTCTCAGTAGTGGCCAGCTTTGCTTCAGCAGCCACCAACCTATCTTGCAGCTTCTCGAGCTCGGCGACCGACTCGTGCTTCAACTCATTATACTGTTTCTCCACAGCAGAAAGGGCAGCACTTTTGGCGACATTGTCTTGAAGCAGTCTGCCATTCTCCCTCTTGATTTCATCCGCCGACTCCCCTGTCTTGGCTAGCCGTCGGGCGGCCTCCCGACCAACGAGGGTATTCTACAAAACGTAAAGAGTGTATTAAAAAAGGGACAAGGCATAGGCCTCGAGAGAAGCTAATAGGAAAAGAAGGATCGACTCACAAGACGATTTAACTTTCGCAGCACGAAGGACAGGTTCTTGTCGTCCACGCCAGCGTAATCGTCGGCAACCCAGTCCACACCGATCCCTGACTCGGTAGAGGTCTCAGCAACCTTCTTCCTCTTCGCCTCTCGAAGTTGCTCCCTCACCACCTCGGCGACAGTTGGCCTTTTCTTTGTTCGCGCCGCCGGCTCCTCGACATTAGCCTCGACATTCGAGGTTAAATCGACAATCTCCTCCTCGTCTTCATCTCGAAGAGAACCAAATCGGACTGTCAAATTACCGGTGATCGGAGGTGGGTCAGTCGATCCAGTCGCGGCAGTCGATTCTATAGCAAAGCAGGGTAGGTTGGGGGAGGCACCCTCTCTCGGGAAGAAGAAGGCGCCTGGTCTCGACCACCGGCAAGTCAGGGGTAGCACGACCTCCGAGGGGTGGAGCAGCAATGACCGTCGACTCGGGGATACGGGTGGGGTCAGTGACCTTGGAAAACCTCCCCACTGCAAAAAAGCAAAGAAGACAAGTTAGTGTGATCGATAAATAAAACAAGCAACAAATCATCAAACACGACAAATGACAAAGTATGTAAGCAAAGCGAATAGGGAACATCCTACGGTTCTCGTGATCTGGGACGTTAAGACCCACGTATGGCATCGGTCCAGCTTCCTCCAAATGGGCCAGGTGATACAGGAGACTCAGGTCTCGAGTACACACCTCGAAGTTGTGTCCACCCAGGAGACGAGCCTCGTGTAGAACCGGATCTTTCCCAAGCTTGTCCTGTTTTCCGTCTCTCGACCTCCACTGCCCTATGTAGGGGTTATCCAGGCCATGACGGAGAAAGAAAAATCGAGGCTTCCACTCCCCGTGAGAAGAAGGCCCCTTGGTTATGAACTCATGTCGGTTGGCTCTTCTTTGAAACGAATACCATAACTTGTCAGGCGTAGCAACTATCTTGTAGTAGTACCGGAACAAGGGCACTGAGAAGCAGACCTGAGCTACTCGACACGCTATTATGAACCCCATCAGAGTCCTAACACCATTCGGGGCTATCTGGGAAACACTGACCTCATAATGCTCGAGGATCGCAAGAACGGCAGGACAGAGTGGAAACCTTAATCCACTCGCCAATTGACTCTCGTAGACAGCACAAAACCCCTCTGGGGGCTCGTCGGCAAACTTATGAAGGCCAGATGGAAGCCGAGCCTCGAATGGAGGGATAGAGATGTTGTATCTTTGACACAGTCTGGAGACCTCTTCAGGGGAGAACGTACTAAGACACCCCTTAGCACCCTTTCCGTCCATCCTAGTTACTAGTTTTTAGAATTTGGTTAGGGACGAGGAGGAGGGAAGCAAAGAGTTCACGAGTTTCCCGGAGAGGAAGATCGGAAATAACAAAGCGCCGGAGATGAGCTATGAGCAGGCGTTTCACTACCCCTATCTCGATCTGGGATTGCTTACTACTACTAGACATGAACAAAATCACGTAAAAGATGAATGCTAAGGAAAAGAAGGAGTCTTACTTGGTGTTTTGGATTTTGGAGATGGTGATAAGAAATAGCAAGCAGGTTTGCAGCGGCGTCTATCCTCTCTCCTTTTATATGCTAGTGAAGAAGTTACAAATGATTTGAGGAGACATGGGTAATGGGGGTTATAACCCCTGAAAATCGCGACAATCAAGGCAGTGACGCGTCCTTTGCGGGATTCGAAGCGTTTCGTATGCTAGATATCGTGCCACGTGGCTACAAAGGCGATTAGGGTTGTGAAAAGGCGGGCTTTCTCACGCCCAAAGAAAACCCAACTCGAAGGCGATTCAAGTGTGAGACCCGACCTCGGACAACGGAAGTCGCCTCTCAAGTGCAGGGGCTTATGACGATCTGAGGTTTCACTCCTCCACGTGTCGTCTATCGGTTGGTCATCACACTATGAATGAGCCGCAACATACTCATGTCGAGACCAGGACCGAGGCTAGGGCCATCCAATCGGCTCCAGGTTACGACTATCGACTACCGAGCAGTGTGAGACGACAAGTCCATAAGGATAGAGTCCACACCAGCTAGCAGTGTAGGAAAATGAGTCTAGGGTCGATCACCGCAAGTCGGCAGTATCGACACCGAGGACAGAGTCCGCGCCCGGTATCGAGCCCACCCACAGCGATAGCTTGGGCAAGGGTCAAGGCCCATTTATGGTAAAGATGACAATAACACAAGCCGACTTAACCATAGGGTTTAGGCAAGTATTGTCATTATAAATACCCCAATCCGGGAACTACGTAAGGCTTGATTCACAGAGCGAACAGATACGTAGGCAATCCAAGATCTGATCTTGGACTCACCAAGATACATAAAATCCACCCCCTCATTCCTCTTTTTGGCATTAGGGTTCTTGTGTGTTCATCACTAGATTAAATTAAGGCTCAGATCATTAAGGTGACATAATTTGTCATCGCCAGGGTGCATACACTCGGTAAAGTACTTGCAATCTGATAACTTGAAAGTTGGAAAATTTTAAGAAAAACATATGGGGATAGCAAAAGCAGCCCACGAATAGCGAGCCTAAGAATCATTCAAAAAAAGTCATGATCAAAACGGGATCAAGACAGAGAAAAGTCACCACAAGTCAAAGTCAAGGCCGAAAACACGGCCAAAATACCAAAGTGCAGGAAGTAAAAGTTTAGTGATTACAGACCGAGTTCCAAATAGAAATTAAAATGTTTGGTAAATAAAGAAGAAATAGAGTTAAACTTGAGGAGGAGGATTGGTATTGGTCACATCGACCTCAGGATCCCACGAGCCCAAAAGTTCAGCGACATCAGCTTCATGAGCAGTCTGCTCGGCGTCTAAATTCAGAAAGGGGGACAAGGACTCTCCTTCAGGGATCTCTTGATGCTCCGAGGTACCATCACCTTCAGCTTCATTATGATCAATCAAAGACCTTAAGTTACCAGGCTAAACCACAGGAGGCTCCTAAGGTGCTTCTCCACAAGCAAAGTAGCCCTCAATCTCTGAATCAGAATAGTGAACAAAGTCGTGAAGGCTCATTAATTTCAGGTCATCTGATCTCTCCAACCCATCCCGCAACTTGTCGCAAGCTGGGGGCCTTATTTCCCAAATATCGCCCTAAGTACCTAGTAATATAGAACATCCCCTGGTCAAACCCCTCAAGCCAAGCCGCAGCTAAAGCCTCCTGATTCTCCACAGATGCTCAAAACTCTTCATCTGCCTGCCTCCGAGCTTCCTCAATTCATGCATGGAATTCTGCTTCAGCTATCTAGATCTTCTCAACAAGCTCATCATTTAGCCGACGCTCATATTCCAATCTCTGCTCAGAAAGGACAAAGAAGAGTCTTTTTCTTGTCAAATCAGCTCAAAATCTTGAGCCTTTGCCTCAGCTACGGTAGTCAATTCACTCAGTTTGTTCTTCAGCTTGACTTTGTCCCGGTTTGCCTCAACCAACTCGGTATACAACTTGCTCTCAACGTCAATAGCACGAGCCTTCTCCTCGTCCAAAGCCTTTTGCAGCTCGTCGAATTTCTTGGCTTTTTCCTTCAAGCGCTCACAAGTCTTCTTCAGCTCAAATACAGCCTTTTCCAAAGAAAGTGGTCACCATTTAAAAAAAAAGAAAGAAAAGAGAGAGAAGAAAAAAGAAAGAGCAAAGAGAAAGAAAAGTGCCAAGTAATTAAATGAAAAACCGAGCGAAAGCAGAAAGGAAAAATATGATCAAGGGAACTTACAATACAACCGAGATTTCCATCAACCATGTAAAGATCATCCATATTGGACAGAAATTCGGTCATGTGATCTTCATCTACAATCTGGTTTGCTAGCCCGACACTGACGTTGTAAGATGGACCATCAAAGTTCGTAGGATCGATGTTCCTCACAGGAGGAACGCCCTTGCCAGGTCCATTCCCTCAGACCGATTTTTAGGAAGACAGAACCCATCTCTCAACCATATCAGACCATCTACAGAGGGTGAAAAAAGAGTACCAGATCCAACAAGGGTCTTGGTGGGTCAGGAGCCCGCAGAGCCTTGTCCGACCCCGACAGCAATAGCAACAATTAACTGACTAGGAACTCTCTCCAACGTCCTTGTTATGGCCCTATCAGCAAGATCATCAAGTTCTGGGGTCACTCCAGCCGGTCCCGCAGACGGACCCTCACCATCTCTACGTGCCCTCTTCGGTGGGGCCTGGTCACTCTCTTCATCAGAACTCTCTAAGTCTATTGTTCTGACCGAACTCGGTTCCCTTATTTGATTCCCTCATCTTCTCTCCTTCCCATAGCAGTTTCTCTCCTCGTAGCAACAAGAGCTTGAGGCGGGATGGGAGCGTTCAGATCTTGAACCACGGAAAGTGGTGGAACAACATCATTAGGACCCAGTGGCCACCATCGAGAGGATATGTCGACCCTTCGGGACGCAAGAGGCTCGCTCTCTAACGAGTCACTGCTCGTGAGCTTGTCTTTTTCTTGCAGCGCAGAGAGCAGTTGGATCCTAATCATGGTTAAAATAAAACATCCTACAACATCAACATTCTACCCATTATAAGATAAAAATAGTTGATTCGGCCTTTAAATGTGAACCATTTGTGTTGAATGTATTATGTTTGGTTCACGTGTTAAGAAATTGGTATTTATCATTATTATATCCAGAATCGGTATTATTTCGTGTTGTATTGGACTATTTTCATGTGACAAAAATTTGGGCCACAGTAAGGATCGATTCTCGGACCGGATGGATAGAATAGTTGGGCCTAGGGTATTCCAAAACCTTCCAAGTTAAGTCGGTGGAGGAAAAGCAGCGAAAATGACCTCGATTCAAATGAGAGCGCCACCAACTCATCGAGCAACCGAAAACCTTCCGAACGCGTTTTCTTGGATGATGGGTAGTTTTAGGGTTGGCTAAGTCGGTTTTAGCACTATAAATAAGAGGCACCATCCTCGGTTTTCATTGTACAATTTTCCACAAGACAAATACATTATATTCAATGAAGTTCTTTTGTTCTTTTTATTCTCTCTATGAGTTACGGTCACGGATCGGCGTATTCACCACCTAGGAAGCGATCTATGGAGGACTGCACTAGTCTTGAGTATGATTTTCCAGCTTTCTAGATGTAGATTTGTCGTTATTTTCTTGTGTGATTAGTATGATTTAATTGTTTATATTAGTTCTACTATGTAGTAGTTAGTTTATTTTACCCCATATATGTATAGATTTGAATCGTTGGTGAAGAAATCATGAAATATAGGTTGCTTTCTCTCGATTCAAAGACGATCTATATCGCCAAATGGAGATACGTAGTAAATCCTGTTTCATGATAATCGGCGCCAGCTACGTCTGATCGACTGATTTAATTTACATGTTTATAGCCCGATCAACTATTTGAATGTCATCGTAAATTAACATGAAGGACGATAAAGTGACGTGTTAGTTCGAGACATAGTCTTGATCGATCCTCGAGAGCGTGCCGGTCAATCCACGATGGCTACTTACGGAGGTCTTTGGTCTTGAAGTATTTGGTCCTAATTCTTATTGCATGTGGATTAATACAACTAATGAAGGAGGTTAATTGCACATAGGCGCCTACTATCCTTTCAATGCAAGTAGCGTAATATTAGGGATTAGCACTTGTAGCTGATGAAGAATTAAAATTTACCAACGGGGATGATTGATGCATGATATGGGGAGAATAACTAATCACTCATACTTATAACTAATCTTTATAAAACTTATAGAAGTATAATTGTGCTTGATCATGTGTGCTAATTGCTACCAAATTTACTTCTTTTTCCATAGTTGGTCGTTGACTGTCATTGTGTTCTCAATCTTGGTTAAACGTATCTTACGAGTCTCTGTGGATTCGACCCTTGCTTCGCATTCACTATACTGCAATAGACCTAGTACTATTGCTAGTAGTTCATGATTGCACCACTGCGACATCAGATCCATATTATCTACAAAAAAGAACAGAACAATCAGTCCGCGATGTTCAAACAAGACAAATAGGTGAAGCTATCATAAAAATTAAAGTGGAAACATAAAAAATAAAGAGAAGTCCCGGAAAAAGTTAACTAAGGAATAACAATTACCGGGGTTCGGTCTGTGATTGAAACAGCATACCCCTCGCAAAGGGGCAATCGAGAAAACTCCTCCTGACATGTGACGCGGACCAATAGGGGTCAGGCAAGATTGGGATGACTTCAACTAAAGGCTGAACATGAGCCAGACAAGGTCCCGTAATCGCAGCCAGGGTGTTATATCGAGGACTCGTGCATACCAATCTCCAGTTAAAAGTGTAGGCTTGGGTCTTATTAAAGGGATCCCAACCCAATAATCTCTCTACCTCAGCAACAAAAATGAGATCTCTCTCCAGCAAATTAGAAAATTTCTTCAGCTGTAACAGAATAGACAACTTAGCCGATCTAAAGACACGCCTTCTAAATGGCCACCGACTCGAGACTCGACCAACAAGCATCTGTGACTCCATTGGTTCACCTTAGAGGACGGTTGGCAAAATAACTCGATTTATTCTTGGTTGAGGTGGCACGGACTTGAACTTGTCGATTTCACCCCGACGGATCTGAAGAAAGTAATGACCAAAGGCGGACAAGCTTGACTCGAATCCTAAAATCTGATTAAGAGCAATGAAAGTAGTTATGGACCGGATAGCCCCCCAAGGCCAAATCAGAGGGCATCGCTCGACAACATCTAGGAACTATACATAAAACGGGTCTAAGGGAGGACAGAGACCGCATATCATGAAATCAAAATAAAGCAAAATCTGGTCACGGTCGTCCTTATAGCCGACATGACTCAGATTATCATCAAGAAAATGGAAACGATATTCTTCCCTCAAACTAAAGGGCTCCAAAAAGACATCGGCCGGAGGGAAAGGGTCATCATTCCTCATAGCCCACCAGATCGCCGTGCTTCTATCAAAATCTCTTTGTTGGGCATCTTCCCAACTCGGCAAATAGACAACCGGACCATCGATTGCCTAACTATGAGGCCCCTTTCACCGCACAACCTGTTCAACCCGGCATCTGCCCGACTTGATCGAGCTAAGACTCGAGACTCCACTGGAACTCGCCTCACTTCCTCTCGTTATCGACATTGCTCGCAAAAGATAGCGAGGTGGATGGTAAGTCACTCAAACTCTAAGGTCAGGCCGAGATGAACATTCTCTGTCATCCCGACACCTCGCTCCCCATCGCCAGATGAATGAAAACCATAACCCTAGTCTTAACGGAAAAGTCCAATGGGACACCGAGAGAAAGATTGTAAAACCGAATCCATACATGTTCAAGGCCAAAAAGATACTAATCGGACGCAACAAGGGACAGAGAGGGTAAAAGTAAGGCATACAATAAGGACGATGATTCAAATGTCCAATATCTAAATGAGACGAAGATATGCAAACATACAACCACCAACCGATATGACATTCAAACATGTTCTTCAACAATACATAGGAAATCAAGCCTAAATAGGTGTCGGGAAATAAAATGACATGTTAAAAAGGCAAAATAACGGCTTTGATGAAGGACTTACCTCAATAATCGGAGATGGAATCAAGAAAAGCCTAGAGATTGGACGAAAAATTTGATCGGAAACTTGAATCGCTTGCCGGAAAACGTAGAGGAAACCGTCAGATTTCCTTTGCTATAAAATTTTCAGAAGTTGTAAAATGTGAAAATGAAGGAGCCCCCTACTTTTATAGAGGGCTCGTGACGATTCGGCTGACGTGTTGGGACGGTTGAAAGGACAATTGAGTGTTTTGAAATTCGAATTTCAAAAGGTTGTAATGATGGCGCCATTACAAAGCCCAAGGCAATTAAGGCAGCAATTCACGAAACCCAATTTTACTTGGACAACGTGGATCAATAACTGGCAGTTACTCCGAATGTGAACAGTTGAGTATTCCCATCTGAGATCAGAATCATCCCGCTAGATGAAAGCCCGGCCTTCCAAACATTTGGCCGGCCAACTCTCCTTCTTACAACTCGAGGTGAAAGTCATCACGCCTCGAAACTAAAGTCAAAAAATTGTCTTTCGCGTTTAGCATGGAAACGTAAGTCTGAATGCTTCAGTGTGATCTCGCATGGTCTTTCGCGTTTAAGCATGACCAACCGGGATCACCCGATTCAGCTCGGTAATCCCACATCCAGTCGCGTTCGTGCCATAAAAAGCTGCAAAGACCGATCACTAAAAGAGCATGGCATAAAACTAAGCTCGCGAGCCCCAACGCCAATCAGGCAGGTCGCGGTACAACAATTCAAACGGTGATCAGTATGTCAACTCGCTTATTTTACTCCCTGATTTCCCTCTTAGCAATGGAAAGCTCAAGGAGTATGGGGCATTGATATGCCAAGCCCGTAAGAAAGCCCGAAGATCCAAATTGGTCCTCCAAGTAGGCGCAACCAAGGATAGCGCATCTGGCCCAATCGGATCGCAATAGAGTAAGACGAGCCGGTCAGGAATGTCCCATCCCACTAGATACCATCGCCCAAGACTTTGGTTTAACAGTGGGGGTTGGGATAGAAAGCCTTCATATGCCGATCATCAGGCGAGACGAAGCACCAGGGGCCACTCCGCCTGCCTCTCAGCTCGAATCCCGCTAACTTAGGCAGCCACGTCAAGCCTACAAATGTGGATTCCTTCAAGGTCGAAGAGATTGTCATCCCGCATATCATGAGCCCGACCAGATTTATTATATGTTAGGAACATTTTATGTGTTTTGATGATGGCCATACTATTTGTTATAGCAAGCTCTGAAATAAGTTAGAAATTTATGTATAAGTCTTTAATTAAAGTCGACATGTTGTATAAATTTAGTCGGACAAGTATTGTACTAGTGGTAGGATGGCTAAGTAAAACAGGAATATCGGTGAAGTGAAGACAACCAAGTACTAGCAGAGAAGAATGAAGACTTATGGGTGACTTATAACCAGGGAAGTCTCTGCGATGACCTTGGATAAGTCTAAGTTATATTACAAGTGATGAAATTCATTGTTTAAATATGGTGTACACTGATCTCACACAAATCAAGGATTTGTGAAGTACAAGTACTCTTGGAAAATCAAAGAAAGAAAGAAAGCAGTGAACCGGCGAAGTAAACACTCTACCGGTTGAGTAAGGAATAACTGTGAACAACAGCTAAGTAAGCAGAAACTCTTAACCGGTCAAGAAACGGTCAAGTAAAGGAACAACAGAGTACCTTTTACTTACTATACTTATTCAGCACGTTCTGAATAATTAGAAGATCAAGCATTAAATGCAGAATCAATCAAGGACGGATTTGATGATAGATGTTTGAAGAAAATCTGGATCACTGAAATCAAAAAGAATTTTTAAATCAGGAGAAATGAAGAAGTAAATCAAGGATTATTCTCCACATTAAATAGCCAACGACGGATTTTTAAATCAAGGATTATCAAGGCTATAAATAGAAGGCATTGACAGAAAAAAGGAAGGACGTTTTTTTAATATAAAAGAACAAGAAAAAACTCTGTCAAAATCCTAAGCCTTCTTTCTGAATCTAAAAGAACACATCTAGAGATCAACTCAGCACTCAGAGCTACAAATCTACATCAAGGACTGAGTTTGATCAACCTCTTTGTGAATCTTATTCACACCAGTTTGCAGCAATTGAATCAGAGAAATCTGAGAAGGAGTTGCACCCTTTGGGATAGCTGCTGAAGGATTAGTTCCCAAGGAGCAGTGTTGAAGACTGAGTCACTGAAGCTTTTGTAGCCAGGGAGTGATAGTCTTGGAGATTGTGAAGCTTGTATAGCCAAGGACAATCTTACTATTGTATTGGTGAAAAACAATAGTGATTCCTCCAATCATCACAGGAGAAGAGTGGATTAAGGGATTACACCACCCGGAACCACTATATACCTTTGTGTTCATTTACTTTATGCACTTTATTTTACAAAGATCTAGTTATTGCATTTTATTCATACTGTGTGTGCATAATCTACTTTGAAACAACCTTTAAGAAGGGACTTATCCGCTGCCCAAAAGCTTTTAACACTAGAAAAGTTTTTGAAACTCCAGTATAGTCATTCACCCCCCTCTCTGACTATAATTTTGCCCTTCTTTGGGACCAACAATTGGTATGAGAGCAGTGTTCCTAGTATCCGAACCTGTTCGGGTCTAATTTCTAGTAACAAGGAGATCACTTATTTTCAAAGTAGTTTTCAAATCTGTACTTTCTAGATATATCTCTTATTTGTGATTATGGATTTCTCAAATTTCATGTCTAAATTGATGAATATAAAATAAGGATGTTGTCTCACCTTGCAGCCACTCATGAAGAAATGCTGGATGTTATCAATGATGGACCAATTCAAATAGAAAGACTCAAAAAGGATTGGACCAAGGATGACAGATGGAGAGCAAATCTTGATTATGTTGCAAAAGATATCATCTTGAAGACTCTGGACAGTAATATGTTCATGAGAATCAAAGATTGCAAAACAACAACGGAGATGTGGGACAAACTGGCACTCGTCAATGAAGGATCTGAAGCAATCAAGGAAAACAAATTATCTGTTGCAAAACAGAAATTTGAGAACTTCAAAATGAAGAATGGTGAATCCATTGATCAGATGGATAACAGATTCTCAAGCATCATCAGTGAACTGCAACAACTTGGTCACAAATATCTTTAGAAAGAAGTTTGCATGAAGATCTTGAGAAGTCTACCAGAAAGATGGAGAATCATCATATCGGTACTCAAAGGATAGATCTTGCAAAGACTGACACTTTGACATTGATGCTCAATTACAAGCTCATGAGTTTGAACTGAATGGTGAAGAAAGTGCACCAGCAGAGGCACACAAGGCCAGTGCACTGGTGGCACCCCAGCAAAGAAAAACGGCTGGCACAAGCAGCAAAGAGACACAGGAGCTAAAAGAACAAATTGCTTTACTGATTAAACGTTTTGACAGGTTTAGTAAGAAGAAACATTTCAAAGGAAGTTCATCATCAAACAAAAAGTCGGGCTCAAGCAAAGACATCAAGAAAATAGATGATGAATACAAATGTTTCAATTGTAAAAAGAAGGGACACTTCAAGGCTGATTGTCCTAAAGAGAAAGATAAAGATGAAGGCAAGAAGAGATACAAGTCTTCAGATAGAAAAAGAAGCAGGAAGGCACTAAAAGCTGAAACCAGCAGTGAGAATGATGAAGATTCCTCTGACAATGACTCAGCTGATAAAGAAGACACCAGCTCAGACAATGAAAAAGCATGTTCATTTTTTATGGCAAAAGAAATTGAAGAAACAAAGGTAATATCTAGTTCATACTCATCAAATGCATCCACATCTGACGCTGCACAATCTTCTATTATCCCATTAGATTCTGCAATGCTAATTCAAAATCTCATGAGTAAATTTGAAGAAACTCAAATAAATCATGAAATTCTGGAACAAGAATGTGAGAATCTGAGAGAGGAAAATAAAAGACTAAAGAAAGAACTGGATGAACTGAAAGCTGAATCAACTAGTAAGGAAGTACACTCAACTGATCAAAAAGCAGCAGATGATCACTCATGTAATGTTCTGCAGACCGGTGAGAAAGCCTCCTACCGATTAAGACTACCCTTTGCACCACTTGATGCACCATCTTACAAACCCCTAAAATGGTTTGGATCCAGATCTGGCCTTGGCTACAATAGTCAAGATGAGGGTAGAAACAATGGAAAATCCAACTCTGAGTAGAGGACCAAAACTGGACCAAAATTCAGAAAAGGAAATACCATGGTTTCCACTACTCATCATGCACTAGTGAAGCCAAAGACGATCTTGATGAAACAACATAATAAATCATCAAACCAAAGCAATTAAAGGCAAAGGCTACTTGAAAGGTAAGGAAGACTTTAACCTTGAGAGGATGATTGGAATGTTACACCCTAACATACACGAAGAAACCATTTCATGCCATGCAACATGTGTTTAGGAAAAGCCAACACAGGCATATTCCTGGACATAAGAAGCAATATGAAAATAAGTTTCCTTCTGCATATTGGAGAGTGAAAAAGGATGCAAATGCACCTAAAGGTAGAGAATGGAATCATAATAATTCTATCAAGAAGTATTATGCCATGCCTTATACATATGAGGTTGATGACTTCAACCATCCAAGCAGAAGATCCTTTGGATTTGTACTTGGAGTGGGAGGCATGACTGCTAACAGGTATGGACCCAAACAGTGTTGGGTACCTAAACTTGCTTAATTTGTTTTGTAGGATGTCTGGTACATAGATAGTGGATGTTCCAGACATATGACAGGGAACAAAGGATGGTTGACTGACTTTAAAGCTTTTGATGGACCCAAAGTTACATTTGGAGGCAAATAAAACCCTGGAAAAATTAAGGGGGAAGGCACAATGTCCAAGAACAATTTGAAGATTCAAAATGTGGCTTATGTTAAAGGATTGAGTTTCAATCTTCTAAGTATTAGTCAATTTTGTGACAAAGGCTACAATGTGCATTTCAACAAAGAAGGATGCAAAGTGATTCACAATCAAACCAAAGACATTGTACTTGCAGGAAAAGAGAAGACAACATGTATGTGGGGATTGGAAGACAACAAAAGCGGAAACATGCGCTTGTCAAAAATAAGCAATCAACCAATTTGGATTTGGCATAGAAAGTGAACCATCTCAAATTCAAGACCATCAACAAATCATCAAAGAACAAACTAGTTGAAGGCCTTCCAGACATCACATTCAAGAAGGAAAGTCTTTGTGATGCATGTCATATAGGGAAACAGATTAAAAGCACTTTCAAGTCAAAGCCACAACAATCAACAACCAAAATTCTACACCTCTTACACATGGATCGTTTTGGACCGATCCACATCGGTGAAGTGTGAGTGGAAAGAAGTACACTTTAGTAGTGGTGGATGACTTCTCCAAGTTCACATGGACTATATTCATGAACAAGAAAAGAGAGACACTCAAAAAGCTACCAGATTTGCTGAGAAGAATACAAAATGAAAAAGAATTGAAGATCATCAAGATATATCAGATAGAGGCACAAAATTCCTAAATGAAGTGATCAGAACCTACTGTGATGAAAATGGAGTACTACATCAACTATCAGTAGCAGGGACTCAACAACAAAATGGTGTAGCAGAAAGAAGAAATGGAACTCTAAAGGAAGCAGTTAGAACCATGATAACAGAAGCACAAGCAGCAAATACAACATGCTATACTCAAAACAGATCTATCATCAGCAAACACCATGGAAAAACACCATATGAAATTTTGAATGGAGGAAAACCTAACATTTCACATTTGCATATGTTTGGATCTAAATATTTTGTTTTGAACAGGAATTAGCTACATACTTTTGATGAAAAAGCTTATGAAGCAATCTTCATGGGATACTCAGACATAAGCAAAGCATTCAGAGTGCTCAACAAAAGGACCTTGGTGATTGAAGAGTCAATTCATGTAGTTTTTGATGAACCAAACACAAATGGTGAAAGCTTACACAACTTTGAAGAAGAAACTGCACAAGGACAAGTCTACATGAATACAATAAAGATGCAAACCACTATTCTAGACCACACCTTTGGTGATCAAGATGAAGTACCCGGTCAATACAACAGCAGAATCACCAACACAAGATCATGAAGTTGATGCACAAGCTGGAGCTGTGGAAGAACCAGATCAAGAGCAACTTCAGCCTGATTTGAATTGGCTGAGAGATCATTCTGAAGAACAAGTCATTGAAGATGTTCATATAGGAGTTAAAACCAGAAGACAACTAGAGAGCATGTTAACTTGTTTTCTATCATATGTGGAACCCAAGACAATAGATGATGCAATTCAAGATGCTGATTGGATTACAGCCATCCAAGAAGAGCTCAATGAATTTGAGAGAAATGAGGTCTAGGAACTTGTTGACCAACCAGATATGGCAAAAATCATTGGAACAAAATGGATATTCAGAAACAAAATGGATGAACATGGAACTATTGTCAGAAACAAAGCAAAACTAGTTGTAAAGGGATACTCTCAAGCTGAAGGCATAGACTATGATGAAACCTTTGCACCAGTAGCAAGATTGGAAGCAATAAGACTCTTTCTAGCTTTTACAGCACACAAGGATTTCAAAGTATATCAAATGGATGTCAAAAGTGCATTTTTGAATGGACTTCTAGAAGAAGAAGTATATGTGGAACAACCCCCTAGTTTCCAACTCAAAGGGAAGGAAGACAAAGTATACAAGCTCAAAAAGGCACTATATGGAATCAAACAGGCACTTAGAGCCTGATATGAAACACTATCACAATTCTTAATCAACAATGGATTCAGCAAATGAACCATTGACAAGACTCTCTTCAAGCTAGAAAAAGTGAAACAAATGGAAGATGGCATCTTTATCAATCAAGCCAAGTATACAAAAGACTTGACACATAAATATGGTATGGATACAAGTGGCACATTAGATACACCAATGTGTGCAAGTGTTATTCTCAAGGCGGGATGAAAATGGAAAGGATGTTGATCAAAAGTTATATAGAGGAATTCTTGGATCTCTACTCTATTTAAGCGCAATCGACTGATATAGCATTTGCGAGTAGGAGTTTGTGTAATATTTCAAGCTCAACATAAGTAATCTTACTTACTAGCAGCTAAGAGAATCATCAAATATTTGAAGCAAACTATCAATGTAGGAATTTGGTATCCAAAATATGGAGGATTCATATTGATATCCTATTCAGATTCAGACTATGTTGGATGTAAGATTGATAGAAAAAGCACTTCAGGAACTTGTCAGATGCTAGGCAGCAAACTAGTAGCATGGTTTAGCAAAAAGCAAAAATCTATATCCACTTCAACAGCTGAAGCAGAATATATAGCAGCAGGTAGCTGTTGTGCACAAGTATTATGGATCAGACAATAGCTAATAGACTATGGCATGGAAGAGAAGACAATTCCAATAATGTGTGATAACACAAGTGCAATATCAATCACAGAAAATCCTATACTTCACTCAAGAACAAAGCATATTGATGTGAGACATCACTTTATCAGAGATCATGTGGAAAAATAAGATGTTATCTTAAGACACATACCTACTGAAAATCAATTGGCTGATACTTTCACAAAACCACTCAGTCATGAAAGATTTTGTATGTTGAGAACTGAGATGGGAATGATTGAAATTGATTAAGTAAGAAGGAGCAGCTGGAGTAATCAGTAGAGTGACTTCACCAGCTGACTGAACCTTTTCCACTTTGGGTGCGCTCACTTGGAAGGTAAGGCACTGGTAACCAGCGAAGTCCACTTCACTGATTGTTAGGAACAATTTTTTAGAGCATCTCAGTAAAGAAGCCACTCAACCGGCCAGTGACCAGTCTAGTCACTTCACCGCTATTTACGTGGAGAAAATAGCAAAGTAAAGTGTGAACAAAATCAAATTTTATACATATGACAAATCAAAGAATTTATGGAGAATTATTTTATGGAAGATTGCACACGTGGATATTATTTTATCTCATGGAGGTTATTTTTTTTAAGGAATGAAGGCAACACCTCGATTCCCGGGATTTATCATTACACACCTCAATCCACTCCCCCAGTGCACTCAAAAACCATTATTTATATACACAAAATCACGCCATTACTTCACCAAATCCTTCCATATTCAACCGCATTCACACTATCAAAATATATCCTATATAAACAACACTGAGAGATTTTTCAGAAAGTTTCTACGCGATATTGCATTTTACAAATCCTATTTCTCTGAAAAATCAAAGTTTTTCTCCTCTCAAATCTTCTAATGGCTTCATCTTCTTCAGTTCAAAAATCAAGCCAGCACTATAAGAAATCGATCATCATTGGATCGTTCTTCCAACCTGAGCACTATCTAGCTTTGTGCAACTATGATCCTCAAGCACAAAGATTGGCTGATGGATGCACAAATATGGGGCTAATGACCTTCTTAAATCCCCTAATCACAGAGATATGCTATGAAAACCTAATCGCCTTCTGGAAAAATGTGAAGTTCGTACCCAGTGAGAAGAAGGGTAACCCAGATTGTATTGTCAGCAACATATTTGTGCGAGAACTGATTATCACCTCATGACTCCCTCATAGATGTCTAAATCTCTCAAGCACCGGCCCAGTAGATGTAAAGAGGATGGAGATCGACATCAACGCTTTCTGGGCTGAGATAGCCAAGAATCCAATGAGAGGAGGCAAGAAATTGAACTTTTATAGAGCAGCACTGAAACAACCCTTTGCTGAGTTTGCCTCCTTACTAACTAAGAACATTGAAGGAAGAAAGGGTTCTACGCACAACATGACCGAGGTTAGAATCAAACTGATGGTTGTTATCTATCAAGGCCTTCAGTTTAACTGGTCGTTGTTCATCTTCAACAGATTAAAGGAACAACTTCAAAGAGAAATTGATCTGGGCACTCTGGCAGCAGATAGAGGCCAACAGAAGCAAAGTGTTTTCTGGGAGAGAAAATCTTGTGGGCTCCCTCTTCAATTTTTATTTGATCAAGTCAAAGTGTGACCCATTCAACTGCACAAACTGCATAAGGCAAAGGTAATGTTTAATGTTAAACCATCCCAGAAACCACAACCCACATCAGGAAGGAAAAGAAAGCAACCTACAAGCAGCAGTTCAAGGATTGGGAGAAGGACCAGATCCTAAATAGCAAAAGTTCAACACAGGAGTCTACCCAGTAATAAGGATAGACCCCTTGAGATAAATGATGATGAAGAACATCCAGAAGACGAAGTCTATCTGGAAGAAGGTGAGGAAGGATACTACCTCACTCCATCAGAATATGAGGAAGATGACGATGAAGAGAAAGAAGATGATCATCTAAGTGATGATCAAGACATGTTTGAAACTTCTGATGACGATCTGAGGCTCCAAGAAGTGATTCTAAGGAGCAGCAGCAAAGTTCAACAATAGCTGATTGAACCAGCTGAGGAACTTCACTCAGTTGATCATGAAGGAACCCCCAGCATTAATCAAGGGGGAATACCAGCTGAGGAAGTTGATGCTGCAGTACAAGATGAAGCAGCACACTCCCCACCAGGACTTGGAGGTGAGGGACACTCTAGACAATCTCTATCTGATCTAGAGATTGAAAAAGAAGAAGAAGAAGAAGAAGAATGAGAGCTGCATCTGCACCAAAGATGGGAAGATCCAGATAGAGATTTCAATCGGATATCAATCCACCTGATTGTGGACATAGAAAGGCAGTACCTGAGTAGACAAAATCTCAAAACTGCACTGAGAAGTAATGAAACCTCCATGCATCACAAGAATGAGGCTCTAATCAGTCATATTAAAGTTTAGGATGCCGTGAAGGAGAGGCAAGGAGACTTACTCTGCGACTGCAAACATCTAATTCCCCATCATGTCCAGACAAATCTAGAATTCTTGGCGAGAGACACTTGATGGCAAACTCCACCCCTGGTGGATACTGCGAATGAGCACACTCTCCAAATTCGGACTCTTGATGGCATTCTAGATGAGTCAAGGAATCGACTTAACACTCTCATCCAAGTATCCAAGCCTCAAATAAGATTCTAGAAGAACGGTTTGATGCAACCAAAAAGGGGGAAGGTAGTAGTAAGCCTAAAAGCTCCAAAGGGAAGGGAAGCTCAACAGGCAAGGGCAAGGGCAAGGGCATCAGGTTTGAAAAGAAAAGTAGCCCTTTAATAATAACTTTTGCCTTTGAATAAGTTTGAATTAACTTTTTGTTGCCTTTCATGGATGATTAAAATTGCTGAGTCTTATTCTTTATCATATGAAAAATGTTTACTTATGTTCAGGCTTATGAGGGTTTTGGCATCATCAAAAAGGAGGAAATTGTTATGAACATTTTATGCGTTTTGATGATGGTCATACTAGTTGCTTATCGCAAGCCTGAAATAAGTTAGAAATCTCTGTAGAATGGTTTACGGTTTACGGTTTTAACACTTTTAAAACCAAACCATTTTTACGGTTTTAAAATTTACAAACCAAAACCGAACCATAACTAGTAAAACCATTTTATTCGGTCCGGTTTGGATTGGCTTGGTTTCGGTTTTTGTCTTCTCTACTATTTCATATATATATATATATATATATATATATATATATATATATATATATATATATATATATACACGCATTGTCATATACATACACACAACATTATATACATTCCAATTAGGCCGGTCATATAAAACCATATAAACTATTTTATTTCATCTTGTGATAGCTAGGTCCGATTAAACTAAGGATAAGACCTACGTGTATGAGGTAGTTGGATGAAGTAGTAATAGATGATGGACTGAAATATTATTTATTTACATGTAGTGAAAATTAAATGGCTAATATTTGCACAAGATCCAATGTACTTGTGCACCACTCTATCCGTGCGGCACAATATAACTGACCTTTTGTTGGTGGATTATGAGGATCGACCTTGATTAAATAACCTCATAATTAATAGTTTCGATACACACACACACACAAACACACACACACACACACACACATAACTATATATATATATATATATATATATATATATATATATATCCGGTTTGGTCTCGTTTTTATTTTAGAAACCAAAACCAAATTGTTTTTTACGATTTGATTTTTCAGAATACAAAAACCAGCCAAAAAATCATGGTTTACGTTTATCCGGTTTGAACCGGTTTGGTTTTTCGTTATCTTGTTCACCTCTAGCAAAAAAAAAGGTTCTATCGGCACCCCTATTTACTACTGGCACCCCCTTACTCCCGGCACCACAAAAAATCATTTCGGACACCCGGTGATTTTTTACATAAGGAACGTCGGTGAATGCGGTGTTCATGTGGAAGACCAACGTCGATGTCATCGCGTTGGTGACACCGACGTTAGTCTTTCCACGCGAACAATCAGCATTCACCGACGTTCCTATATGTAAAATGTTAAAACTTAAAGCGTCGATCACAATTTCCCGGCGTTTCTTATTTGCATACCAGCGTCAGTCTGTGGTTAATGAGCGCCGTCTCTGCACCGACGCGTTTTTTTCGTCCGAAAATATATTCATTAAATTGGTGTCGGAAGTAATTTGTGATGGCTTTTTTTTTTCAAAACATTTTTTTATTAAAAGAACAAATAAAATCTACTAAAAAGTTAAATATATATCCTGTACATTTCAGAGTTTGCGTGATAAAATGGATAGCGTTACCTCCTTAAACCTTAATTTGGGATGACTTTAGAACCCAAAAAAAAAAAATCATTTTCTAATTGTTTATTTGATTTATTTATTTATTTATTTCGTTTGTCGTTCTCACTCTAGAGAATTTAGGAGAACTTGGGAATAGCTCTAGATTTTGAGAGAGAGAGGGAAGATAGGGTACATAGAAGTGCTTAATTCTAGGGCTTGGCGGTTTGCTTTGAAAGTATTAGGGGAGATATAAATTATATAATGGAAGGAGTAAGCAATGGTGGGATGTTGTACCACGAGGTACAAGAATCGAAGCTGTGCGCGGTGCATTGCGTGAACACGGTGTTGCAGGGCCCTTTCTTCTCTGAGTTCGATTTGGCTGCGGTTGCCTCCGATCTCGACCGCCGGGAGCGACAGATGATGTCTCAGAACGGTGGTGATTTCCTTTCCGACCCCAACGTGTCCCACAATGTCTCATTGGACGGCGATTTCAGTATCCAGGTGTTTTTCCTCGTCTTTGATAATCACGTCTTCTGTTTATTTGATTAATTGCTGTCGGGTTTTTTCGTAGGCTGACTCTGATTTGTGTAATAGACGGATAATGAGTGCGTTCTTCAGTTATACTACTTGTTTCCCCTAAGATTTTGAAGCACATGTTTTTCTGCCTATCGAATTGAATACGGTGTAAAATTTGATATTTTTGGAAGTATCGGAATTATATGTTGATTTTGTTGTTTTCTTTAACTCATCATGCTAGCCTGCTATGAGTATGAGGCTCAGCTAGTAGTAAATCCTTTTGTTGATCAAGAGCATAATTTGACTTGCTGGTGTTGTAAAGAAATTGTGTGTCCAAAATGGTACAGAAACCTGTTCTGGATTGCAGTTCACTGCAAGATAATTTCTTGAACCGCTCTTGCCTTGTAGTTTAACTGTCTTTTGTTTCTTTTGAAATTGGAAGGAATGGACTTTGCTTCCAATGTAGTGGATAAAACCTTTGAATGCTTTAACTTTTCAAAGTTCGTTTGATCTCATTTGAATACACCATTACACCTTCCTACTTTCGGATGTTTCTGCTGCGTTCTTCTGGACTGGGGTGCTTACTTTTATGAATGTTGCTTGAGCATTAGGTAATAGCATAACCTTAGGGTGCTTTTGATCTCTTAATCATGCTCCTGGTTGCACTTTTCCATCACACTCGCTCTTATTCTACCTGGCTTTTGAGAATCATTTGTGGTTAGGATTTTGGCAACATGGCGCTACTTCCGCTTGCCGGACTTAAGATTGTTTTTGGTACTTAACGAGAATTCATGGGGCATTTATCCATTTTTAACCTACTAAAACACTTTGCTATATATAGAATAAGTTAAATGTTCAGGTGATTAAAGGGTGGCGGCAGCTTATGAACTTAGATTTTTTTTTAGGGTTACTGATATTTATGAATGAGTTTATCTGTCATAGTGTCATAGTGAACTCTATATAGTCAAATTATCGACGTGGCAAACGCAGCGTGGCAATCCCTGAAATGTAAACCTGCTGAGATATTCTTTATCACTAGTCCTTTTTGTTTGTCTTTTCCTTGTGTGACATAATCTAATACTTTGAGTATCTTCCCTTAATCTGTTTGGTTTACAAATTTTTGGTACAACCCTACCATGCTCTTTGTTAAAGATTCACACTTGAGGGGACGTGTTGAAGTGTATAGTGTTTAACTTACTTGCCCCCCCACCCCAACGAATTATGCATTTGGGAGAAATAGTAATTCAACAATGATTTTAAAAACATGGTTTTTTAGTTTTTACAAGGATCGTTGTACAGAAGGAGATGACAGATAGAACAACGGACCGGATAAAAGCGGCAAAATATAAACCGTGGTTTTTCAGTCGATGCTTATGTAGCTAAAAACCAAAACATTTAATACAATTCTGTTTTAGTTTGAAGAAAAAAAAACGTTCAAAACTGACCGAGTCTGATTTATTCTTATTCTGATTCTTCTTCTTCGTCTTATTATTATTATTAGATGTACACACATGATTATATATACATGTATATCTATATATCCTACTACTAAAAAATGCGGGTCATGCCAGTTCACTACAGCACAGACAAATTTAAATGTTAGACTATTTATACAATCTAATTCCAAGACTATCCATTATCCATTCATATCCAACCCATTCAGCTAATCCTGATCTTTTTACACTTCTCTTTAGAGTTTCAGACTTTCAAAAGATTCCCTTGATACAATTAAATTCACGACTCACAAAATCCAACTCTCTTCTCTTTCTACTTCCTTAGCACCAACATATGTGACCTGTGACAGATGATTTTGCTTGTCAGGCTTCTCCTCATGTTATTGATGAACTTCCCCATCGGTATTTCTCAATGAGAAACTGCCTTCTTAACGTGAAGAAAATTAGTCTCTTTTGTGAGTTTCATTCTATTCCTTGTATATAAATAGGTGGCATTGTTGTTTCTTTCTCTTCTTGATGACAACGTTTAATCGAGGATTGCTTTTTAATGAACAAAAAAATCAGGAATAAAATATTCATAACTTAAATATTTTTATTGTATTTGTATATGCTTCAAAATTAGCCTTTCGTTGATAGGTTCGATCAACAAATGAAAAATATTCAAATAATGTTTTGTACGTTTTCATATGTTGTTTAACTGTTTTTAATATTGTAAGAGTTAGTTCAATATCAATAATTTGTAGGGATTGATTCTTCATTGATGAAATAGAAGCAGTAAGAGACGTTTATTTTGTCTTCTTATATGCCTCTTGCTAGGAAGAGGAATCCGAAGGGGTCCTAACAAGGTCTAGTAGTTGTGTTATGTGTTGGGTTTGTTATTTTGGATGATGTTTAAGGGGGTGATTGGTTTTCGGATCTTATGTTGGCATGGGTATGGTTAGTTCAACATAAATCATTTGTCGAATCATCTATGTACGTCTTACTTCAATATGTGTTGGGTTTGTTGTTTTGGATGGTGTTTGAGGGGTTGTTGGTTTCAAAATCTTATGTTAACAGTAGGTTTAGTTCAAGATAGATCATTTGTTAAATTGTCTTTTTTTGCCATAATCACATCACAAAGCAGTATTGAAGTACTGAATGAACAAAATCAATTGTTCCTCGACATACTGTGATTCTATTTAATATTTTTATTTGCTCTTTAAACCATAAATAAATGAAAACGAGCCGAACAATCGGACCAAACTCATGGTTTCAACCTTGAAACAATTTGGTAAGAGTATGCAAAATTAAAAACCGTATGAAATGGTTCGGTTTTATAACTAGAATCAAACTGACTGAACCAGATAAGTACACATCTAGAGCCTAATTTAACATAGGATATAAATTGCAAAATAAGGGCAATAAGGTGGCCCAATACATGACAATATAAATGCGGAGACCCAATACATGAGAATATATAAATGGGGTGGGAAGTCAGGGAGTACTAATCTCATGTTCTGATACCATGTTAAATTACCATATCTCCCAAAAGGAAGTTGTTGAGGAGATAAGTACTTTAGATGTTTAACCATCACACACTTCAAGAATCTTTGTATAACAATAACAGAAATACACAGCTAGTAAAGATCATGGCACCACCCAACTTTAGCAATTCATAAGATGCTCGTTATGTTATGTGTGTTTTAGGTCTTATTTGACGTGAAGAGGCATAGATAGATGCCTTTTGATGAGCAGAAATTTTGTCCTTTTTTGTTTTCCGGTTTCCCCAAAGAGCTAACTAATTACCTGTTTGCTCTTTTAGTTATATATACTGGCAGAGAGTTGTTTGTTAATTTGAGGTTATAGAAGTTGAATAAATCAAAAGTTGGAAATGTGGTTTGCAGGTATTAGAAAAGGCACTAGAGGTTTGGGATCTGCAAGTAATTCCTTTTGACAGCCCAGTAGCTGAGGCAGCACAGATAGATCCAGAAACTGAAAATGCATTCATATGCCATTTGGAGAACCATTGGTTCTGTATAAGGAAGGTGAATGGAGAGTGGTATAATTTCGACAGTCTGTATGCAGCACCTGAACACCTGTCCAAATTCTACCTTTCTGTATATCTTAGCTCTCTGAAAGATTCAGGTTGGAGCATTTTCGTGGTTAAAGGTAATTTTCCAAAGGAGTGCCCAATTCCATCTTCAGATGCTTCTAATGGTTATGGACAGTGGCTTTCCCCTGAAGAGGCAGAGAGAATTATCAAATCCTTCCACAACTCCAATCGTCAGAGAAGTGATAATAATCCAAGTGGTCAAAGGCAACAGCAGCAGCAGCCATATATGCAGCTTGGTGGAGATGGGTTTTTGTTGGATGAAGACGATGAAGATCTGAAAGCTGCAATAGCTGCTAGCTTAGCAGAGTCTTCCACAAATAAAAGCTAAAATGAATTCCGTAGGTCACTAGTCCAAAACGTTCATGGCAACAAGGAAGGGATCCTCATGAGGGATTACAAGCGAGGGTTTTTTTTTTTTTTTTTTTTACACTAATACGAGGGCTAAGAAAAGGGGAGAGGAAACAGAGATATAGAGTTACTGTACAATAAACAGTGTGCAATAAACTGTTTTTTTTTTTTGGGGTTGTGTTGAATTCTATACTGTTCAAAACCTTTATTGAACGATGAATGCACGTCCGTTATAAGACATCCTTGTTTGCTTTATCTGTATCATTTCAAGTGATTGCTTACTTATGCTTCTTGTTTGGCTCAAATACTTAACCAAGAAATAAAAATTTACAAGCATAGTTTTCATCGGGCTTTTGGAGATTACTATAAAACAGAACTTGCTGCAGCCTTTTGTCCAAAGTTAAAAAAGCGCACACAGTATAAAATTTACCAGCATCCATCAGGGAGAGAGAACCCTTTATAAGGATAAGGAGAGAAGAGTATCTGTCAACGATGACCATTTGCCCCCTCCCTTTATTTCTCCATCCAAAGTAGACAAAAGGCTACAAACAAACTAGCACATACATACGATAAGATCAACCTAGACAAATCAACTGGCAACATGAAAATATTCAGTTTAAACAGGAAAAGATACTGCCAAACATTAGGAAATGGTAACAACTCGGCAGACGCACTAGTTAGCCATCACGCTTCTCATTCGACCAACCAAACGTTTGCCCGTCATTATTCACCTCGTTTGAGTAGAAATTGCCTTGGTTTACATGATGTGACAAATGCTGAGGAAAAGATGGAGGCGGCGGTGGTGGTGGCAGGGAATGTGATTGTTGAGCTAGAATCCCATTGCCACCACCCCTAAACTCCATTGCAGTTCCACCTTGAATGCTGCTGCTTTCTGATCCTTTGCTGGATGCAGGAGGCAGTACCATATTTGAAGCTGGACCACCACCACCCCCTTGAAAAATTACACCCCTTCCTTGAGAATCAACTGCATTCCCCCCTTGACTAGAAGGTTCAAATGTCCCCCCTGCTACAGCTGGACCCATGCTCCATGGTCGAGGATAACCCCCCTCTGCTATGTTCATGGCTCCAGAAGGACCCGGAGGAAACCCCAACACCGATCCCTGCTCTTGATTTAATTCCGGTCTTCCCATCTCATAAGGAGGAGCACCGCCACCGTAAAACTGTTGGCCTCCCTCTGTCACAAGAGTATAGCCAAACTGAGGAGGAGGAGCCGACATAACTTGAGTAGGAGGAATAGCTGGCAGCATAGCAAAGTTGATGGGTGGTTGTTGATGGACCTGCATGGTGGGGTATTCAGGAAAACCCGACTCTGACACCCCTCCTCCTCCTCCTGTCTGCTTACTCGAGTCTTGTCGTACTCCTCCCTGATGATCAAATGTCTGCTGACCATAACGGTTTGGAGGACCAGGCCTATCAAAACCTGGAGGAGGGTTGTTATCAAGTTGCTGATCAGAAAAATGACTTGGACTTTGCCCAGGCAAACTTGACATTGGTTTTGGCTGTATAAAATTCCTTGGAGGCGGTTGGTCTCGTGGTTGCAAACGATGAGCTTCTCCCCTATCCTGCGCTTGCAGGTTCGATCCCTGAGAGATGAGTGGTCTTCCAGGGCCTTGAACTGTGGATTCTGAAGCTGTAGGTTTTCTTGCACTAACAGCTTCAGATTCATTTCCATCGTTCTCTGCGTCTTGATGAATAAGGTCCATATGAAGTCCACGAATATGAGACTCGAGATCAGACTTCTTTAAGAATGACTTGAGACAGCCAGGAGCTGCACAGATCAACAGTCCTTCCATCATCTTTATTGTCTGAATCTTCTGAATCCGTTCTTCACACCTAAAAACAAGCCAAAATGTGAGAAAAATGAAAAATCCTATTCAATTAAACAGCCAAAGAAATATGATCACACGTGTGGTAGGCTAAAAGCATATGAAATCCACATTGAAACCACAATTCACAGTTTCTCATGTACAACCAACAGTATCTACTAGTTTAATATGAAAAGACTTAGTTTTTTTGCACGCTTCCATATTTATTGTCATTCATGGTCATGGAGATATGGAAGCAAAGAAGGAAATAATCAACTTACAGGAAGCAAAGGGAATCAGTCCGAGCACAATCCAGACAAAATGCATGCTCACAAGGACTCTGCAACAACATGAATTAAAGATCAGCTAACAATGAACACAAAAATCTGGGGTTCAGTTTTTTCCGTTAGTACGATAACAGAACATAACAACAATATGTAGTCAAAAGGCTGTATAAAACTGCCGAAGCTGATCTAATCTTCTTATTGCAGACTTTTTCTTTCATCTACCTCAAATACAATTTTCTGAATCTACATATGACCAATATCCTGTCAATAAGTCAATAACCAAGTTCATGAACTAATAATAGTGAATTAGCACCAGGTAATGAGAAGAAAAGGATATTGTGAAAAGAACATAATCCTGACCAAACCCCACTATCTTAGCAGGATCTGACTGGATTCAGGGCAGAGAGACGAGTGTCGTAACTAATGTGTTTGACGCATACCGTGATAATAACTTCTCCATTCAACAGCATATGTCTATATGCCTTCTCAAGTACCCAAAGAATTGTTATACATAAGTTCATATCCGTTCTTATGTGCATAATGAATTGTGATTTTATGGGGACAACAATTATGACAAGGGTGACTCTGATCCAACTGGTCCGCACTATTTAAATTCCGTACTTTTGATCGCAATTAAATTTAAACAAAAGGAGCAAAGTGAAGGTATACAAGTGATACAATTATGCAATTTGCCAAAATAAATAGTAAAACAAATAAATGCAGGATACTGAGCATACTAGCATCTTCATCATAGATCAAATATGTCGACTCCAAAAATCAAACTAGCATCTGTATCTATACTGACAAAGCGGTAGGAAACAAGCTATTGCCTAGCGATTGGCGTCACCCGCGCGCTTGAGTGCCTAGGCGACAAATGGCCAGCACGTGACCATGCCAGACGACATTTGATAAAAATAAACAAAATCCTTGTTTTGCAACAGACATGCAAAAATACCAGAAACCATCAAGCATGTTAACTTGACATCTGCTCCATGTCACAACAAGCTGATAGCGTTGTAATGCTGAATTTGAAAGCGCATAAAGGGGGCCAATATGTCAAAATTCTGGCATATGGCGTCAAAGGTACTCATGGTTATTGGAACATCAATGTTAAAATTCCTTGGGAGAGGGAGGGGGGAGGGAGGGGGGGTGCGAAGCCACCAAGACCATTAAATAAATAGATGATGATTAAAAAAAAAAGAGGAAAGGCAAAGTGATGAAAAAATGACTATTGTGCATCAAGCACTTACCAGACGACCATAAACAGCGATGGGCAAGTCACACTGCACACAAAAATGTACTCTTTCACCAAGTTGTCTCCGAGATCTACGGCCGACAATCTTAAGAGGAGCACTAGCACTTGCGGAACCAAGGCTCTTAGCAACAGGAAGATCAGCTAGGACAAGGTGATCAGGGCATGCAACTGTAACAGTGTCCGACTTTGCACCTCCAGCCTCGTTTTGGGGCTTGTTCAGGCGGATCTGGAGCATCTTTCAAAAAGTTTCGGTTTGGATGGTTAACACCCTTTTCACCTGAAGTTAATAAGTAGATGTCAATGCATATTCTCAAAACAAAGGGGAAAACTAATCAAGAATAAATAAAATACACGTCCAAAAGGATCTCTAAAAACATTCTGTTAGCACCTGCGAGGCTGTATTAGCATTGAGAATAACTTTTCAAAATTGTACCCGATTAAAGACCCAAAAAAAGGGGGTGGATTCAAGATCAACACGGCTCCAGAAAAGAAAGCAAAAACATATCCTAAATCTGTTTACGGTTTAACAAGCTTCATTATACCAGTTTAACAAAAACAATACCCAGCAATCTGTGAATTTGACCTCATTCATTACATGTTTTAAGAAGGCAAGTCGACTAGAAATCAAAGAAATAAACCAGACAGATGTGAATATTATTACCCCAAATAACTGATAAAACATCGAAGAAGATGTCAATTGAGTTTCAAAAAAATGATAAAATCCCAAACTAACCCCTAACAGCAATAGACAAAACACATTACGCTTATTCTGCAGTGATTCACCAAGAAGTAAGTTATTCAAGCGTGGAATGGGAAGGCCAATATACAAATTCAAAAGTTGACAAAAACAATTTCTGCGTGGCGCCACAAACAAAACCGTACAAAATCAAGCTCCGGCGATAACAAGTTAGAGAAAAAGGCAAAACACATTACGAAAATTCTACAGCGATTCACTAAGAAGAACGGCATTCAAGCGTGAAATGTAAAAGACGAATAGACAAATTCAGAAGTTATCAAAAACAATCACCACAAACAATTCTCTACAAAATCGAGCTCTGACGATCACAAGTTACAACTTACTTCGCGTAGGAGGCTTTCCAGTCTTCTTCTATCTATAAAAAAAATAAAATTTCTGCAAAAACCCTTCTCCTGAGTAGAAGGAAATGCCGTCAACCCGTTTAAGACTGAAGATCCGATCCGACGATGGCAAAGCTTTGATCGACTAGTTTTATTGCTAGCCTGTGGGCCTTTGTAGTATGGACTTCTATGGCTGCTCTCGGCCATCGTAATGGGCCTGGCTTCTATATTTGTGTACTGCAATTGAGATTAGCCACATAAAATTGTAAATCTACTTGTTCTAAAAATAAAAAAATAAAAATTTTAAATCTACTTCTACCACCACATAAAATTATAAAATACTCTTTGACAAAAAAATTATAAAATACTCATCTGTGACATTTTGACACTTGTTATATTAGAACAACTATAATATTCACCGTATTTACAAAAAAATCATACTTGGCCAAATTTAAATTGTTTTTTTCATTTATCATCCTTCCATGACCAAAGGATCGATTTTTTAAAAGTTGATTCAGGAATCGACATATCAATACTCGATTCTCTTTAGGGTACATCTGGATTGCTTGAATTGAATCTAATGGAATTTGATTTTTTTTTTTCTTTCCATTTTCATTCCATAAAAAAAATAGACGAAATGGTTTGATAGAATGAAATGTAAACATAACCTAGTGATAAAAAATCAACCACCACTGCCCACCCGCCCGCCTGCAACCTCCCGTGGCACCTGCCCACCCCACCGCAATCCACCACCACCACCCTCCACCGCACCACCACTCTCCACCGCCGCCGCCTACCTTGTCACCACCCTCATCACAACTCGTCACCATCCCCCATCATAACCCAACCCACAACCATCACAACCCACCACCACCACTGCCGCCGCCATAACAACCAATGGTATCGCACACCGCAACCACCACCATCACCATCACCACATCCACCACACACCACAACCGCCACCATCACCACCACCACAACCACTACTATCGCACACCTCACATCATCCGCCGCCACCCACCACCACTTGCTACACACGTTATCATGCACGCTCGTCACCCACCATGTTACTTGTCACATCTAATACAATATTACATATTTCATTCCATTGCATGCCAAACATAATGCGTGTTTGGTAGGGAGAAAAATGATGAGAAAATAAAAGATTTTTTTTTCTTTTCTTAATTTAGATACGTTTGGTTATCGAAAAAAAGAAAAGCATTTTTTTCTCAACTTAGTACATTTTCTCAAAATGTGATTTTTTTTTTTCTCTATTTTAAATTCTCAACCTTTCCTGGAGAATAGAAAAGTCATTTTTTTCATTCACATATTTGAAAATCAATTATATTCTTAGCATCTTTTCTCTGCATACACAAACAAGTGGTGATAATCTATTCTTTTCGCTCAACTTTTCTTATCTCATATCTATTCTCACCATTTTTTTTCTCAGTTTTTCTCTATACCATAGTGATTTGACTCTTGGGAAAGGTTGATCTTAAAATCAACTCTTCAAAAGTTGATTCTCTCCTGAAATTGAGAATTGGATATAGTAAAAAAAAAATATGGTGTCAAAGTAGGTATGACAAATAAGTAATTACAAGTGTGGTATCAGTAAAGACTTTATTTTTTTTTGTGAATGTCATTAAAGACTTTAAAAAAGTCATGAAAACAAATATCGTATCACGTTAGATTTGATTGAGACGATGTGGTGCCACATAATTCAAATGCCCAAATAAATCCGGCATTTTTGCCTCGGTTGTATGTAAACCCCCTTTCCCCCACCCTATAAAGTAGTAAAGAGGGGAAGGATGGGTCTAATTTTCTTTATATCTGACCGACAAAAAGGTACCAACCCCACGGGGTATTGGATTTAAAGATTTTCTTTACTGATATATGAGACACGTCCAGTGTCATTCGGAACCTCTTAGCAAACTCTCCCACACCCGAAGGAGACCGTAAAGTCTTCGACAAAGATACGTAAACGCCTAACTTGATGGTATCATTAAAGATGTGACGATACCACAAATCGTCAGTATTGAATCGGGTTTATATTCAGATAATCGAGCTTCGTAAGGATAACCCACTTACTTTACAAGAGAATTTGGAGATTAATTATATATTTGAGTCAATATGGATGGATTGCCGACATGCTTACTGATTTTGGGATCAAGCATTAACGTAGTTCTAAATTAGTGAGCAAAGTGAATCCTTTTTATATGACCTTGTTCTCGAGAATGGATGCTTTGGAGCATATAACTAATGACATGGTTGTGATCATGGAGTAGTTTGTACTTAGTGCCATAATAAGGCGGAGATCGTGGAGACATTATTGTGACAATTATCACTATTGGATAATGTCTACTAAATGAACTCTGGATTGTCCATCTTGGATATTAGAGTCAACAATGATGATCTACTCCCGAGAAGTGAGAGTTTAGGACCGAGGTGATCTTGCACCATGTCGGCTAAACGAGGTGGGAGGCATTTCATATCATACTAAGACCATATTTATCAAAGTTATCTATAATGTAAGGTCACATGTTGGTCGAGTCTCTCGACAGGACTTTTTTCTAGGCTATACAATCCTTACGGCAGCGGTGTCGGGTCAAATTGTAGTGCTAGTATGGTGAGTCGTGTGTCGAATCCTCAAGGAACTTGGTAATTCTTTTAAGTGTGGTTAAACACCAAACAGCTATTATTAATTCGATCTAAATTGTAGGTTTATCATACGAGTCACTACTATACTAATAAACATAATATAAATGCATAAATTAAAACTAAACTATTATAATATATATAAATACATAAATATATATAGTAATACATAAATAGTAATATATATATATATATATATATATATATATATATATATATATATATATATATATATATATATATATATATATATACCAATATATTAAATACTAATAATTATTATAGAACCAGCCAAGTTATATGTAATTGAATTATTCAATCTTTTAGTTTAATGGATGTGCTCGTTCTTCATTTTTATTAGGTCCAATTGAATATGTGAAATGGTGCACTTCTCACTCAACAGCCTCTCTCACACGAAGCGCATTTAAATCGTCATAAGTCTCATCAATCGTCAATGTCATCCAAAAGATTGGGTACTCCGTTTTGTCATGCGGTCAATGTTAAGGATCTTGATCAGAACGGGTGAATTAACGTAATTATATCTCGAGTACATATAATTCAAGAAGTGCTTCTCTTTTCAAAAGATAAAACAATTCTACCCCCGGGTAGGAAATAGGATTCCGTTGTCACGTTTTCACTCGGCCATTTTTACCCTCCGGTTTTTCTATCTTTTTTTCTCATATCCTAACTTCTCCGTTTAGTTCGTCATTAGGTTATGGTGCAATTCATATTGGTTAATTACGTCAATACGAATATTTTCAGTACATTTCAAGTAGAAAAAGATTCATCAAATTCAATTTTTAATCAATTTTAGTTATAGTCATCATCCATTTTACCAAAAAGATCGAAATATTTCAATTACATATCTTGGCTAGTTATAGATTTAGCCTACTAACATTATAAAGAAAAACATAAAAACAACAAACATAAAACTTTAGAATATTACCAGGTTACAATTGCTGATTTAGAGGCCGTATTCTCCGGAAATTACAACAACTTCTTCAACATCGAACTCCCGATAACCGTCCAAGCATTACAACGATACTACGGCTTCTACATTATTTATAGCATAATGCCTACTAATATAAACATTACTACTACTAATTTAAGAGATTAGAAGATATATATAAGCTAGTATATATATATTGGTACCCTTTTGCTGTCTGCAATCCTGCTGTATTTATAGGCAAATTTTCCCAAGCAGGATCGAGCCGGAGTGAAGCCGGATCGATCCGGGAATAAAGAATATTATCCCACCGGCTTATCCTCTGCAGAATCACATGCTAATCATCATTATATTTCCTAACAGAAGGGCCGGATCGATCCGGGGTTAATCCGGATTGATCCGGGTAGCATTTTTTCAAATCTTGATCTGAAACTTGATAAAATCATAACTTGAGCTCTGAATCTCCAAATGACATAATTCAAGTAGCGTTGGAAAGCTCTTTAAAAGATCTATAACTTCCATGAGGGACTCTTCTTCAAAAAATGCCTTTTTGATGGGCTATTTGTTCGTCGAAAATATAATTCGATAATGGTACCACGAACTGTTGATCCACTTGAATTCTTAATCTCGTGGCACTTCCTTACTTCCTTCAAAAGACATATTTAAACTTCAAAAAGTGTCGTCACTCGGGGTTTTGGTTTATCTAAAAATCTGCAATAAAACACCAAAAATACCTACGTAAATCTGACACGACACTCCGGTTACTAAACCGGTACAAAATTTATAACTTTTTATTACTTTTACTAGATTTTTATATTATTTTAGACTTATTCATAACTATTGATATTACATAAGATTATCGTTATAATTTCTTATATTTTATCTAGAAAGAGTTAATAAAATATATAAAATATCGTAATTTTTATCATATAAATGTTATACATCAGTCTCTTCGGCCCATTTGATGAGAGGATTTGAAGTAGGCTATTAGGTGTCACGTGTATGACGCTGGGTCATACCCACATTCAAAGGCCCCCAGACTGGAGCTAGAATGTAGGTCGTAACTTAGGTCTAATTGAAGATGACTTGGTGCTTAATCTGAGGCGGGAGCTCAACGGTTTCTGACATTAGTGCATGTCCTTAGACATTCAAATCTCTATTACCAACTTTCGTGATCCCGTTTCATCTGCACCTTGGGATACTTATTAATAATTAAGTCCTGTAATTGAGGTGCCTTTCTAACTTCGTCTTTAAGAAATAAGAATCCCTTCGATTTGATTCTCTCTTCGCACTTTTGTAATAACTAAAATTTCTGCTTTCCTGAGCATGCATGTGATTAACAAGGTTCTTCACTTTTATTTGTCCAAAACCGAAATTATTCCTGAAACCGCTATGACTATCATTGAAAATCAAAGTTCTCTTGCCCCCAAAGCTTCAGGTCCATCTAAGAGCCCACAACCCATCCAAACGAAAAGGGGCACGTTCATCAAAGATTGTGGTGTGGATTATTCTGATGAAGGATATTTGATCCTTACTTACCAATCTGACATGGAGGAAATTTGCTAGAATTTTGGCATTGACACGAAGGATTTCAGTTCTCCCCTTCCAACATCCATCAGAAGGCCTGCGATGCTTTCGGAGGCTTTATGGCCGTTTATAAAGAACAATTATTGGCGGGTCTTAAAGTTGCCCTCGACACCGACGCTTCATACGCGTGTTATAGAACACACAATTGTTCCTCATACACTGCAATACCCCTCATGAGTCATTGATTTTTAGAGGGGCATGTCGGTTAATAAGTTCTCATGTTTATGTTATACTCCTCACACAAAGCACTACCTATGTTCTATCAAGAATAGAATGAGTGTACCCGGCTGGACAAGACCAAGTCTTAGCAGTAAACTAATGTCTCTACCGCCGGAGATCCTTAGGAACCATCATCGGATCGTGACCTACATTCAGAAGATGCAGTCGAATGCTCTTAAGCCACAAGCCACGCGGCCTCAGAAATTGTTAGGTGTAGTGCCCGAAAGATAATTATGTAATTGTTTTAGGACGAAATTAATAATTCATCTTATTATATGCATGTATGCTTATAATTAAGACATTACTGAAAACCCTAAGTACCTCGTTTATGTAATCACATAACTCAGTGTATGGCTATACACAAGAGGATTGAGTTAGTGAGATGTACTTAAAATTAACTTAGTCCGTAGCATTTATTAATCTGAGTACAGGTCTCAAGATTAATTTGCTAATAATGCGCCCAGAACACTTTAGGTGTGATGATCCTATCCGGATATGCCGGTAATAAGGTACCAGTGGGGCATTTATATATGATGGTAATCATATAGAAATTTGGACCGATTTGATTTGAGTTCTCGATATAATTCCGTGATTGAGAAGTCTTATCGAATCACAAGATGATCATATATGGATTAATCTCAATCCGAGGTGATCAGGCAGTGTGCTTAGACTAGGATAGGGTTTGATGTGTTAGTAAGGATCACTTCGCGAGATGTGGTCCAACACTTCTCGTTGGCTCTATTATGGGATGAGTGAGTAGTCTGTGCTATCACAGATATGGAATCCATTCCTTCCCTCGGGAAGTAGGCGACAGATTCACTTATTTGTTAACCCAGAAAGCGATCAATGGGCCCAGTTCATACTATATTAGTGGTGAACTAATTGATCACTATGGGATTAATGGTAAATAAGGATAATATGTTTCGAGAAGGGTTTACGGAGATATCCCGAATCGAAGTGAACCGTCTATGGAGGATTTATCCGTATGTAATGATTATATCAGTGGACGCTTATCAACTCATAGTTGAGTATAAGTCATCTATATTCGGCAGAGTTCAGTTTCGGGTTTATGGTGGTGTAATCCCGGAATTAATAGATTGAATATTATTGTTCGGTCGACGAATAATTTTATTTAATTTATTGTAACTATCGAATATGGGTCCATTGGTCCCCGACGCGCTCCTAATATAGCATATACTATTTCTCGTCGTTTCACCTCAATTATAATTAAATAGTTGGATTGGACTATTTAATTGATATGTGGATTCATTATTTAGTTGGACTAGATAATTAAATACACGGAAAAAGTGTTTTTCGTGGACTCGCCCAATGTGTTAAAAATGCACATGGACCTTAATTAGATTAGGGGGCGCATGTTGTTAATTAATTGTCAAGGAATTAGTTTTTTGGATAATTATTTGACATGTGATTTATCTTTTATTTGTTAATTGATAATTCATGGAATGTTAGATAATGATATGATTTATCCTAATTTGTTTGGGATAATTATTTTATTTATCTTTTATTTGGACTAAGGATTAATCTAATAATTATCTCTTAATTATTAAATCCTTGAAGGACAATGATTACTCTCCTATATAAAGAGAGTTCTCCCAAGCCTTTTGACAATAAAAACACGCTTATTTGTGTAGTATTATAGCTTGGAATTTTCGGCTATAATACTTGGGTTCGAGTTTTTGAAAAACTTCGGGTTTTTCTAAGGTAGCATATCGAGGAGGTCAAGCGGCTTGAATCACCATCCACTTGGTGTTGCTTGGAGACACACGTTGGAAGACTGTGGCTTCTCATCTAGCTTGGATCTTGGATTGAAGATTATTCTTGGAGTTTATTCACCATAAACTGGTAAGCAATCTAACCCCTTGTAGGTTAGATCTATTTATTTTATGTATTTTGGTTGACTAGATCTAGATCTATACTATTCCGCTGCGTAATCGGGTGGATCTTGATCCATCCGACGATATTACATCAAACAAGTGGTAGCAGAGCCTTTGATCTATCAATCAAAGTATCTAAATTTTAGATCTAAGGAGTGGAATAAGCATGTTAGATTGTTTTTATTTTCGTTTTTATAATGATTCGAAAATATCATGAATGTTGAATTTGTGATTGTTATGGTTGAAGAGATGGATTGGGGTTGGTACTGTTTACTCGTTAGATCTATTGTAAACTCATATAAATTCGTTTATATGAGTATAGGAAATTTTGTAATTTTAATTTCCTAGAAGTAGATCTGTTTTGTTGTTGTTCCGTTTTTTATTTTTTCCCGGAGTTTGAGCCGTTGAAACGACAATCCCTCTGGTCAGAATGAAAAATAAAAGTTGAAGAAGATGCCCCCAAAATTTCATGACGATCGGATTCGATCTCGATGTCCGATCGCTGCTATAAAGTTGCTGCTGTAACATAAAAGCACAGCTGGCATTAAAACCCTAGCTGTGAGTTCGTCGAATTTCTAGAAGAGATTAGACCGTTGAAACGAAGATCCCACCGTTCAGATCAACTACTATGGAGTTATGAACAAGCCCTAAAAATTTCAGATCGATCGGGATTTGTCTCGATGCCCGATCGGCACCGGGAAGACACTGTTGCGCCACAGTTATAAACAGATGCAGTAGTTAGATCGGCGGATTGCTGGAGAAAATTGGACCGTTGAACGAAGATCCAACCGTTCACATTGAAGTAGGAGGAGTGAAGAACAGGTCCATAAAATTTCGTGACGATCAAGGTTCGTTTGGATGTCCGATCATCAACAAAACGCAGCAGCAGCAGATTATAAAATAGTAAACCCTAGTTAGGGTTTGTGTTTTTTTTAATAGGTTAGATACGGGGGTACCAACGATCCATCTCGGTGTTTATTTTTCCGTTATTTTTTCGTGTATGATCGAAAATTGTATGATATAACCGGAAATTGCCATGACATGCATCATATCATGATTCCACTCCAATGCATACATGTAGCTAGTTTATTTCGAATAAATTAGGCATGTATAACTCGTATAATTAGTTTAAAGGCTTACTTAATTAATATGTGGAATTTAATAAATAAGTAACTAATTATAAAAACCGAGGAACCGGGTTTTTGCAATCGTTACGATTTTAGTGATGAATTCTCGGTGAATCCCACTTAGATAAATCGTTGAGTTTTCGGTGAACCCACCTTAAACAGAAACGAGATTGCGCTTTGGTTGACAATTTAGAAATCGGAGAATCTTAGTACATGGGTTCGGAAATGGTCTAACCATGGTTGGGCGAGTTCAACGAGCTTCGGCTCAATCGACTCCCCTCCGCGTGTGATGTACGTTACAGTGGTTCGACAAGACTTAGCATAGCCGATAAGCCTTCGGGCTAAACGGGCTTCTCTTGCGGATCGACCGAATCGACACATATGTTCCAACGAATAAGAAGGCGTGAGGCTTGCCTACATAACCGACTCTGTTCGAGTACTTTGATTTATTGTTTCTTATTGTCAAGACCGAAACCGTAATTAGTAAACCCACCACTTTTTCAAATTATCGAGTGGGAGCGGGAAGGCGACGGCCGACCCCACGGCCTCTACTATAGGTGCAAGCACGTGAGAGAATAGTGACGCCTCGTGCGCTTTGATTTCCCCCTTCGGATGGTGTTCACCGCTATCAAAATTCAAGGCTTGGTCTCCGAAAGGATAGGATTTGGATACTCGTCGGGTCATCGACACGCCTCGTAGCATACTCGGGCGCACTCGAGATCTCGATATAGTAGGTCACACTTATTATGGATATTTTCAAATATCTAGGCTAGAAAAGGAAGGTAATCAATGATTAAAGTCCGGGATGTCTGATTCCCGTGAGATGTTCAATTCACGAAGCTTAATCATTGAGAGAGATTGTCTCAGTTTAACCGTCATAGTGCTAATATCGACCCTCTCGGACAGTACTGTGTGAGGTTAAATCCTTGGAATGGTAGGATAAACTTTTTCTTTTTTTTATAGTTTATTATTCCTAAAATAAATCTAGTAGTGAAAATTTAATTTTGAATTTTATTTTGTGTCATATTTTTTACAACTAAATCTCTAGGCTACTAAACTGTTAGTAATAGGACTTCATTAAAAATGTGGAAAGTAACAAGTACATTGTAATTATCAAAAGAATGCAGTTAATTTTTCAGAAAAGATTTATTCTCTTAATCCTTCAAAAACTTAAGTGACATAGTATAGGTATGTCACAGGTGTCACTCGTGTTGAGCGAGAGACGACCATACTTAGTTTACAAAAGATGACATAGGAATATCATATAAAATTCATTTAGTAAATTTTAAAAGTGTAATTACACAACAAATTTCTAAATTGAAAAATTGGAAAATCATATACATAAGGCGTTGCTAGTTAGACGGTATTTGGAACCGATAAACTAGTGGGAGCCTTAGTCTTATGATTTGTTGTTTTTCTGAATCATTAGAAATGTGTAATGGACTGCACAAGAGTTTTTCCATTGGAAAAACAAGAATAAAGCGTTACTAGTTAGACAGTATTTGGAACTGATAATCTAGTGGGAGCTTAGTTATGGAGATTTTATAATCTTTGAAACATCATGAACACAGCATTGCTAGTTAGACAGTATTTGGAACTGATAAACTAGTGGGAGCTTAGTTCTAGGAGATGTTCTAATCTTTGAAAAATCATAAATACAACGTGTTGTTAGTTAGACGGTATTTGGAACCAATAAACTAGTGGGAGCTTTGGTCTTATGATTTGACGATTAGAAAAATCGAATAGTCCAAGCTAGTAACACTATCATTAGGCATCCCACAGTTCAAGAGTAGTGTCTACTCAAACGAACTGCTAGTTCGAGACTGTTGTCATTTAAGGAAAGTCGAGAATGGGAAAGAATGTTTATACGGGTTAGTCATCTAAACTAAGTAGTTTTAAGGCCAAACCGAAAAATTAATAAATTGGAAACTAGAGGATAAGGAAAGTGATTTCGGATCACTGACCAATGCATCCTCAGAAATTTCCTCGAAAGCTAAGTTCTTTGGAAGAACTAGGTAGCTTTGCAACGGGCAGTTATTTCAGATAGACTAGTGGGAGTGATATAAGGAAATAAATCTCGGATTCAATTCCTGAGTATCACAGAAAATTCATTTTCTGTTTTCGGATTCATTGGAACGAACGTATTCATTTTCAATAGGATAATTTGTTTGTCTTATTGACGATGAATATAACATTCGTAGCACGAATCCAAGACTCGGACTTTTGTTTGATAAAGTCAAACCACTAAGCATTGCTGAAAAGGTATTAGTAACACATCTTAAAATATATAAACGCAAATGGTTTCCGTATTTCGATAAACGCTTCTTTCTATTCTATTAATTAGTGTATGTTCCATAATGACAAGATCTGAAGACTGGCTTAGGGTGATTCTTATCTCCCAGTCAACAGAACACTGTCTCAAAGGAACAATGACTAAGTTTCATTTCAATCGGGAAAGGATAATAGTTTTAAAGAAGTCGCATAGCTTGTTCATAACAACCTTCGGGGTCATATGAAAGGTACAAGCTAGTGGGAGCTTTTGAAGTAGTGACATTTTGTCTGACAACTATTCGAGACTCCAGTAAGTTTATCCAAAATATTTGGAGGAAATCTCTGATTTCACCAGAGATAGAGTATTTCATACTCAGAAATGGGTTATTGCATAGTCTTCGGGACTGATGCTCGGCCTGCCTCCCAGTGAAATGTTATCACTAAGGGATACACCAGAAATTTGCCTTATATAGTTATTGATGTGATACGATCTATTTCTTTGAACTCATTTAAGATATTGGTTGCAAAATAACGGTTTACGTTGTAATGAAAAACCGAGAAGTCTACCTAAAAGATGCCTATGCATTTATGGATACAGAGTGAATTCGGTTCACCCCACTTCCGCAAATATAGACATTTAGCACTTTGTGCTTGAAGGTAGGACTGGATATTTTGCACACACGTTCAGATCGTGAAATATCTTAATGCATTGAGTAAAGGTTGGTTATAAAACTCGTAAAATCAGAGAATGACGGTAATACTGTCAAACTCGGTCTGATAGAGTCTATAAATAACAACCTTATATCTTGAAGTAGTTGTACTCAAGATGTTACTAACTGATTTGTTCAGTCCACATCCAACACCGGCAGTTGGTGATAACACTAATAAAAACTACAAAACTAGATCAGTATATCCATCCACCCCGAACGTAGTGGGAGTATGGTTTGTCCATTACCCATTGCAGGACCTTACGGTCTATAGGGTAGATTGATGACCTATAGTCCTTTGTGGGTGTGGTAGGATCCCCGATCATAGAGGTTGGTTTAAAAGCCATAACCCCGTGAATGGAGTTTGATACTCCAGTTCTGTTGAAACTCTTGTAGAACCACCTGAGTATCTCAGGCCCAGTAGAAGTAATTGGATCTACACGGAGAAGAGTCGAATGAATAGGAAAGTTTAACTTTCACCGCAAAGCTGAGTAATTTAGGGTGATTCCCTAAAAGGTAGAGAGTTAACCGGACCTTGATCTCTCTTACTACTCGGTCTTGCTTGATTTTCGTCGAAGCGAGAAATAGGGGTGATTCCCTAAGACTTCCTTGCCGAACAACGGAATCTGAATTCATTCAGAACAGAAGGGTTTTAGCTAAGAATAAATGACGGATTCGTTACAAAGCAGAAAATAGGGGTGATTCCCTAAGACCTTTTTGCGAGACTAACGGTATCTTAATTTATTCGGAAAGAACCTTTGGCAGATGCCTTTCATAGCTTATATCCTTTGGGGATTAAAGAAAACATCTAGGTCATTTCAAAGTCATATATTTTAATATGTGGACTTGACCAGAATGTTGATAAGTCTTTCGTAGACTGGGCATCAATATTAGTAAAGTAGTATGTAGATTAGTGTTTGTGAATGGTAACACTGAAACAGTTAAAATCAACATGGGTGTGTTATCTGAAGTCAGAGTCTGACATGCCATCGGTATTCATTCTAAAGGATTTGATTTGCTCAAATTCACGAGAATCAATCATTGGCAATCCCATCCATTCACCTGGTTAAGATCTTTTTGCATTTATGCAGCATTCAACAATGTAGTCTACCCTACCTCTCAGGAATGATTATCTAAACCTGCGGATGAATACTACATGGGATGTTTAGTGAATCCTCAAGTCTCTTTGGGATAATGAGGAATAATATGCTAGTATATTCGAGAATATAAGTGATAACATTGATTCTGGCTTAAGGTCAGATTGAGGATGATCGTTAATCGATCTCGGTCTCAGTGTTTACTCATGTGATAAAGCATTATCCAGTAAGCCGATGCCACTTCATTGTGAAAACATTGGAGAGGTAGCTCATAAGGATTTTGCAATCACTAGAGGTCATAAGCATATTACATTCGTACCACCTGATTAGATGGAAAGGCGACGTTTCGATCCCAAAGATTGACTCAAGCCGCCAACCTACCTGATCAGTGTACCAAGTCACATGGTGTTCAGCTTTAAGTACGCGCCGGGTCACTGGCCTACCCTACGGCGGCATACTCCGGTCGTACTTGGAAACGTGAATTACTTGGATGCGCTTGGAGGGTATGAATCTTAGGGTCATGTCTCATTTGTTTTGAGCAAGTGGGAGAATGTTGTAGATATAGATATAAAGGGTGTGCACTAAAACAATTAATCCACTTGCCTTTCGTGCAAGTGAGAGATTGTTAGGTGTAGTGCCCGAAAGACAATTATGTAATTGTTTTAGGACAGAATTAATAATTCATCTTATTATATGCATGTATGCTTATAATTAAGACACTACTGAAAACCTTAAGTACCTCGTTTATGTAATCACATAACTCAGTGTATGGCTATACACAAGAGGATTGAGTTAGTGAGATGTACTTAAAATTAACTTAGTCCGTAGCGTTTATTAACCGAGCACGGGTCTCAAGATTAATTTGCTAATAATCGCGCCCACAACACTTTAGGTGTGATGATGCTTATCTGGATTGTCGATAATAGGGTACCTAGTGGGGCATTTATATATGATGGTAATCATACAGGGCTAGACCGAATTGATTTGAGTTCTCGATATAATTCCGTGATCGAGAAGTCTTATCGAATCACAAGATGATCATATATGGATTAATCTCAATCTCGAGGTGATCCGCAGGCATAACGCTTAGACTAGGATAGGGTTTGATGTGTTAGTAAGGATCACTTCGCAAAGATGTGGTCCAACACTTCTCGTTGGCTCTATTCGGGATGAGTGAGTAGTCCGTGCTATCACAGAATATGGAATCCATTCCTTCCTCGGGAAGTAGACAGACGATTCCACTTATTTGTTAACCTAGAAGCGATCGATGGGCCCGGTTCATACTATATTAGTGGTGAACTAATTGATCACTAGGTGGTTAATGGTAAATAAGGATAATATGTTTCGAGAAGGGTTTACGGAGATATCCTGAATCGAAGTGAACCGTCTATGGAGGATTTATCCGTATGTAATGATTATATCAGTGGACGCTTATCAAATCATAGTTGAGTATAAGTTATCTATATTCGGCAGAGTTCAGTTTTGGGTTTATGGTGGTGTAATCCCGGAATTAATAGATTGAATATTATTGTTCGGTCTGACGAATAATTTTATTTAATTTATTGTAGCTATTGAATATGGGTCCATGGTCCCCGACGTGGCTCCTAATATAGCATGTACGATTTCTCGTCATTTCACCTCAATTATAATTAAATAGTTGGATTGGACTATTTAATTGATATGTGGATTAATTGTTTAGTTGGACTAGATAATTAAATACACGGAAAAGTGTTTTTTTCGTGGACTCGGCCCAATGTGTTAAAAATGCGCACGGACCTTAATTAAATTAGGGGGCGCATGTTGTTAATTAATTGTCAAGGAATTAGTTTTCTTGGATAATTATTTGACATGTGATTTATCTTTTATTTGTTAATTGATAATTCATGGAATATTAGATAATGATATGATTTATCCTAATTTATTTGGGATAATTATTTTATTTATCTTTTATTTGGACTAAAGATTAATCTAATAATTATCTCTTAATTATTAAATCATTGGAGGACAAGGATTACTCTCCTATATAAAGAGAGTTCTCCTAAGCCTTTTGACAATAAAAAAACACGTCATTTGTGTAGTATTATAGCTTGGAATTTTCGGCTATAATACTTGGGTTCGAGTTTTAGAAAAACTTCGGGTTTTTCTAAGGTAGCATATCGAGGAGGTCAAGCGGCTTGAATCACCATCCACTTGGTGTTGCTTGGAGACACACGTTGGAAGACTGTGGCTTCTCACAGTTTGGATCTTGGATTGAAGATTGTTCTTGGAGTTTATTCACCATAAACTGGTAAGCAATCTAACCCCTCGTAGGTTAGATCTATTTATTTTACGTATTTTGGTTGACTAAATCTAGATCTATACTATTCCGCTACGTAATCGGGTGGATCCTGATCCATCCGACGATATTACATCTAACAGAAATTCCCTACTAAGGGCCTCATCTGACGAATCATCTAACGTGGATCGTCATCTACTCGAAGACATAATTTCATAAAGAATTACACAGAGATAAATCTAGAGGCTTTCTTGCTTTGGTGATCTAAAAGCAGGTCTGATACGATGAGGAAGAAGGCTCAAAGTTCTCTCAAGAAAGGACTCTGAAACCTTGAAGACGGTAAACGGACAAACAAAGAGGTCCGCCTTCTTTATAACCAAGGATAGTGTTGGAGGCAAGAAGATATACTAAGGGTGCCTCGAGATAAGCATTGAAGTTTGAATTTCAAAAAAATATGTTGTCACACGTCATCTATGTCAAGGACGGTTAGGATTCAACCTCACATATCTATGTGCAGACCTAACCTACGATGATCATATCAACTCAGGTCTGAGGGGCTTTCGACATAGGTATGACCCGGTTGTTAACCGTGGCACTCTTTGGCCCTCACTCGGGTCATAATTGGTAGATGGGCCAAATCCAGCCTAGCCCAACACTGGGCCTCACCTTTGGATGTTTCAACTAGGGCTCAGACAGCCACATTCTGGTTACTTTCAGAGTTCATGTGGCCTTTTGAGGTCAGATCATTAGCTCAGTTTGGTATAACAAACCCCCAGCTCGGACAACTCGCATATTACCAAACACAAATGGCCATACATTGTCGACCTCATGATCTGTTCATCATGGTCGCTCGTCAACAGAACAAGTCTCCCCGACCTCCAGAGGCGGTTACAACACAATTATGGGCAGATCCCACGATTGATCCCAGTATTGTCAATAATGTTATTGAGACTTTTTTTATGAGTTTAACCTTTACTCGATAGCTGATTTTAGTGGTTTTATATATGTAAAGAGAGCAAGAAATCTCCATGAAAGACTAGTTGGAGAAGATGAACATTCAAAAAGGGTAAAATGCGGGAAAAGAAAAAAACTCAGAATTCTTTCATTGATTGATGGTTGATACAATTGATGATCTGATACACTGTTCCAGCTTTTATACTAACATACTAACTGATTGATTAACTAACTAACTGACTAAAACGGTTCCAATTGACACAACTAACTAGTAATTGCTTTTCTAGTTAACTGTTCGACCAAATGTCTATGAGAGGGTTTGGTACTCTTCTTTTGTATATTCTGGCAATCTGTTTCTTACTTCTGATATGTAGTTGCAACATTCCCCCTCAAGCTGTAGTTTGGAGCAAAATACAGCTTGCAATCTGTTTCTTCTCTTTTGCATCGGGAGTTGCAAAAATATTTTGTAGAGGATATCTAGGCACAAGTCTTAAAAAGGTTGCTTTGTCTACTGGTTTTGTAAGTATATTGTCACGGATTTTATTAATACAAAATAAACAAGTAATAAAACCGGTTAACCTCAAGTGCAAGGATCGTAGTATAGAGGCTAATGCCGGGTCGATCTTACGGGGAACTAGACTGTTGTGAATCCTAGTTTTTGTTTAAACTAACCTATGTCACGAAGCTAAACTAAACGAAGAACTAAACTACCAAATATGCAGAAAATTAACTAGACAGAGGATTACTCCAATGCTAGGCAAGTTACGGGTAACGAACTTATTAACTAAACTAAACTAAGTGCAAAAAGTAAACTAAACTATGCAACTCGAGTTTTAAGGGACTTAAATCAAGTATAACGAACGAACAAGCAATTGATCCACCTATCCTATCAACATTCAATTCCAATTCGGATTATTTCGTGATCTCTACTCAAGTCGTGATTCACCTAATCGAAGGCATAAACTCCTACTCGTAGACAAGTTCGTTTTCTAATCTTTTATCTTTCGATGTTAAAGATTACGTCTTTCTAACCTAAGCGTGAAATCTTTCGATTTCTAATCTAGAAAATCAATCTAATAACTTTCGTTTTATTTAGATCAAAGATCCAATCTTTTATCATGGTGATCTAAGGTTGACATGACTCTCATCATATAAACAATCATCAAAGCAAGCATCTTTCGATTAAACATGCAATAAAACATACAAAACATGATAAAAGAAACGAACTTGAAATAGAACTCACAAAATAATCACGAACTAGAAATCAAGCTGTTGAATTGGACGGCTTCACAACGCTTGTTCAAAGAGGTTTAGCCTCTTAGCATCTTCTTGAAGGCTTGAATTGCTTGAATAAAATACATAAATTGAAAGATCTAATCTAGAGATTTAAAAGCATAAAATTTGAGTAAAAACTAAGTAAGAACGCAGCACACAACCGCCCCTAGGTTTTAGGGTTCGAATAATGTGTTATTAGGGTAAAGATCACGCTGTTTTTATAGGAAAATCAAGTCGGTTGCAACAAAGAAACCGCTCCGACGCTTCGTTCATCATCATGGACGCCCGTCCATGAATATTATTTCAACTCGTAATTAATCCGGACGCCCGCCCAGGACCCAGCTCCAGTATTTTGCTCATAACTTCACTTCTAGGGGTCCGAATGAGGTGATTCAACATGCGTTGGAAATATATTTCAATCCTCTACAACTTTCATCAAGACAACTTTCCCTGAAAGTGCCTACAAGTGTGGACAAAATTCCCATGAAGTGCCTGGTTCCGGTTTCTTCAATGATTCTTCACTTAAACATCTTTCAACTCTTCCATCTTCATGTGATCATCGTTTAAGCTCCTTACTCATCATGAAAACGCATTACTGTAGCAACATGATAGAAACATGCAAAATGTAACATCATACGGATAAACATAAAACACCGATAAAATCACGTAAATATCTCGATTTTGCATTTAAACACATTTAAAACTCGTTTACTCAATAATTCGATAAAACCAACACTTTTCTATAAAAAGTACTAAAATACCAAGGATATTGTTACGGGAATAACGTCATATAAATCATAAATTTCACCATTAACAACTCCCCCACACTTAAACCTTGCTCTTCCCGAGCAAGACAAAACAAAAACAAGCTACCTTACTAAGTCAAAAACTTCAACCAAAAATACATATAGACATTTTCAACACATATAAAGCATATATAATAAATTAGACATTCACCCGTGTGTGTATATATAGCCATATCAAACTTCCACTAAGTCCACACTTGAATTTTTCAAGCAACTAGCCAATACCCATCTAAACTAGCAATAACCGACACTTATAACATGCACCCTACAAAACATAACATGTCCCGAAAAGGATAATAAAATGCGTTTAAAATCTTTCTGATATACTCAGAGGATAATCCCTACAAGATGTCTTTCGGTTTATACTGGGGATAAGGTGAGCGATAACTAAGTCGTTCGTTTAATTCATATCACTATTCTCATAAGTTGATTTAATTATTTCACTTAAACACACATCGAATGAGCTTTTGCCCTCATAGCGTAGCAGGACATATCTGGGTACACCCTACCTTACTCCAATCATAAGGCGAGCTTTTTCTAAGCGCCGTGAGCTTTTGGTCATCATAGTGGCGTAGGACATACGTGGTATACCCTACCTCACCCAAATCATCAACCAGCTTCCGACATACTCAATATTATTATTTAAACAACTTTCCCACCACTATAGTTCTATCTCGCTTATCACATTCAAACTTGAGACATTCACAGTATATCATACTCTGACTCTAACCACAAACTATTATAATTCTCCGAACATGCATATTAGCACTAAGTTCAAAATTATAAGATAATCGAAAATCACTAATCCAAACGGATACTGACTTTATATTTTAGCTCATCATTTAATATGGCTCGTGAAAATTATATCGGGTGAAACATCTAACCCACTAAACACACAATTATATAGCATCAATGACTATATAGTACTATGGTAGAAAATCAATAACTAGTAAGCCAATCAAAAATATGTACTCACTCGAGACAAAACAAAACTTTTGAAATTTTAAAAATTCATGGTGTAACAATTAAGTTCTCGTAATGGTAATAATCGTAATTAAATGAGCAAATAGTCATGTAGGTACAAACTAGACAAATAAACCCTCCCCCACACTTAAACTACAACATGTCCTCATGTTGTGCAGAATGTAAAAAGAACAAAGTACTTAGCCGATTTGTCGGTCGAATGTGGCAGTGCGGAAATGCTTCAAGTCGAGATCCAAATGCTTGAAGAAATTAGTAAGCGTGGACCATCCACCTGAAAAGCGAGATCTTACAAAACGCACATTTGCTATCGAAAATATCCTGCACACTTGACAAACACGGAAACATCTCGGGAAACAAGTGAAGATAACATGGAAAAGAAGTCATAGAGATTATTCAGTTAAGCTCATGTAAAGATAGAACATATACATGAAACATGACAAAATAGTAGGCTAGGTGATATGCAACTAAATGATCATATATTACAATGCAACCTAAGAATACAAGCGAAAACTAGAAAACAAAACTTATAAAAACTAGAAAATAGGTAAAACAATACATAATAGTGGGTTGCCTCCCACTTGTTGTTGTTTAACGCCGCTCGCTCGACGCATTTAAAATTCAGCCTGGATCAGGCCATTTAACCTTTCTCGCGACCACTACCTCGTGTAAGCTCCGGTCCTTGAGTGGGCTGCGAACAAAGACTTTAACACATGGGGTTAAATCTTTGATAGCTCTCACACACGTTTAAATGTCCCCATGGTTGACTTCTTCTTCTTTCGATGACGTTTCAACTTTTGCTCCCTTTCATACTCTTCCATGTCCCAACTACACCTAGAACTTCTTCCCGATTTATCACAACCGTCATCCTCAGAAAACAAATCGGGCGAAAACTCGTCAAACTCGTCAACTTTAGGGGTGCTACACCCGAGGATATCGAGAAATCGAACAATCAAAGGCTTTACCTTGGGTTCACCAATGTAATGCTTGCATCGTTGACCATTCACTCGGAACGGTTGATCACCATAACCGCAGATTCTAGAACGCCCAGAATGATTTGGAGAATCTCAAATGGACGGACCAACGTGTCCTCAACTTCCCAGAAACAAATGTAACCTGGAATTGTATAGTAACACTTGCTCTCCAACTTGAAATTCTCTCTTCTTGATCTTTGCGTCATGAAGGAGTTTCATCTTATCTCATCGATCCTGGCACTTTCGTAAGCTGAAGTCTAAACTCATCTAGCTCATGCAATCGCTGCGATCGATGTTTCCCTGAGGCTTGGGAATCGAAGTTAAGAAACTTTGTAGCCCAATAAGCTCAGTGCTCTAACTCAACCGGCAAGTGGCACGATTTACCATAAAACCATCGGTAGGGTGATGTACCCATGGGAGTCTTATAGGCGATTCGATATGCCCATAGTACATCATCCAACTTTAGACTCAGTCTTTTCTATGATCGTATTCACTATTTTCCAGGATCTTCTTCAAGCTCTGGTTGCTTCGCCAACTCGACCACTAGTCATCGGATGATATGGTGTGCCGAGTTTTGTAGACGAACACCATACTTCTCGAGGACTTTTTCCAAAGGTCGGTTGCAAAAGTATGTCCTTCATCACTAATTAAGGCACGTGGACATCCAAACCTCACAAAGATATTCCTCTTTAGAAAATTCATGACCGCTTTATGATCATTGCAGGAGTGGCTATTGCCTCCACCCATTTCGATACATAGTCTACGCAGACTAAGATGTATTTATTCCCGCAGGAAGATGGGAAGGGACCCATAAAGTCAATCCCCCATACATCAAAGACTTCGCATTCAAGAATGGGTTTCAATGGCATGTCAAACCGCCTTGTTAGAGTACCGGTTCTTTGGCACCTATCACAAGCTTTACAGAAAGCCTCTGTGTCCTTAAAGATCGTGGGCCAATAGAAACCGGACTGGAAGATCTTCGCAACCGTTTTCCAAGGACCAAAGTGACCACTGTGGGTCCACCGTGGCATTGCTCAATAATATCCCGTTGCTCGGACTCAGGAACACATCTTTAAAGCGGACCATCTTTACAGATCTTGAAAAGATAAGGTTCATCCCAAACGAAATATTTCAAATCAGAGAAGAACTTTTCTTCTCTTGATATGACATTTCGAGATCAAGATCTGGGAATGAAGGTAGTTGGCGATGGAAGAATACTATGGGACGCCCGGAGTGCAACCATCGATAAGCATGATGTTTTGAGAGGAAGTAAAGATCTATATCTTCAGGATCACCCTTTTCCTCGTTAACATCCTAGAAACATGATCCGCCACTACATTTTCAACGCTCTTTTGTCTTTAATTTGAACGTCAAACTCTTGTAGGTCGTGATTCAACGCGAAGAAGCGCGTTTTGCATCTTTCTTAGTCATCGAGATCGCAGCAAGCGGCGTGATCGGATCCACACAATCACTTGAGCACCTAACAAGTAACTACGGAACTTGTCCATAGCAAAACTACGCCAACAATTCCTTTTCGGTGGTAGTATAGTTAACTATGCGGCGGTTCAACGTGTGGTGGCATAATAAATAAGTGGAACTTTCCTTTAAACTTTTGCCTAAAAGCGCACCAATCGCATAGTTGGATGCATCGCATATAAGCTCAAAGGTAAATTCGATCTGGCGATATCGAAGTGGAGCGGATATTAACCGATTCTTGAGCTCTTAAACGCTTGCTTGCGGCTATCATCAAAGGCGAATGCAACGTCTTCCTTAAGTAAGGTAGGCGAGGGGCTTGGCGATCTTTGAAAAGTCTGAATGAATCTCCATGGTTTCGCGATGTCCGAGAAAACCTCGACTTCGCGAACACTCTTAGGATAACTCATCTTTTCGATAGCTTCCACCTTAGCCCTATCTACCTCAATACCTTTGGCGGACACTTTGTGGCCAAGAACTATTCCTTCATCTACCATAAAATGGCATTTCTCCCAATTTAGCACCAAGTTCTTTTCCACACACCTAGATAACACTGATCAAGATTATCGAGGCAATCATCGAAGGATTGACCAAAGACCGAAAAGTCGTCCATGAAAATCTCCATACACTTTTCAACTAGCCCGTCAAAGATAGCCATCATACACCTTTGAAAGGTGGTCGGGGCATTACTGAGACCAAATGGCATCCGCTGTAGCGAATGTACCATAAGGGCGGTGAAAGTGGTCTCTCTTGGTCAACAGGATCGATGGGTATCTGGAAGTATCACGAATATCCATCCAGAAGCAGATTAGAATGCATGCCCCGCCAAACGCTCACAGCATCTCGGTCAATGAAGGGAAGGGGAAATGATCTTTCATTGTGACCTCATTGAGTTTTCTATAGTCAATGCAGACTCTATAGCACATGTGAGCCTCAATGCTATCTCTTCTCCTTCTCGTTCTTTTCAATAGTAATCCCTCCTTTTTGGGGACTACTTGAGTAGGGAAACCCATTCCTTTGTCGTGATGGCGTATATGATACCCATATCTAGAAGTTTGATGATCTCCTTCTTGACTACTTCTTGCATGTGAGGTTAAGCCTCCTCCTGGGTCTGTCTTACACATTTAGCACCCTCACTAGTCTTGATCTTGTGCATGCAGATGTCAGGAGATATTCCTCGGATATCTCCCACCTGCCATCCAAAGGCTTTTTCATTTCTTTTCAGGACGTTGATCAATTTCGTCTCTTCTAAACGAGACAGCTTGGCGGATATAATCAGTGGAAGCTTGTCACCTTCTCTTAAAAACACGTACTTTAAATGTTTAGGTAACGGCTTCAGCACCAAATCATCAGGGGGTGTCTCTAGACTTGACTTAAGATCCCCACCTTTCAACTCAACATCTGTGAGTTTACTTAGTGGCCCCACCACTGCAGCTTCTCCTTTCAACAACTCATCTTCGATCTCACTTCTAATTGATCTAGACGCACCACACCATGATTATTCAAATTATCGATCGATCGCTCATATTCAGCCTTCTTCCATACCATGACTTGCTTATCCATAAAATCATCGAAATCGTCCGATGTCTCTTCTATGGAACACGACCGGTTGGGACTTCAGAGGGCATATTGATAGACTTAGTAACACTATAACTCACCTCTTGGTCACCAACTCGGATAGTTACTTGCCCACCATCGCAATCGATGAGGGCTCTAGGTGTGGATAGGAAAGGTCTCCCAAGAATCAGGGGACTTTCTCATCTTTTCCCATATCTAAGACGTACCAATCAACAGAAAGGTAAATCTATCGATCCGACTAAAATGTCTTTGAGAATCCTCAAGCTTTCTTAGAAGATCTATCGCGAATCGAAGGTTCATGGAAGTGGGTTCTAGAAGACTTTGTAAACCCAATTTGCTCACACACGAGACAATGGCATCAGGTGATGGATGCACCCAAGTCACATAAAGAATTTGGAAAGACTAAGCCTCCCATCCGCAATGTGAGCACGAATTTTCCGGGGTCACCTCTTTTGATTGGTAAGTCGGATAATTGATCATTGAACAATCCTCACCAATTGCCTCGATCCATTTCGCTAACTTCTTCTTGAAGAAACAACATCCTTGATGAATTTGGTATACTTAGGCATCTCAACCAAAACTTGAGATAATGGAAGATTAACTGAGTATTTTTCAAAGCAAATTAAGCACTTTTTCATATTTCTTATCTTCACTTAAGGGAATGTTGCTTCTCCTAGGTGGAAATGGAAGCTTCTTCAACTCACTCTCAGAAAATACTTTCTTTGAGGAAGCTAACCGATGACTTTGTCTTCCATGTCCTTCCACCTTACAACTTTTTCAGACTTTTTATTAGTCGGGGATCACCCCTCGACTTTCACTTGATTCTTCATTCCTCGTGGAACAAACCACCGAGGACTTACAACTTCTTCACCTCTCGGGGATCACCACCGAGTCTTTTCTGCGTAACGGGGAACGTAGATGCTCAACTTCCCATCATGCCTTATCATTGGCGGGAGGGGCTAGTGGTTTCCGGTGAGAGGGACCACTCGGCTGAGTACCGCTTCTAAGATTCATTGCACCTGGCCTCTGGTATGCCATAAGGAATCGAAGGAACTAGGTCGGTGCTTTGGCCACAATTGAAATCGATTTGGGCTACTAGGCCACCCTTCGGATTTTCTCCATAAAACCGGGCAATCGCCTCGATGTTCTAAGCTTCTTTGGTCGACCATCCGCTTCTCAAGGTTCTTGATTGTGCTCATCAACATTTGGATATTATTATTTTGCTCCTCTGGAAGTTATTGTTCGCTCCTTGACTCCTTCCTCGATAGAGTCAAATCTAGCTTCAAGATCATCGACGCGAGAGGGCCTTGAGAGAGTTCTGAATGTTTTGAGAGAAAGGTTGGCTAGACCGACTTTGAAATGCAGGATTTGGATTGTTAGGCCAACTTTGATTTAACCCTTGATTTAGATTGGAGGAATTCAAGCTCGGATTCTGATTAAAATTAGGGTTTCGATTGAGATTCGAGTTTTGATTGAAGCTTTGACGGAAACCCTGGTTTTGAAAATTGCCCTGGCCAGAGAATTTATTTCCAAACCTCTCGATTGGCCGCCATTGAAGGCATTGATCTCTGCGCTCTGCCCAATCATAGGACGAAACGAAAGAAGTGTGTCTATATATCGTCACATACTTGGCATGCGACTTGATTATACTGGCCCATGATTACGGACAACATTGACTTGATAAGGAGCAGGAGATGAATTGACACCTTTGGCCAACCATATGGCGATCGAGAGCAATTTCGCAGATCTGAACTTGAGAGTTCTGTAGAAATGAAGGAGTCGATAACTCGGATTTGGAGATGTCGTGAGAGAGTAGCCATTGCTTTTCAAAGATGGCGATTTCATTTTGCATTTTCACCTCCTCGATCCAGTGAGGAGGAGGAGGTGGTGCCTGAACGACTTGAAAGGAGGGGCATAATTATATTTGTCAATGTCTTGAACAATGCCCACCCTCTTGAGGCGTTTTTCCTCAGAATGCCCCACTGATGAACTATTGACCATGCCCTGGTGAGCTCGGTCAACCCAATCGAAAAAGTATTGATTTGCCTCTGCAAGTCTAACCCATGGTGGGGCATTTACGAAGAAGAGCCTTAAATCTCTTCCATGCCTCAAAGAATGATTACATTTCCGTTTGATAAAATTGTATATTTCCTTAAACACTTTGAAATTTGTCTTGGCGGTGGAAAGTATTGGCTTAAAAATTCTTTTTCCAATGCGGCCCAAGTGGTAATGGATTCTGCAGGAGAGAGCTATACCACTCTTTAGCTTCTCCTTCAAAGAGAACGGAAACAGTGTAAGTTTAATCGCATCATCACTCACACCTTGAATGCGTGTCGTACCACATATCTCCAGAAATGTGTGTACGTGTGTGTGAGGGTTTTCAGAAGGGGACCCGTGAAACATTGATGCATGCCGCATCATCCGAATGAGACCAGGTTTGAGTTGAAGGTTCAGGCCGTAATGGTCGGTAAGACGATAGCCGGGTTGATGATTCATCGCACCAGGCATGGCGTGAGTCCGCCAATGTACGCCTATCTTTGACCATAATTACGCTTTCTTCGATTTCCTTCTTAAAGATTGCTCAAACTCTTGATCTTCTGCGTTTTCTTCGTCAAAACGAAGTCTTCGCCTATTAGGTCGGACTATGGTCCGCTCGAGGTCAGGGGAGTAAAGTAATGGCCCCTTGTGACTACGAGTTTGCATAAACCGAACCCAAAAATCAAGTTGAGATGAACCTAAATATGAGGAAATAAAATCAAAACTAAGAATTCAAAACCTAAACTAAGAAAAGGAAACCTAAGAACTTAAAATCTAACTAAAAGATTAAAAACCTAATTCTAAGATCAAAACCTAAATAAAAGACAAGAAAAGAGAAGAACAAGAGTAAGAAAGAAAGAGGAACAAACGGGCGCCCATAGATGTGAACGAAGCGTTTGTCCAGAGTTTGATCGAACAGGCGTTTCAAATCGAACGCTCGTCGGTCTTTCGAATGTCCTTGGGACAGCATCCAAAATGATGAACGCCGTCTAAGGGTCGAAATTGATACAGACTGAAATTTTTACGAAGTGGACGGGCGCCCAAAATCTTAAACGCTCGTCGGATGTAAAAGATCAAAAACAAAGCGTAAAAGAAGGGGATTAAGAAGAGAAAGAAGAAAGAACTAATCACAAAACTCAAACCTTTAAAACCCTAAAAATCTAAACCCTAAAAATCTAAACCAAAAACCTAACTAAGGAAACCCTAACTAACCTAATATCTAAAGGTTAATCTAACTAACAACCTAAAAACAAAAAATAAAACAAAACAACAAAAACAAAAAACTAGGCAAACCGTCCGGTTCCCCGGCAACGGCGCCAAAAACTTGTCACGGATTTTATTAATACAAAATAAACAAGTAATAAAACCGGTTAACCTCAAGTGCAAGGATCGTAGTATAGAGGCTAATGCCGGGTCGATCTTACGGGGAACTAGATATTGTGAATCCTAGTTTTTGTTTAAACTAACCTATGTCACGAAGCTAAACTAAACGAAGAACTAAACTACCAAATATTCGTAAAATTAACTAGACAGAGGATTACTCCAATGCTAGGCAAGATACGGGTAACGAACTTATTAACTAAACTAAACTAAGTGCAAAAAGTAAACTAAACTATGCAACTTTCGAGTTTTAAGGATTTAAATCAAGTATAACGAACGAACAAGCAATTGATCCACCTATCCTATCAACATTCAATTCCAATTCGGATTATTTCGTGATCTCTACTCAAGTCGTGATTCACCTAATCGAAGGCATAAACTCCTACTCTCGTAGACAAGTTCGTTTTCTAATCTTTTATCTTTCGATGTTAAAGATTACGTCTTTCTAACCTAGGCGTGAAATCTTTCGATTTCTAATCTAGAAAATCAATCTAATAACTTTCGTTTTATTTAGATCAAAGATCCAATCTTTTATCATGGTGATCTAAGGTTGACATGACTCTCATCATATAAACAATCATCAAAGCAAGCATCTTTCGATTAAACATGCAATAAAACATACAAAACATGATAAAAGAAACGAACTTGAAATAGAACTCACAAAATAATCACGAACTAGAAATCAATTGTTGAATTGGACGGCTTCACAACGCTTGTTCAAAGAGGTTTAGCCTCTTAGCATCTTCTTGAAGGCTTGAATTGCTTGAATAAAATACATAAATTGAAAGATCTAATCTGTAGATTTAAAAGCATAAAATTTGAGTAAAAACTAGTAAGAACGCAAAGCATACCCCTAGGTTTTTAGTGGTTCGAATAATGTGTTATTAGGGTAAAGATCACGCTGCTTTTATAGGAAAATCAAGTCGGTTGCAACAGTAACCGCTCCGACGCTTCGTTCATCATCATGGACGCCCGTCCATGAATATTATTTCAACTCGTAATTAATCGGACGCCCGCCCAGGACCCAGCTCCAGTATTTTGCTCATAACTTCACTTCTAGGGCTCCGAATGAGGTGATTCAACATGCGTTGGCAAGCTATTTCAATCCTCTACAACTTTCATCAAGACAACTTTCCTCGACAAGTGCCTACAAGTGTGGACAAAATTCCCATGAAGTGCCTGGTTCCGGTTTCTTCAATGATTCTTCACTTAAACATCTTTCAACTCTTCCATCTTCATGTGATCATCGTTTAAGCTCCTTACTCATCATGAAAACGCACCTAGCAACATGATAGAAACATGCAAAATGTAACATCATACGGATAAACATAAAACACCGATAAAATCACGTAAATATCTCGATTTTGCATTTAAACACATTTAAAACTCGTTTACTCAATAATTCGATAAAACCAACACTTTTCTATAAAAAGTACTAAAATACCAAGGATATTGTTACGGGAATAACGTCATATAAATCATAAATTTCACCCTTAACATATATCTGGCAAATTGTCCTCAGTTCTAACATGAAGTGAACAAGGATCTTTTGTTGATATTTTTCTCTAACATAGTGACAGTCAATCTCTATGTGTTTTGTTCTTTCATGAATGACTGGATTTTCCACTGTATATGTAGCACTTTTGTTGTCACAGAACAAAGGGACCACCTGTGTATGATGTACTTGAAAGTCTGACAGGAGATACAAAAGCCATTGAATTTCACATGTTGTAAGTGCCATGGCTCTATACTCAGCCTCTGGACTGCTCCTGCTAACTGTTGTCTGTTTCTTGCTCTTCCAAGAAACCAAGGAGTCACCTAAGAATAGAGTATAACCACTAAAGGATCTTCTGGTGATTGTGCATCCTGCCTAATCAGAATCACTGAAGGCTTTAGGACAGGAACACCAGTAGAAAGAAAAAAAAGACCCTGTCATGGGGTTGTTTTAAGAAACTTGAGAAGTTTATATGCAGCAGCTAAATGATTCACAGTAGGAAAATCTAAGAACTGATTTAGTTGTTGTACAGGATAGGCAATATCAAGTCTGGTATTGCTTAAGTAAAGTAGTTTACCAACAAGGTTTATGTAGTATTTATTGTCAATCAATGGAGGTGAGTCTTTGGCTTATAACTTTACTTTGGGATCCATTGGAATGTTTGAGGGTTTTGCCCTCAGATAACCAAACTCTTTCAACAAATCCAAACAATATTTTCTTTGATTCATGATGGTCTCTTTTTCTGACCTGGCTATTTCATACCCTAGAAAGTATTTCAATATGCCTAGGTCCTTAATAGCGAATGCTTGATGAAGCAGAACCTTTAATTTATCAATTTCGTGCAAATTTGTGCTTCCTACTACAATGTCATCTACATAGACAAGAAAGGCAATGAAGGTAGCACCTGTCCTTTTTGTAAACATACAATCATCATGTTTGGACTGATTATAGCTTGCTTTTAGGAGAGCATCTGTCAATTTAGCATTCCACCGTCTACTGACTTGCCTTAAGCCATAAAGAGACTTAGTGAGTCTACAAACTTGATTGGAATCAACATGAAGACCATGGGGTGGTCTCATATACACTTCCTCTTCCAAATCTCCATGAAAAAAGGCTTTGTTCCATTTGATGTAGGTACTAGTTATTCATAGAGGCCAGACTTAAAAATAATCTGATGGTTGACATTTTTGCACTGGTGAAAAAGTTTCAAGGAAGTGTATGCCCTCAGTTTGTGTGTATCTCTTAGCAACCAATCTTGCCTTATATATGTCCATTGTGCCATCTGCTTTTCTTTGGATTCTATATACCCACTTACAACCAATGGGTTTCTTGCCCTTAGGTAGTGGTTCAATGCACCAAGTTTTGGTTTTGTGTAATGCCTCTGATTCTTCCTCCATGGACTTTTACCATTTTTTGTCTTTTGTTGCCTCAAGTGTAAGAACTAGGCTCTTGTTCTGAGTCCAAATTACAAGAGAAAATCTTGTAGTTGTTGGATAACTTGCTATAAGAGAGCACCGATCCAAAGTGTGAGGTGTAGTGACGGTAGTATTTAACTTGGTTTGATAATCCTCGCAAGTGTACATGTAATCTTCTTCTCGTAGTTGATCTTCTTAAGGCTTGAATATCAGGAGCTAAACTTTGATCATCAGTAGGTTGTTCTGAATGATCATCCATATGAGGATGATCAATATGATGAACAGGATAAATAGGGACTCCAATGTCCTGGTCCACATGAGTTGAGTCTATGTTCTAAAAACTTGGCACCGTAAAACAACATCATCATTAATAGGAGGCAAAACACCAAGAAATGGAAAAGTAGTTTCATGAAAAGCTACATCTCTATAAATCAGAAACTCCATGGTTTTTAGATCAAGGAGTGTATAACCCTTTGTGTGAGGTGGACTACCTAAGTAGTGCACACATGGTCTCTACTGCTAGTTCCTCTCCCCTCTGCACAATTGTACTTGCATATGCTAAACAACCAAACACTTTTAGGTCAGAATATGCAGTATGTCTACCATATAAAACAAAATAAGGAGTTTGTTCATTTAATAAAGGTGTGGGGGTGAGGTTAATCAATTTAGAAGCATGTTTAACACATAATCACCAATAAATCATGTCAAGACCAGCTTGAAATCTAAGTGCCCTGGCAACATTGAATAGATGTTGGTGCTTCCTTTCTGCCACACCTTTTTGTTGTGGTGTGTGCACATATGAAGTCTCATGAATAATACCTTTTTGAGCATAGAAAGAGTCCATTTTGAACTCAAGGCCATTATCAGACCTCATAGTTTTGACATTTTTATTAAACTATGTAGTAATCATAGTACAAAATTGTTGATGTAAGGGTCTAGTTTCAGACTTTTGTTTCATGAGATGTACCCACAGAAACCTAGAAAAATCATCTACTACTGTCAAAATGTAAAATTCTCTATTATATGTACAATATTTGCTTGGTCCCCATATATCAACATGCAGTAAATCAAAAATGTCATGAGCTACAGAAATGCTATGTGGAAAACTAAGCCTCTTTTGCTTAGCAAGAGGACAAACATGACAACAAACATCTACATTAGATGGTATATCAGACATAGACTTATGGAGTGAAGAGAGTCTTTGTTTAGATGGGTGCCCTAGTCTATAATGCCAAAGTAGAGAATCAGAAATGACAGTGGAAACAACAGGTGGACTTGTCTTGATAAAATATGGATCTGCCTTCAAGATATAAAGACCTTGCATTACTTAGCTGAACCAATCATTTTCTTCAATGTGTGATCCTGCACAACAAAACTATTAGAAGAGAAAACAAGGAATATCTATTCCCATAGGTTAGTCTTCTAACTGATAAAAGATTATAAGTAAACTGTGGTACACATTGAACATTGTCTAAGACTAAATTCTTATTTATTCTGACTTGTCCTATGTGTGTGACTGATGCATATGCACCAGTAGGCAATGTGAATATGAGTCCAGTGACAAATCTTGTATTAAACATCAAGGACAAATTATAGACTACATGATCTGTTGCACCTGAATCCACAATCCAATCAAAGATAGTACCTGAACCAGTAGTTGTATGAACATTAGCAGTAAGTGCTACAGGCTGATTTTGATCAGAATCTGTAATTTGTACATTCCTAACCATGTCCATTATATGATCATATTAGGATTTAGACATAGAATTAGGATGAGCTTGCACTGTTTCTGTGGCCTAAAAACCTTGAGTATTTTGACTTGAACCTTCATTGTCCATGCCAGCAGGTACAAACCCTTGTTCCAAACTTACATGATTTGCCTGTATCTGGCCCCACTTACATGATTTGCTTGTATCTGGCCCTTACCCCTGCCTTTTGCTCCATTGGGATACCCATATTTCTTATAGCAATGGTGTGACCTTCTTTGCCACAATATTGTTCACTGGGGTTTCTTGGAATTACCAGTAGTCTAACAGTCTTGAGACTTTGCCTTAACGCCAAAAAAGATGCTTCTTCTTAGTCTTTGCCCTTTTTAACCATCGTTGTCGTTGGCTTCCATCTGTAAAAACAATTAGCCGGTCATTTGGACTTGGCTTATTCTTTCCTTGAAAAACTGTCACATTTTTCCTTCTTTTCTTTGGTCTTTGAAGTAGACCATCTTGCTTTATTGCGGCCTTTGGCCTTATTTGCACATCGGCCTCTCTCATGTCGATGCATATATGTCGATATCTGCCCTCCAAGTATCATGAGAACCTTAGGTTTGGATCATATTTGGCCAGTCTTTGTGACTAGGCTTTTTTGTTATAAATGCTGAAATTTTAAACCCCTGCCATTTCCCCTACCACCACCTCTACCACAAGAACTAGTAGCCTGAACAACCAAAGACACAGAATCTTGGGGATTTCCAGAAATTCTAGTATTCAAAATAGTCCTGTCAAAATTCATTTCAGAATAATTGAGTTGACTCTCATGCTGTAGGGCCATATTAAACACAGTCCTAATATCTAGAATAGGCTTGGCCACAAGAACTTGAGATCTGACATTACTAAACACATCATTAAGCCCTTTAAGAAACCTGATAACATAATCTATGTCATTTTGTTCTCTATAAACTGGCAAAGCAGCACAAGTACAAGGTGGGGTGGGTCTCAAAATCAACAACTGATCCCATAAACTTTTGGTTTTGTAAAAATCTTGTAATGATATATGGTACCTTGTTAGCATAATTCTCTTCTTGAAGATTGGATAATCTATAGGCATTACATGTCCCGAATCTATGATCAAGATCCAGCTAGATTTCTCTAGCTGTGGTCAACCAAAATACACTTTGAGAAATTGAAGGATCCAAAGAGTTTACAAGCCAATTTGACACCATGTCATTGCACCGGCACCACACTTCAAAATGTTGATCAGTTTCTGCAGGCTTGGGCAGTGAACCATCTATGAACTTCAGTTTTCCCTTCATTGATAACACCATGGAAATTGCTCTCTTCCAACAGTGATAATTCTCAACTCCCTTCAAGACCGGTTGTACAATTACTGCAGACGGATTCTCTCCAAGATGAATGAAGTAAGGATTAACAGCACCATCTCCAGGTAGCTCTGCCATTACTTCAAGAAATTGAACCAAAAATAAAAGAAAAAACTGGAGAGAGAAAAGAAATTTCAGTTCCACACTACAGTCTTAATCAATTGATTAAGAAAAAACGATCTACAAGAATCAATGGCAGAATGTTGCGTGCTCTGATACCATGATGAAAAAGTAAAGAGAGCAAGAAAACTCCATGAAAGACTAGTTGGAGAAGATCAACATTTTTTTAATGGAAGAAGATGAACATTCAAAAAGGGTAATATGCGGGAAAAGAAAAAAACTCAGATTTCTTTCATTGATTGATGATTGATACAATTGATGATCTGATACAGTGTTCTAGCTTTTATACTAACATACTAACTGATTGATTAACTAACTAACTGACTAAAACGGTTCCAATTGACACAACTAACTAGTAACCGCTTTTCTAGTTAACTGTTCGACCAAATGTCTATGGAGGGTTTGGTACTCTTCTTTTGTATATTCTCGCACTGCTGTTTCTTTCTTCGACTCGTAGTTGCAACACGTTGATTGTCGTGGTGATGTTGTTTGTGCATTTTTTGTCATTTGTTCGGTTTCCGACCAATTCGGTATTTGTTTACCATTTCCCTAGTTGTTTTAAGTCGGGGTGGGGGGTGGGGGGTGGGGGGTGTTCAAGCAAGAGTTGTGGCAATACTGTTTCTGCAGTTTTTTTTTGTCGTTTGTTCGGTTTCCGACCAGTTTGGTATTTGTTTACCATTTCCCTATTCGTTATAAGTGAGGGGTTCAAGTCAGAATGGTTGACGTGTTAAATGTTGAGACGAAGCGTGCTAAGCGATATGTTTTCCGAATGGAATCGGATATCAGAACAGATCATTACAATACAAATCAGGGAATAAGAAGGGGATTGTGACTGAAACGGAAAGCATGAAGGATATCAACGAAAGTTGTTTACTTTACTATTGCTGTAATTCATAATATCACACACACATCTACAGGTGGCCAAATGGTGTAACCGCCGGTTTGACAAACCGGCGCCGGCCGGGCGGTTTGGGCCGGTTCCGGTCAGGTTTCTGCTCAGATCACTTGCTCCCGCCACTCGGTTTTAAAATTTCATATTTTTTTTTCTTTTCATTTTTATATAACACTTATTATTTTCACTACAATAACAAATTATTATTATTTTAATTATAATTATTAAAGCGAATGTAATATATATATTATTTTAAATAGATTTCTATTCGGTTTTAAAAATAATATTAATATTGTGTTATTTTATTTATATGTAAATAATGTTATTTTAAAAAATTATGTTGTTTTTCTTATATGTAAATTGTGTTATCTTTTCAACGCCAGACTCTGTAAATTCTACGCCTACGTATTTTTTTATGTGTAATCGTGTGTTTATGACAACACATATAAAAATCAAAGCGAATGTAGTTTCTAATTGTTTATGTTTTAGTCTCTTTTATAGTTTGTTGTAATGATTTTTATAGTTATTTAAGTAGGTTTTAAGTATACTTTGATTATAAATGTTGTTTTATAGTTTCTTATAGTTTTTTTTTTATAGTTTGTTATAGTTTTTTATAGTTTGTTATTGTAGTATTTTATATAGTACTTCTTATGTGTTTGTATTACATAGTTTCATATAATTTTTAGGTTTGTATATGGTTTTTTTAGGTTAGTATATAATTTTATAGTATTTTTTAGGTTTGTATATAATTTTTTAGGTTTTTTTTTATAGTTTTTATGGTTTATTTGTTCAAATTGTTTTTATTGCCGTTACATGCATCCAGGAAAAAAAAAAAAAAAACTGTTGGGCCGGTTAAACCGGCGGTTCCGGTTCCGGTCATCCGGTTTGAACCGGCGGTTCCGGTTCCGGTTCCGGTTACCAATAACACAAACCGGCGGCAAACCGGCAAACCGGCAGTTTTCAACATCTGTTGTCCACTAGATCATAAGGTGTACAATATCATGTCTTATCAATGTTATCATTATGTGCTGTGAATATGCACAAGACATACTGCGTATAATATAAGAGAGAGCTGATACACAGCGCAAAAATTGTGCAGCAGTTCACCTTTGCCTGAAACCTATTTGAATACTTGCATAACACTACTATATATGACTGAGTTGTGCAATGAATCCAGCTAAGAAGGACAAGTACAAACAGACAGACACACACACACACACACACAGCCTCCATCCAATCTCCTTAAGCCAAATTCTATCATCCAGAAACAAACCTGTCATTACTCATTTGCAATTGCTCACAAAAGGCTACAGGATTCAAACATTCATCACATAGTGTAAGTAAAGATAACTAGAGCAAAGTTCCAACTAAACACTCCATTTAACAAAGCTGAAGCTGTAATCTAATGATCATTGCATACAACATCAGCACAGAACTGTATATAGAAGATTGATCATTAACTTACAGCCTCATAAAGTAGGTACAGTTGCAAAAATACGTACGATTTACAAATCAAAATCATCCAACTGATCTGTAGAAGCTAAGATTTGGTAGTTTCTTGGATGGCTTTGTCAATGCCTTTAGTCTTTTCGTACTCAACCTCCTTATTAGCTCGAACTGAATAATCTACCGGCACTGCTGGCACCACCGGCACCTTACTCCCGAGGACAATCCATAAGAACAACACCACAATCGCACCAAGAGCTCCACAACCTGTGCCAAGGACAAGAGCAGTGAAGATTCTCATTGCACATTCTCTTTTCTGATCAGCTGGTTTTATTTTATCATCCTCTTTCTTAACAAATGTATTTGGATCTAATGGTTCTGAATGCATCCAATGGGGTGCTGTCCTAAGCTGTAAGCTCCAAGAATAAACATTGCATTTCTGCAAGGAGTTCCCACTTGAAGAACTTAATCCAACAAACACTTTCTTAGAACCCCAGATTCTTGAAAAGTTAATAGGATAAGAGAGTAGTGGACCTACAGGCCTAATCCCACCAAGTTTTGTTAATCTCACTTCTAATCTCTGGGAACTTGCTTCATAATCAACCCAAGCTTGCAATTTCTCACCACTTTTCAGAACCAAATTAGCAGATGAGAGATTGCTCATTTTAGAAGAAACGAAAGTGTTGACATCGATTCCGACATGATTATCGTTAACATCACCCAATTCTTTATTCAATAACGTGTCAAATTCAACAGCAATGAAGTTAAATTTTGTCCTCGGCGGCGGCATCCCAAATGAGCCGCCATTAGTGAATACAGCAGCTCTAGGATACCCGTTTGGAACCAAAACAAAAGCTAAACCATCTCCTTTTCACCAGTCAAAGAAAACACGAATTCCGTAGCAAAAGACACCAAATTTCTTGGGTTTCTTTCAAAAAGCTTAATGGGTTCTCTATACATGACTCTCCCGGCGCTAGAAACAACTGAACCGGATAATTGCAAGTAGGACACATTAGCAGCATTAGCTAGCTGAGCATCCCCAAATAAAGATAACTGTGACTCCAATCTCGAATTTTCACCGAAATTCTCGAAATCAAAGGGCAGGGTCCAGTTTGCATTGAGAGATTTGAAGCATAAAACTAGGAAGAAAATAGCTACTAAGTAGTACCTGGAAGTGGGAGGCTTCGAATCCATTAATCCTGATCTAAAAGCTTGAGCTGCGAGAGTCTCTCTGTCTTTAGTTGTGGATTTATTGGACAAGGGCGTAAGAAAGGGGAGTACTTTTTCTTGGAAAACAGTAATAATTTGCTGGAAATCGAAAGAAGAAGAGATTTAAAAATAGCCTAGGAAAATGGGGGAGATAAAGGATAGTGTATTGTAGTGTAGTGTAGTGGAGTGGGGAAGAAGCCAGAAGGGAACAGTGGTGGTGGTGGCTATGGCTTGGAGGTTGTGAAAATTAAATACTAACTTTATTACTTTAAATTGACCACACTCTGATTCACTTTCTGCAGTGGTTGCTGAGCCAGGGAATATAATATGAGATTTATTTATTTTTTAGGATCATGTCCTCGTGATTTTCTGTATTTCCACAACCGGTTCTAAATGGTCTGCACCCTTTGTACAGTAACATCCAAAATTCATAGCCTGTTTTTTTTCTTTTTCTTTTGTTGTTTTTCTTTTTTTCCTTTTTGGGGACAACAAGGAGAAGTTTTGGTAGTTATTTCTCAATTGATCTATGTGTATTTGTACAGAACGCCCGCTTCCTGGATCTGAAAGCTCTTATCCATTTGAGAGAAACGTTCTGGCGCGATATAAGATTAAATAAATCTAACATTATCACGCAGTTCTCTACGTCGTCGTATCAAATAAAAACAAACAAAAACTAAAAACACTCGGGTAAAACATAAATGCTACTAAGAATATGAATTAATCATACTAAAGATGGATAGTTAAATTACAACGACGAAAAACCCAAGTCTTACATAATGCAAGGTCTTAAAAGTACAAACTTAACTTGCAAAAGATCTTAGAAGTAATGGTACAACAAGTCTAGAAAAAAGGATACAACTAGCCTAAGACAACATTTCTGAGAAATAAACTAAAAGCTTTGTCAAGATATCAACGTCCTCAAATGTCATCATCTACTCACGTCAATACGTCCTGCCTTCTCACCCACAACGCAATACAAAAGAAAATACAAATGAGGTAGGTACAAAGTGACTTAAGTAAAAGTGGTGTTTAATGAATAACTAATATCTACAACGAAAGGTTATTATTATGATTATTAGATTATCATTATGAGACCGACTCAATCCAGGGTTCAAACCATGTCCATCAACATATCATGACTATACGTTTCTAGCTTAACTTATTTTGGTTACGCCAAGATTCAAGCAAGACTATACATGATGTGTATCCATCACGAGATATACTTGCCAACTACTGTTGAGTAGCACCGATAGTCCCGGATACCCCGGTATGCATATACGCTCGGCGAATTTCCTCCACCGCCATTCACCGTTTATAGGCCAGCGCCAGTTGTTGTTCGCGCATTGAATGTATCACATCGCCAATATGAATCCGTGCCTTACCAAGAATAGCATGACATTTAATCTTTTTACTACACAAGCATGTAATTTATTAATTGTTATTATCTAGCCACCTAAGTATTTTCAAGTAAGCTCCATCACGCCTACTGATCTCTTTCCTAGACCACTAGACACGGACAAGGCCTAGCAAATACGCAGACATTGATGAATGCTAATTCATCAAAGCACAAGCCTCTCATGCCCTTCCGACGGTCTCGAACTTCAACTCCCTTGAAGAGTATATTCGGTGCCGGAACTAAACGCATTAGAACTCAATCAAGGCTTGTTCATTTCATTCAGTGTTATTAGATCAATAAATAACATTTAAAACTGGACTCGTAGCTTAAAACAACATTTCCCCAAACTGGGCTGAATGCGTGTGCATTCCACCTGCTGAAAGTAAATCTGTCCATCTTGTATCTATAATGCGTGTGCATTTCTAATCAATGCGTGCGCATTACACATGTTGGGAATAAACGAGACTATTCACACTGAAAGAATGCGTGCGCGACATTAACCAATGTGCGCATTGCACACGAAAAAGCCCTTAGCACGATTTTCTGCAACTTAACGATTTCTAACCCAAACCAAACATGTTTACCATCAAATACTCAGAAAACAACAGTGAAACCTGTTCAAAACATGTCATAGCTTAACATAGACAACAACTACACATAAACATGATTTCGAACCACCAATCTATACCAAAACTCAACCTAAACATAATAAAACTATAATTATTCATTAGGAAGAGCCTATTACCTTAATTGCCAGCAAAACGCCAAGCAACCGCAACAACTGTTGATCCTCAATCCCACAACCTATTTGATCGACAAGAAACCCTAAAATCCTATTTTCCTTCAAAACCCGAAATACAAAAGTGTGTGAAACAGAATACTACCTGGATTATTTGATGTGAAACTATTTTTATAATGATCTACGCTCCAAGACGATCGTTTTGACTACTCATGGCTACGAAACAGAGCTATGGATTGAAAGATATGAATTTTTGAAGAATCAAACTCTACGATTACCAAAAATTAGGACTAAACTGAAAACTTATAGTTTAGAAAACGAAGAGTATGTAAATGACCGTCTTCATCCAGTGATCGATTTCTTCTACTGCGGCATCTTGAAACGATGAACGGATTGGCCGCTACGTTCTCCCTATTCCAAAACCTCTTTGCGTTTGTTGCCGTCGTTCCTCCTCTTTCTTTTTTTTTTTCCAGAAATTTGCCGTGAATCAGGATGAGGGGATTATTGAGATTATTTCATTTTTATAGCCATTTAATTAAATTCCTTAATTAAATAACTAAATCATTTTAATTAAATCCTTTTTAATTAAATAAATATGATAAGTAATAATTAGGTCGTAGTGGTATTCCCAATTACTACTTTACCCTTTCTGCAAAATCGGGATGTTACAATTTGATTCCATTGATACAGAGCAAATTCCAATAGACTTATTGGAGGGTCTTATTGGCGTGCATCCAAAAAAATTTTGAAGGAAAAAAGAGAATATTATTGCATCCAACTGAAAGTTACTCGCTTTCGAGACATAATTGGAGGAATGAACACCACAATCACGCACACCAAATGTTAGGAATAATACAAGTTTTGATGATGGGTGTAAGACTAGTTGTTATAGATAAAAATAAAAAATGCCTAGAATCTAATGTATAGGTTTTACTACAGTCTGATATTGTATAATTTAATCAGAGAAGCATTCTAATAGTCAGCTTATAGGATCTCAGTAAACTAGAACTAGATTTAAAAAAATCCAGTAAAGTCCATAAGAGTTGAGCTTAGCTGAAAGCTGAGGGGACAAACTCAGTTTTGAAGATGAAGACTGATGGTTCAAACTCAATATTAAAGACTGAAGAGCCGAAAGCCGAGGGTTCAACTCAGTAAGGAAGATTTAAGCCAAGACTATAAAGTTATATTCAAGTAAGTCTGTGATGACTTGAATTAACTTTATAGATATTGTGTAGAAGGCTTTAAGTTCAAGTAAATGTGATGAAAAACTTCAAGTTTATGAAAATATAGTGTACTCTGATCTCATAAACTAAGATCAGATGAAAAATCATCTATACATATTAAATTAAGCTAAATTGGTCCAGATCAACTGAAGATAACTATCAGTCAAACAAACTAGTCAGCTGTGCAGAACAAGAGTTAAGCAAAGTCAGCCAAGCAAACATAAGAGGATCAAATGTTGAGCTGTAAAAGTACAAGTACTATTAAACCTTCATGTAATATTTTGAGGATATTATTGAAGATAATGATTAATTTGAATCGTGTGATCAAAGAGCAATCAATGGACAAGTTTAAATAACAATTCCGAGGATCAGTGAAGCAGATTTTTCAAGGAATTCCATTGGTTGACAGCTTGTCACTGTCAGAAGGATACTGACACTGACATCAAGATCAGGCAGGACATAATTTCCGAGGGAATAATCGCTTATATCCAAAAATGGCTAAATGGGTTCAAATTTTGAATGTTGGATATTTGCACAATAGATAGAAGACTTGAAGACCAGCAACAAAACGAACACACTAAGAAATCGAGCATTTAATCAAGTGTGGTAAGTTCATCAATTTTTTGAGTTTCACAATGCATTCGAGCTAAATCCATAATATTCAAGTGTTGCGAATTCTATGTATCAATCCAACTACAACACTTGAATCACTGCATGTGTGAAGGGTTGAAGTCGGTTGAATCGGTGTACCTGAGAATGAGCCGAGTATTGGTGTGGTAGAGTTGTTGAAGAGGCAATCCAACCCAATAACGGCATAACAACTTTAGTGAGCAGCTGAGACAATTGTGAATGACTGATTGTTCATATTGTGAAGCTAAAGAACTACAGCCAGAGGAAATCATTTTATCCATTGTATCTGTGTACAAAGAACAATAGTAAATTCCTCTAACATCATAGGATAAGAGTGGACTAAGGTATTACACCATCCTGAACCACTATAAACTTTGTGTTTATACTTTCAGCTTTTTATATTCAGTCAAGTAACTTACCTTGCACACAACACACCTGAACACTTAAACACTCATCCAGATTAGAAAAACACTTTATAGAAGGATTTATAATCCGTTGCATAAAACTCAGCTAAGCCAAAGCTAGTCAACTGATCTACTCTCAGTTAAGTTTTAAAAACTCTAAGTTTAACAAGTTTATTCACCCCTCTCTAAACATGTTTCAAGCTTTTCCAGGGTACCAACATTTGATATCAGAGTAGGTCTTCACACCTGAAGAGATCAATTGTTTGTTCAGATATTTCTGAAGAGTCTAGAGCATATTATGTTTGATACTTATGATTGGTATAAGAGCATGCCTTTTGTTTTGAACATGTCTAGTTGTTATTCTATCTTCAAATCAGTGCTTATCTTTTCAAAAACATTGTTACTTCTAACTAGCATCAGTTGTTCAAACTCTATTTTATACCTGATTTGATATGCCTAGTTTATTAAACTTGTTTTCAAAGTACATGTACATGTAAGCTATTATTATGTACTCTATGTATCTGTCATATCTTCCTTAATCAATGCAGTACATGTACTGAAACTTTATCTGTAGCCATGTTTTTGATAAAGATCCATGTACTGCAATGATTAAGGAAGATATGATAGATATATTCAGGGTATTAATGAGGGGTTCATACTGGCTTGCACAGAAGGGTGATAATTCAGGAGGGCAAGAAGAACATTTTGTCAAGGAATACATCAAAAAAGCTATTATTAAAATCTTTAAGTAGAGTAAATAAATAATCTATGAGGATAGAGGAATTAGTTGGCAATGTGGATAAGTTAAAAAAATTGATTTCCTTGTAATCTATATGAAGCGCTTTTACGAGGCATTATTGTTTTTAGAGAGAGATATAAATAATGAGAGAAAGAGTTTAGGGTTTCTGAACTTTCTATCTACTATGGTTTTGCGGAGGAAAGGAGGAACTTATATAGTGCCCTCCTGTTCTGAAAAAAAATCTCAACCGTACACGTGGCAAAACAATTTAATATTACTGGTTTTGCCTATCTAGCGGACACATGGTCCCACCACTATAGAAAAAGTTTATTCCACAACTTTTCCTATAGCCATTTGAAATATCGCCCCTCGCATCAGAGCTATGTGAAACCTTTTATTTAAAGTAACAACCGTATTTTGATCGTATGGGTAAATCATTTTTTCCATTATCTCGAGAAAACACTTTTCCTAGTGTAAATTATCGAACGTTATTACTCAAGGTACTAGTTCAGACATTGTGCTTGGTCACGGTGTCAATCAGATGCAATTAACATTAAGGGGGAGGTTTTCATGCACGTAGCTATTCCTAATTCTGGGCTTCACATTTTATGGTTTTTAATTGTGGATAGAAAACCAAAGGGGACATCTGATGCTTTGAAGATGACTGATATTTTTGATGTTTTTTTGACAAAGACCCATGTACTGCAATGATTAAGGAAGATGTGACAGATAGATTTAGGGTATTAATGAGGGGTTCATACTGGCTTGCACAGAAGGGTGATAATTCAGGAGGGCAAAAAGAACATTTTGTTAAGGAAAACATCAAAAAAACTATTATTAAAATCTTTAAGTAGAGTAAATAAATAATCTACGAGGAATAGAGGAATTAGTGGGAAATGTGGATAAGTTAAAAAGTTGATTTCCTTGTAATCTATATGATGCGCTTTTACGAGGCATTATTGGTTTTAGAGAGAGAGAGATAAATAATGAGAGAAGGAGTTTGGGGTTTCTGAACTTTCTATCTTCTATGGTTTTGCAGAGGAAATGAGGGACTTATATAGTGCGCTCCTGTTCTGAAAAAAAATCTCAACCGTACACGTGGCAAAACAATTTAATATTACTGGTTTTGCCTATCTAGCGGACACATGGTCCCACCACTATAGAAAAAAGTTTATTCCACAAATTTTCCTGTAGCCATTTGAAATGTTGTCCCTCGCTTATCAGAGCTACGTGAAACCTTTTATTTAAAGTAATAAATTTATATTTTGATCGTATGGGTAAATCATTTTTTTCCATTATCTGGAAAAAACACTTTTCATACTGTAAATTATTGAATGTTATTACTCAAGGTACTAGTTCAGATTGCAGGCTTGGTCACAATGTCAATCAGATGCAATTAACATTAAGGGAAGGTTTTCATGCACGGTTATTCCTTATTATTCGGGCTTCACATTTTATGGTTTTTAAATGTGGATAGAAAACCAAAGGGGACATCTGATGCTTTGAAGATGAACGATATTTTCGATGTTTTTGACAAAGATCCATGTACTGCAATGATTAAGGAAGATATGACAGATAGATTCAAAGTATTAAGGAGGGGTTCATACTGGCTTGCACAGAAGGGTGATAATTCAGGAGGGCACGAAGAACATTTTGTTAAGGAATACATCAAAAAATCTATTAGTAAAATCTTTAAGTAGAGTAAATAAATATTCTATGAGGAATAGTTAAATTAGTGGGCAATGTGGACAAGTTAAAAAATTGATTTCCCTTTTAATCTCTATGAAGCGTTTCTACGAGGCATTATTGGTTTAGAGTGAGAGAGATAATAATGAGAGAAGGAGTTTGGGGTTTCTTAACTTTCTATCTACTATGGTTTTGCGGAGGAAAGGAGGGACTTAAATAGTGTCCTCTTGTTCTGAAAAAAATCTCAACCGTACACGTGGCAAAACCATTTAATATTACTGGTTTTGTTTGTCTAGCCGACACATGGTCCCACCACTATAGAAAAGAGTTCATTCCAAAACTTTTCCTGCAGCCATTTGAAATGCCGTCCCTCGTGATTTATCAGAGCCACATGATACCTTTTATTTAAAGTAACAAATTGTGATTTTGATCAGATGGGTAAAATCATTTTTTCCATTATTTGAGAAAACACTTTTCATACTGTAAATTTTTGAACGTTATTACTCAAGGTACTAGTACAGATTGCAGGCATGGTCACGATGTCAATCTGTATGCAATTAACATTAAGGGGAAGGTTTTCATGCATGAAGCTATTCCTTATTCTGGGCTTCACATTTTCTGGTTTTTAATTGTGGATAGAAAACCAAAGGGGACATATGATGCTTTGAAGATGACAGATATTTTCGATGTTTTTGACAAAGATCCATGTACTGCAATAATTAAGGAAAATATGACAGGTAGATTCTGGGTATTAAGGAGGGGTTCATACTGGCTTGCACAGAAGGGTGATAATTCAGGAGGGCAATAAGAACATTTTGTTAAAAAATACATGAAAAAAGCTTTTATTAAAATCTTAAAGTAGAGTAAATAAATTATCTATGAGGAATAGAGGAATTAGTGGGCAATCTGGATAGGTTAAAAAAATTGATTTCCCTTGTAATCTATAATAAGCATTTCTACGAGGCATTATTGGTTTAGAGAGAGAGATAAATAATAAGAGAAGGAGTTTGGGGTTTCTGAACTCTCTATCTACTATGGTTTTGCGGGGGAAATGATAGACTTATATAGTGCCCTCCTGCTCTGAAAAAAAATATCAACCGTACACGTGGAAAAACCATTCAATATTAGTGGTTTTGCCTGTCTAGCCGACACATGGTCCCACAACTATAGAAAAAGAGTTTATTCCACAAATTTTCCAGTAGCCATTTGAAATGTTGTCCCCTCGCTTATCAGAGCTACGTGAAACCTTTTATTTAAAGTAACAACTCTATTTTGATCAGATGGGTAAATCAATTTTTTCCATTTTCCGAGAAAACACTTTTCATGTCAGTAAATTATTGAACTTTATTACTCAAGGTACTAGTTCGGGACATGTGCTTGGTCATGATGTCAATCAGATGCAATTAACAATAAGGGAAGGTTTTCATGCACGGTTATTCCTTATTCGGGCTTCACATTTTATGGTTTTTAATTGTGGATAGAAAACCAAAGGGGACATCTGATGCTTTGAAGATGAACGATATTTTCGATGTTTTTGACAAAGATCCATGTACTGCAATGATTAAGGAAGATATGACAGATAGATTTAGGGTATTAAGGAGGGGTTCATTCTGGCTTGCACAGAAGGGTGATAATTCAGGAGGGCAAGAAGAAAATTTTGTTAAGGAATACATCAAAAAAACTATTATTAAAATCTTTAAGTAGAGTAAATAAATAATCTATGAGGAATAGAAGAATTGGTGGGCAATGTGGATAAGTTAAAAAAATTGATTTCAATTGTACTCTATATGAAGCGTTTCTACGAGGCATTATTGGGTTAGAGAGAGAGAGAGATAATAATGAGAGAAGGAGTTTTGGGTTTCTGAACTTTCTATCTACTATGGTTTTGCGGAGGAGAGGAGGGACTTGTATAGTGCCCTCCTGTTCTGAAAAAAAATCTCAACCGTACACGTGGCAAAACCATTTAATATTACTCGTTTTGCTTGTCTAGACGACACATGGTCCCACAACTATAGAAAAAGAGTTTATTCCACAACTTTCCCAGTAGCCATTTGAAATGCTGTCCCCAGCTTTTATCAGAGCTACATGAAACCTTTTATTTAAAGTAACAAATCAGATTTTGATCGTATGGGTAAATCATTTTTTTCCATTATCTGAGAAAACACTTTTTATGCTGTAAATTATTGAATGTTATTACTCAAGGTACTAGTTTAGATTGCAGGCTTGGTCACGATGTCAATCTGTATGCAATTAACATAAAGGGGAAGGTTTTCATGCAAAAAGCTATTCCTTATTCTGGGCTTCACATTTTATGGTTTTTAATTGTGGATAGAAAACCAAAGGGGACATCAAATGCTTTGAAGATAACTGATATTTTCGATGTTTTTTATGATGATCCATGTACTGCAATGATTAAGGAAGATATGACAGATAGATTCAAGGTATTAAGGAGGGGTTCATACTGGCTTGCACAGAAGGGTGATAATTCAGGAGGGCAAGAAGAACATTTTGTTAAGGAATACAACAATAAAGCTATTATTAAAATCTTTAAGTAGAGTAAATAAATAATCTATAAGGAATAGAGGGATTAATGGGCAATGTGAATAAGTTAAAAAAATTGATATCCCTTGTAATCTATATGAAGCGTTTCTATGAGGCATTATTGGGTTAGAGAGAGAGAGAGAGAGAGAGATAAATAATGAGAGAAGGGGTTTGGTGTTTCTGAACTTTCTATCTACTATGGTTTGGCGAAAGAAAGGAGGGACTTATATAGTGCCCTCCTGTTATGAAAAAAAAATCTCATCCGTACACGTGGAAAAACCATTTAATATTACTGGTTTTGCCTGTCTAGCCGACACATGGTCCCACCACTATAGAAAAAGAGTTCATTCCACAACTTTTCCTGTAGCTATTTGAAATGATGTCCCCGGCTTTTACAGTAGCCACGTGAAACCTTTTTCTTTAAAGTAACATCTCTATTTTGATCGTATGGGTAAATCAATTTTTTCCATTTTCTGAGAAAACACTTTCCATGCTGTAAATTATTGAACATTATTACTCAAGGTACTAGTTCAGATTGCAGGCTTGGTCACGATGTCAATCTGTATGCAATTAACATTAAGGGGATGGTTTTCATGCACGAAGCTATTCCTTATTCCGGGCTTCACATTTTATGGTTTTTCATTGTGCATAGAAAACCAAAGGGGACATCTGATCCTTTGAAGATGAACGATATTTTCGATGTTTTTGACAAAGATCCATGTACTGCAATGATTAAGGAAGATATGACAGATAGATTCAGGGTATTAAGGAGGGGTTCATTCTGGCTTGCACAGAAGGGTGATAATTCGGAGGGCAAGAAGAATTTTTTGTTAAGGAATACATCAAAAAAACTATTATTAAAATCTTTAAGTAGAGTAAATAAATAATCTGTGAGGAATAGAGGAATTAGTGGGCAATGTGGATAAGTTAAAAAAATTGATTTCAATTGTAATCTATATGAAGCGTTTCTACGATGCATTATTGGTTTAGAGAGAGAGATAAATAATGAGAGAAGGAGTTTGGGGTTTCTGAACTTTCTATCTACTATGGTTTTGCGGAGGAAAGGAGGGACTTGTATAGTGCCCTTCTGTTCTGAAAAAAAATCTCAACCGTACACGTGGCAAAACCATTTAATATTACTCATTTTGCTTGTCTAGACGACACATGGTCCCACCACTATAGAAAACGAGTTTATACCACAACTTTTCTTGTATCCATTTGAAATGTTGTCCCCAGCTTTTACAGTAGCCACTTGAAACCTTTTTATTTAAAGTAGCAGCTGTATTTTGATCGTATGGGTAAATCATTTTTTTCCATTATCCGAGAAAACACTTTTCATGTCAGAAATTATTGAATGTTATATTACTCAAGGTACTAGTTTAGATTGCAGCTTGGTCACAATGTCAATCAGTATGCAATTAACATTAAGGGGAAGGTTTTCATGCACGAAGCTATTCCTTATTCTGGGCTTCACATTTTATGGTTTTTAATTGTGTATAGAAAACCAAATGGGACATCTAATGCTTTGAAGATGACTGATATTTTCAATGTTTTTTTAGAAGATCCATGTACTGCAATGATTGAAGAAGATATGACTGATAGATTCAGGGTATTAAGGAGGGGTTCATACTGGCTTGCATAGAAGGGTGATAATTTTGAGGCAAGAAGAACATTTTGTTAAGGAATACATCAATAAAGCTATTATTAAAATCTTTAATTAGAGTAAATAAAAATCTATGAGGAATAGAGGATTAGTGGGCAAGTGTGGATAAGTTAAAAAAATTGATTCCCTTGTAATCGATATTAAGCGCTTTCTACGAGGTATTATTGGTTTGTAGATAGAGAGAGATAAATAATGAGAGAAGGGGTTTTGGGTTTCTGAACTTTCTATCTAATATGGTTTGGCGAAGGAAAGGAGGGACTTATATAAGGCCCTCCTGTTCTGAAAAAAAAATCTCAACAGACACGTGGCAAAACCATTTAATATTATCGGGTTTTGCATGTCTAGCCGACACATAGTCCACCACTATAGAAAAGAGTTTATTCCATAACTTTTCATGTAGCCATTTGAAATGGTGTCCCCGCTTACAAAGAGCTACGTGAAACCTTTTTATTTAAAGTAACAAATCGTATTTTGATCAGATGGGTAAATCATTTTTTTCCATTATCTGAGAAAACACTTTTCATACTGTAAATAATGGAACGTTATTACTCAAGGTACTTGTTCAGATTGCAGGCTTGGTCACAATGTCAATCTGTATGCAATTAACATTAAGGGGACGGTTTTCATGCACGAAGCAATTCCTTATTCTGGGCTTCACATTTTATGGTTTTTCATTGTGCATAGAAAACCAAAGGGGACATCTGATGCTTTGAAGATGACTGATATTTTCGATGTTTTTGACAATGATCCATGTACTGCAATGATTAAGGAAGATATGACAGATAGATTCATGGAATTAAGGAGGGGTTCATACTGACTTGCACAGAAGAGTGATAATTCAGGAGGGCAAGAAGAACATTTTGTTAAGGAATACATCAAAACAGGTATTATTAAAATCTTTACGTAGAGTAAATGAATAATCTATGAGGAATAGAGGAATTAGTGGGCAATGTGGATAAGTTAAAAAAATTGATTTCCCTTGTAATCTATATGAAACGTTTCTACGAGGAATTATTGGTTTAGAGAGAAAGATAAATAATGGGAGAAGGAGTTTGGGGTTTCTGAACTTTCTATCTTCTATGGTTTTGCAGAGGAAATGAGGGACTTATATAGTGCCCTCCTGTTCTGAAAAAATTTCAACCGTACACGTGGCAAAACCATTTAATATTACTAGTTTTGCCTGTCTAGCCGACACATGGTCCCACCACTTTAGAAAAAGAGTTTATTCCACAACTTTTAATGTAGCCATTTGAAATGATGTCCCTCGCTTTTTATCAGAGCTACGTGAAACCTTTTATTTAAAGTAATAAATTGTATTTTGATCAGATGGGTAAATCAATTTTTTTCCATTATCCGGGAAAACACTTTTCATAATCAGAAATTATTAAACGTTATTACTCAAGGTACTAGTTCAGATTGCAGGCTTGGTCACGATGTCAATCTGTATGCAATTAACATTAAGGGGAAGGTTTTCATGCACGAAGCTATTCCTTATTCTGGGCTTCACATTTTATGGTTTTTAATTGTGGATAGAAAACCAAAGGGGACATCTGATGCTTTGAAGATGACTGATATTTTAGATGTTTTTGACAAAGATCCACGTACTGCAATGATTAATGAAGATATGGCAAATATATTCCGGTATTAAGGAGGGGTTCATACTCTGGCTTGCATGTATGGTGATGATTCAGGAGGAAAGAAGAACATTTTGTTAAGGAAAACATCAAAAAGCTATTATTAAAATCTTTAAGTAGAGTAAAAAAATAGTCTATGAGGAATAGAGGAATTAGTGGGCAACTGGGATAAGTTAAAAAGTTGATATCCCTTGTAATCTATATAAAGCGCTTTCTACGAGGCATTATTGGGTTAGAGAGAGAGAGAGAGATAAATAATGAGAGAAAGAGTTAGGGGTTTCTAAACATTCTATCTACTATGGTTTTGCGGAGGAAAGGAGGGAATAATATAGTGCCCTATTGTTCTGGAAAAAAATCTCAACCGTACACGGGGCAAAACCATTTAATATTACTGGTTTAGCCTGTCTAGCCGACACATGGTCCCACCAGTATAGAAAAAGAATTTATTCCACAATTTTCCTGTAGCCATTTGAAATGTTGTCCCTGCTTTTACTGCAGCCATGTGAAACCTTTTTATTTAAAGTAACAGATGTATTTGGATCGTATGGGTAAATCATTTTTTTCCATTATCTCATAAAACACTTTTCATGCTATAAATTATTGAACGTTATTACTCACGGTACTAGTTCGATTGCAGCGTTGTCACGATGTCAATCTGTATGCAATTAACATAAAGGGAAGGTTTTCAAGCACGGCTATTCCTTATTTCGGGCTTCACATTTTATGGTTTTTAATCGTGGATATAAAACCAAAGGGACATCGATGCTTTGAAGATGACTCGATATTTTCGATGTTTTTGACAAAGATCCATGTACTCGCATTGATTAAGGAAGATATGATGTGATAGATTCAGTGGTATTAGGAGGGGTTCATAATGGCTTGCATAGGGCGGTGATATTCGGGAGGGAAAGATGAACATTTTGCTAAGGAATACATCAAAAAGCTAAAATATTTATGTAGAGTAAATAAATAATCTATCGTGAAAAGAGGAATTAGTGGGCAATGTGGATAAGTTAAAAATTGATTTCCTTGTAATCTATAATAAGCGCTTCTAAGAGGCATTATTGGTTTATAGAGAGAGAGAGAGAGATAAATAATGAGAGAAGGAGTTTGGGGTTTCTGAACTTTCTATCTACCATGGTTTTGCGGAGGAAAGTAGGGACTTATACAGTGCCCTCCTGTTCTAAAAAAATCTCAATCAGACACGTGGCAAAACCATTTAATATTACTGGTTTTGCTTGTCTAGCCGACACATGGTCCCACCTCTTTAGAAAAAGAGTTTATTCCACAAATTTTCCTGTAGCCATTTGAAATGATGTCCCTTGCTTTTTCTGTAGCCAGATGAAACCTTTTACTTAAAGTAACATCTCGATTTTGATCATGGTTGTAAATCATTTTTTCCATTATCCGAGAAAACACTTTTCATATCAGAAATTATTGAACGCTATTACTCAAGGTGCTAGTACAGATTGCAGGCTTGGTCACAATGTCAATCTGTATGCAATTAACATTAAGGGGAAGGTTTTCATGCACGAAGCTATTCCTTATTCTGGGCTTCAAATTTTATGGTTTTTAATTGTGGATAGAAATCAAAGGGTACATCTGATGCTTTGAAGATGACTGATATTTTCGATGTTTTTGACAAAGATCCATGTACTGCCATGATTAAGGAATATATGATAGATAGATTCAGGGTATTAAGGAGGGGTTCATACTGGCTTGCACAAAAGGGTGATAATTCAGGAGGGCAAGAAGAACATTTTGTTAAGGAATACATCAATAAAGCTATTATTGAAATCTTTAAGTAGAGTAAATAAATAATCTATGAGGAATAGAGAAATTAGTGGGCAATGTGGATAAGTTAAAATTTTTGATTTCCCTTGTAATATTTATGAAGCGTTTCTAGGAGGCATTATTGGTTTAGAGAGAGAGATAAATAATGAGAGATGGAGTTTGGGGTTTCTGAACTTTCTATCTACTATGGTTTTAAGGAGGAAAGGAGAGACTTATATAGTGATCTACTGTTCTGAAAAAAAATTCAACCGTACACGTGGCAAAACCATTTAATATTACTGGTTTTGCCTGTCTAGCCGACACAAGGTCCCACCACTATAGAAAAAGAGTTAATTCCACAACTTTTGTTGTAGGCATTTGAAATGTTATCCCCTGGCGCATCAGAGCCTACGTGAAACCTTTTATTTAAAGTAACATCTGTATTTTGATCGTATGGGTAAATCATTTTTTTCCATTATCTGCGATAACACTTTTCATACTGTAAATTATTGAACGTTATTACTCAAGGTACTAGTTCAGATTGCAGGCTTGGTCACGATGTCAATCTATATGCAATTAACATTAAGGGGAAGGTTTTCATGCACGAAGCTATTCCTTATTCTGGGCTTCAAATTTTATGGTTTTTAATTGTGGATAGAAATCAAAGGGTACATCTGACGCTTTGAAGATGACTGATATTTTCGATGTTTTTGACAAAGATCCATGTACTGCCATGATTAAGGAATATATAATAGATAGATTCAGGGTATTAAGGAGGGGTTCATACTGGCTTGCACTAAAGGGTGATAATTCAGGAGGGCAAGAAGAACATTTTGTTAAGGAATACATCAAAAAAGCTATTATTGAAATCTTTAAGTAGAGTAAATAAATAATCTATGAGGAATAGAGAATTTAGTGGGCAATGTGGATAAGTTACAAAAATTGATTTCCCTTGTAATATTTATGAAGCGTTTCTAGAAGGCATTATTGGTTTAGAGAGAGAGAGATAAATAATGAGAGAAGGAGTTTGGGGTTTCTGAACTTTCTATCTACTATGGTTTTAAGGAGGAAATGAGAGACTTATATAGTGATCTACTGCTCAAGAAAAAAATCAATCGCACACATGGCAAAACCATTTAATATTATCGCTTTTGCCTGCCTCAGCCGATGTGATGGTCCCACCACTATAGAAAAGAGTTAATTCCACAACTTTTGTTCAGAGGTATTTGAAATGTTGTCCCCTCGCTTATCAGAGCTACGTGAAACCTTTTATTTAAAGTAACATTTGTATTTTGATCGTATGGGAAAATCATTTTTTTCCATTTTTTGAGAAAACACTTTTCATACTGTAAATTACATAACGCTATTACTCAAGGTACTAATTCAGATTGCAGGTTTGGTCATGATGTCAATATGTATGCAATTAACATCAAGGGGAAGGTTTTCATGCACGAAGCTATTCCTTCTTCTGGGCTTCACATTTTAAGGTTTTTATTGTGGATAAAAAACCAATGGGGACATCTGATGCTTTGAAGATGACAGATATTTTTGATGTTTTTGACAAAGATCCATGTATTGCAATGATTAAGAAAGATATGACAAATAGATTCATTTTATTACGAGGGGTTCAAACTGGCTTGCATGTATGGTGATAATTCAGAGGGCTAAGAACATTTTGTTATGGAATACATCCAAAAGCTATTATTAAAATCATTAAGTAGTAAATACATAATCTATGAGGAATAGAGGAATTATCGAGCAATGTGGATAAGTTCAAAAAATTGATTTCCCTTGTAATCTATATGAAGCGTTTCTACGAGGCATTATTGGTTTGTAGAGAGAGAGATAAATAATGAGAGAAGGAGTTTGGGGTTTCGAACTTTCTATGTACTATGGTTTTCATGGAGGAAAGGAGGGACTTATTTATCGCCTCATGTTCAAAAAATCTCAACCGCAGACACGTGGCAAAAACATTTAATATTATCGGGTTTTGCTCTGTCTAGCCGATGTGATGGTCCCACCACTATGTAAGAAGTGTTTATTCCACAACTTTTCATGTAGCCATTTGAAATGTCGTCCCTCGCTTTTCATCAGAGCTACGTGAAACCTTTTATTTAAAGTAACAGCTTGTATTTTGATCAGATGGGTAAATCATTTTTTTCCATTATCTCGAAAAACACTTTTCATACTGTAAATTATTGAACGCTATTACTCAAGGTACAAGTTCAGATTGCAGGCTTGGTCACGATGTCAATCAGTATGCAATTAACATTAAGGGGAAGGTTTGCATGCACGAAGCTATTCCTTATTCTGGGCTTCACATTTTATGGTTTTTAATTATGGATAGAAAACCAAAGGTGACATCTGATGCTTTGAAGATGATTGATATTTTCGATGTTTTTGACAAAGATCCATTTACTGCAATGATTAAGGAAGATATGATAGATAGATTCATGGTATTAAGGAGCTGTTCATACTGGCTTGCATGGTAGGGTGATCATTCAGGAGGACAAGAAGATCATTTAGTTAAGGAATACATCAAAAAGCTATTATTAAAAACTTTAAGTAGAGTAAATAAATAATCTATGAGGAATAGAGGATTCAAGTGGGCAATGTGGAAAAGTTAAAAATTGATTACCCTTGTAATCTATATGAAGCGTTTCTATGAGGCATTATTCGCTTAGAGAGAGATAAATAAATAATGAGAGAAGGAGTTTGGGGTTTCGAACTTTCTATCGACTAAGGTTTTGCAGAGGAAATGAGGGACTTATATAGTGCCCTCCGGCCTCAAAAAATCTCAACGACACGTGGCAAAACCATTAATATTACTCTGGTTTTGCCTATCTAGCCGACACATGGTCCCACCACTATAGAAAAGTGTTTATTCCACAAATTTTCATGTAGCCATTTGAAATGATGTCCCCGCTTTTATCAGAGCTACGTGAAACCTTTTATTTAAAGTAATAAATTGTATTTTGACCGCATTGTAAATCATTTTTTCCATTATCCGAGAAAACACTTTTCATAATCAGAAATTATTGAACGCTATTACTCAGGTACTAAGACATGATTTGCAGTCGGGTCACAATGTCAATCAGATGCAATTAAAATTAGTGGGAAGGTTTTAATGCACGGCTATTCCTTATTCGGGCTTCACATTTTATGGTTTTTAATTGTGGATAGAAATCAAATGGGACATCTTATGCTTTGAAGATGACTAATATTTTTGATGTTTATGACAAAGATCCATGTACTTCCATGATTAAGGAAGATATGATAGATAGATTCTGTGGTATTAAGGAGGGGTTCATACCGGCTTGCATGTATGGTGATAATTCGTGAGGGCAAGAAGAACATTTTGTTAAGGAATACATCAATAAAGCTATTATTAAAATCTTTAAGTAGAGTATATAAATAATCTATGAGGAATAGAGGAATTATTGGGCAATGTGGATAAGTTAAAAATTGATTTCCTTGTAATCTTTAAGAGAAGCTTTCTAGGAGGCATTATTGGTTTGTAGAGATAGAGATAAATAATGAGAGACGGAGTTTGGGGTTTCGAACTTTCTATCTACTATGGTTTTGAGGAGGAAAGTAGGGACTCATATAGTGCCCTCCTGTTCAGGAAAAAAATTCTCAACCGTACACGTGGTAAAACCATTTAATATTACTGGTTTTGCCTGTCTAGCCGACACATGGTCCCACCACTATAGAAAAAGAGTTCATTCCACAACTTTTCCTCAGAGCCATTTGAAATGTCGTCCCTCGCTTATCAGAGCTACGTGAAACCTATTTATTTAAAGTAACAAATTTCTATTTTGATCAGATGGGTAAATCATTTTTTTCCATTATCTCGCGAAAACACTTTTCATATATGTAAATTATTGAACGTTATTATTCAAGGTACTAGTTCAGATTGCGTGCTTGGTCACGAAGTCAATCAAGATACAATGAACATTAAGGGAAGGTTTCACGCATGCACGGTTATTCCTTATTCTCGGGCTTCACATTTTATGGTTTTTAATTGTGATGTAAAACCTAAGGGATATCCGATGCTTTGAAAATGATCGATATTTTCGATTCTTTTGACAAAGATCCATGTACCGCAATGATTAATGAAGATATGACAGATAGATTCGTGGTATGAATGAGGGTTTCATAATCGCTTGCATGTATATGGTGATAATTCAGAGTGCAAGAAGAACATTTTGTTAAGGAATACATCAAAAAGCTATTATTAAAATCTTTAAGTAGAGTAATTAAATAATCTATGAGGAATAGAGGAATTAGTGGGCAATGTGGATAAGTTAAAAAAATTGATTTCCCTTGTAATCTATATGAAGCGTTTCTACGAGGCATTATTGGTTTAGAGAGAGAGAGAGATAAATAATGAGAGAAGGAGTTTGGGGTTTTTGAACTTTCTATCTACTATGGTTTTGCGGAGGAAATGAGGGACTTATATAGTGCCCTCCTGTTCTGAAAAAAATCTCAACTGTACACGTGGCAAAATCATTTAATATTACAGGTTTTTCCCGCCTAGCCGAAACTTGGTCCCACCACTATAGAAAAAGTGTTTATTCCACTTTTTTTCCTGTAGCCATTTGAAATGATGTCCCTTGCTTTTAGTGTAGCCACATGAAACCTTTTTATTTAAAGTAACAACAGTATTTTGATCGTATGGGTAAATCATTTTTTTCCATTATCTCGTGGAAAACACTTTTCATATCAGAAATTATGGAACGTTATTACTCAAGGTACTAGTTCAGATTGTAGGCTTGGTCACAATGTCAATCAGATACAATTAACATTAAGGGATGGTTTTCATGCACGGTTATTCCTTATTCTGGCTTCACATTTTATGGTTTTTAATTGTGGATAGAAAACCAAAGGGACATATGATGCTTTGAAGATGACCGATATTTTCGATGTTTTTGACAAAGATCCATGTAATCGCAATGATTAATGAAGATAAGACAAATAGATTCGTGACATTAAAGAGGTTTTCATATCGCTTGCAATGTATGGTGATAATTCAGAGTGCAAGAAGAACATTTTGTTAAGGAATACATCAAAAAGCTATTATTAAAATCTTTAAGTAGGTAAATAAATAATCTATGAGGAATAGGAATTAGTGGGCAATGTGGATAAGTTAAAAATTGATTTCTCTTGTAATCTATATGAAGCGCTTCTACGAGGCATTATTGGTTTGTAGAGAGAGAGATATTAATAATTAGAGAAGGAGTTTGGGGTTTCGAACTTTCTATCTACTATGGTTTTTAGAGAGGAAATGAGGACTTATACAAAGGCTCCTCATGTTCTCAGAAAATCTCAATCAGACACGTGGCAAAACCATTTAATATTATCGGTTTTGCATGTCTAAATGGCTGATGGTCCCACCACTATAGAAAAAGTGTTTATTCCACAACTTTTCATGTAGCCATTTGAAATGTTGTCCTCGCTTATCAGAGCCTACGTGAAAGATTTTTATTTAAAGTAACAAACCAGATTTTGATCAGATGGGTAAATCATTTTTTTCCATTATCCGACAAAACACTTTTCATATCAGTAAATTATTGAACGCTATTACTCAAGGTACTAGTTCAGATTGCAGTGCTTGGTCACGATGTCAATCAGTATGCAATTAACATAAAGGGAAGGTTTGCATGCACGAAGTTATTCCTTATTCGGGCTTCACATTTTATGGTTTTTAATTGTGGATAGAAACCAAAGGGACATCCGATGCTTTGAAGATGACTCGATATTTTCGATATTTTTGACAAAGATCCATGTACCGCAATGATTAAGGAAAAATATGATGAGATAGTTTTGTGGTATTAAGGAGGGGTTCACATCTGGCTTGCATGTAAGGGTGATCATTCAGTGAGGCAAGAAGAACAATTTGTTAAGGAATACATCAAAAAGCTATTAGTAAAATCTTTAAGTAGAGTAAATAAATAATCTATGAGGAATATAGGATTTAGTGGGCAATGTGGATAAGTTAAAAATTGATTTCCTTGTAATCTATATAAAGCGCTTTCTACAAGGCATTATTGGTTTGTAGAGAGAGATAAATAATGAGAGAAGGAGTTTGGGGTTTCGAACTTTCTATCGACTATTGTTTTGCAGAGGAAATGTGGTACGATATATCGCCCTCCTGCTCGAAAAATCTCAAACGTATACGTGGAAAACCATTTAATATTACCGGGTTTTGCCTATCTAGCCGACACATGATCCCACCACTATAGAAAAGAGTTTATTCAACAACTTTTCATGTAGCCATTTGAAATGTTGTCCCCTCGCTTTTATCAGAGCCATGTGAAACCTTTTATTTAAAGTAACAAACCAGATTTTGATCGCATCTGTAAATCATTTTTTTCCAATATCTGAGAAAACACTTTTCATACTGTAAATTATTGAACGCTATTACTCAAGGTACTAGTACAGATTGCAGGCTTGGTCACAATGTCAATCTGTATGCAATTAACATTAAGGGGAAGGTTTTCATGCACGAAGCTATTCCTTATTCTGGGCTTCACATTTTATGGTTTTTAATTGTGGATAGAAATCAAAGGGGACATCTAATTCTTTGAAGATGACTGATATTTTCGATGTTTTTTGACAAAGATCCATGTACTTCCATGAGGATGATATGATAGATAGATTCAGGGTATTAAGGAGGGTTTCATACTGGCTTGCTGATGAGAGACAAATTAATGATCATTATTACGACATTTTACCCCAATATTGATACCACTTTGAGCATTATTGTACCAATTTAAGTCAATAATTACTTAATTTTATCCAAATGTATAAGTAGTAATTATTATATAAATTATTGTATTTTACTAGGTTTTAGACCGGTTTAGTGATATGTGATAAAAATATGATAAAAATTACTATATTATATAAACGTTTTATTTATCACTATTATGTTAAAACTAAAAATATCATAACTAAAGATCGTAATATTAACCTAAAAAGAGTCAAGAAATTTAACGCAATTTACTTAACTTTTGTTGTCGATTTACTCGTGGTTTGTTTCTTTGTGTTCGTGTAAAAAAGATAAGATTTATCATGGAGACAGAATCAAGATCGAATAACTAAACGAGAGATTTTCTCCGATCAAGAATTACTTAGCTACTAAGTAATATACTTGGGAGGCCAATATATTTTATTTTCCAAACTTAACCACTAAGTTTAGTACTTGGTGACCAAGGCTATCAAATTATCCCACGAAACGACATATTTTGAGGCCTAAAATATAGAAATAAAAGTATGCCACAAGCTTACAAGTTCAACGGGTCGGTTTTCCTACGCACTTATACCGTAAAATATCTTCGACAAATATGCGACCCAACTTAGAGGCATTTTCAGGGAAGAGTCCTTGATGAAAGTTTTAGATCTTCAAATGAGCTTTCCAACGCACTTTGAATCACGCCAATCGGAGGTCTACAACTCAAGTTATGGGCATTATACCAAAACTCGGCTCGAACTAGACTTTGACTCGGTTCAACCTAAAAATCCTATAAATACCCCCTTGCTAGCATAATTCCTTGCCCCATCTTGGCCACTTTGGCCAAGATCTCTTCTCATCTCCTCCCATTTCTTCCATTTCCTCTTCTTCCATCTCCTTTTTCTTTCTTTTCTTGTTTTCATTTTGGGTATATATATATATATATATATATATATATATATATATATATATATATATATATGTTGTATGTATATATATATATATATGCATATGTGTATAAATAAATAGATTAGTATCGTTGTAATGCTTGGATTTATTATCGAGGATTGTTGTCTCGAAGCCCGTTGTTACTAACGAGGATTAGGCTCCAATTCAAGAGCTTGTAATCGGTAATTTTGTAATCGTTTATTTTTCTAATGTTATTATGTTTATTATTTCTATCTATTATATATATATATATATATATATATATATATATATATATATATATTAGTAGTAGTAGTAATATCAGCCAAGATATGAATCAATTAGTTAATCTTTTGGTAAAATGAATGATCGACTGTAATCATGATTAAAACCAATTATAATGAATCTTTTTCTATTTTGCAACGTATTGATAATATATTCGGATTGACGTAATTAATCAAGATGAATCGCAACATATAACCCTGACGCATGAACTGACCACTAGAAGTTAGGATATGAGATAAAAATAGAAAACCGAGGGTAAAATTGGCCGAGTGGAAAACGTGACAACGGAATCCTATTTCCTACCAAAGGCGATTTGTCCCGAAAGATGAATCTTATTGAAATTTGTACTTAGATCTTAATAATGTTAAAATCACAGCTTTAATTGAAACTACTCCGCTTGTGTTAAATCGATCCGCTTGACAACCGGAGCCTCTTGAATAACATCGCCGCCTGGACGAACGGAATAACCTCTTTATCCGGGGTAGATTTGTACTTCAGACTGCTCGCACTAACTAAGATTAGCATGGGGCAGTTGTGGACCTTGACTCGATGACATTTGACATATGACAATTTACACGCCGTGCTGGTGTGAGGAGTTGTCTAGCTTAGTGAGTACACCGATTCATATATAATTGACCTCCTTGCATCAAGGAAAAGATCTGTCTCATTTATTTCTACTAAAAAGAGATCGTAATTCAAGAAAGTATTCTTGGCTAGATCTAAAATATATATATTATTATTTTTTTTTACTATTTTACTAACAATCTAACTACTAGCATAATCTAACCCGATAAAATGGTAAAATCAAGCGATTTAGATCGAAAGTTAATAATAGCTTCTTGGTGTTTAACCCCACTTAAAAGAATTACCATGTTTTCCCCGAGGATACGACTGACTCACCGACTAGCACTACAATTTGACCCGGTACACTACCGGTTAGGATCTCAGATAGCCTGTAATGTCCGTCGCCTTTCGACGCCGTTTCCAAAGTTAGGTTTAGGTCTGTCACAAGATTTTGGCGCCGCTGCGGGGAAAACGTCGCTAATTTGTTTCTTTGTGTCTGTGGTTACTACTTGTATTAGCTCAAAATTCTCGATGATAAATCAACACTCTTCTTATCATATTTTTTTTTTTATTTTCCGTTGGTATCTACCTTCTTTAGTTACCAATTTTCTTCTTCTACCAATTTCGAAGTTATTTTCTATTTTCGATAGTAGAAAGTAAACACGGTTCGTTTATTTTTGTTGGTACCTACCTATTGGTAAGATACCAATTAAAAAAATAAAAATAATAAAAAATAATAAAAATACACTGTAAATACCGAGTGGACTCGTAATTACCGAGAGAAAAAAAGTTTTTTTTTCGATTCGATTTGTTATTTTCTATTCGATATTTTCTATTCCACAAGAATTGTCAAATCGAAGTTATGAAAACGGCCAAATCAAGAAATGAAACACCATATGATTCGTGTTTTATCTATTTCAAGTTATTTTTCTATTTTTCGATAGTTGATGACCGTATGGTAAGGCCCCACTCACCCTTATAGGCCCGATTTAATCACTCTACGAAAGGCGCTAAGAGAGTAGAGAAACGCTGTCATATCACCAGGAAATCCTCACCAAGCATCATTTTCAAATCTAAATACGAGAATGACTCAAACTAGTGATTAAACACCGAACGAGGGCTTGATCATGCCTGGCGGAATATTAATAAATAAAATAAAATAGAAATAATCGTAATTGGAAGCAAAGTTGGAAGGAACCAAGTTTGAAAGGGCCAATTCAAACCTAACCTTATCCAAATTTCAACCCAAATTCATCTCGGTTCAACCAGATAAGGCAACACCATATCCAATGCATATTTTGAAGAAAAAGGTATGTAATGATGAAACACAAATATTCGAGGAAGCTTTTACCATATTCATCTAATGACAAGGGTAAGTGGAGGTATACATTCTATCCCTATTACAAAGATGAAGTTGGATAAAAAGTATGTATGTTTTCTTGACGCATTTTAGTAAGTGGAGAAGTTTGGGAGTTAATCATGAGAGCGCTTGTCTTCAACACTTACAATTCATTGAAATATCCATGCATTACACTAGAATCTTGTTCTTGTGTGTACACTTTGTGTTTTTTTTTTGTCGTGGATTGTACTAACACGCAGTAATCAAGAAGATGACTTCAAAGAATAATGTGAAAGCTCGCAAACCTAAAGCTCAAAATCAAAAAGAAAAGGTCAAGAATCGCTTGGATTGGTGGGAATTGTCTAACCTTCGCTGGAAACCGTATCAAGAAGCGACGCGGTGCGTGAGGATGACCCACCACCGCCTTTAAAAATCAAGCACGGTAAAGTCTCGGGCAGCATAGACTATAAATGTAGTCAATGACGGGTACTATCCTTCCTTTTACTCCTTAAGCATTTATTTTAGTGGATTACGTGCTTAATTGTTACGTGCTTTTGTGAGTAATTGTTAGAAGTATCCCGCTTTGTTTAGTATATTATATTAGTTAATCCTTATCATTTTGGTCGAGCAAACGACGTTAACTAAAAGCGCCACCGGAGGCAAATTCCGTAAAATGTTAAATATAATAATTACTCATACTTTGGATGATACTTTGCTAATACTTAGGATTGATTTTCATTTTGTTTCACCAAGTCTTAGGATGAATGTTTGAATGTCATTATAACGGAACGATTAGTGGTTATCCTAAAACTCGATGGAAAAAAGAGAAAATTCAAATGCATCATTTCTTAGACTTAGGTTGTTAGAACGATTTGAAATAACCCTCGAGGATCCGGGTATAAAAGACTCAGAGTTAATACTTTGTCACACATTTCATATCATGATCTAGTCTGCTTTAAATTTCAAATAATGTGTGACATGTATTAGTTCAACTATCGTGGAATATTGTGTGTTTTAAATCAATAAAAGTTTATGTGGTGTGTTTATCTACCCTTTGCATTACAATCGCACACTCCACATACATTTATTTTATTTGCACACACAACGGTCATAACTTTGACCCACCCACCCACCCTTTTATCATCCGAGTATTTGTTTTGACTTGTTTTTATAACCATTGCTTTCCCAACAACTTTTTTACACTCACTTTACATTGGGGACAGTAAGTTCGTGAAGTGGAGTGGAGTCGTTGGTCTAAAGAATGGAATTAATGTTTATTTTGTATCAATAAACTTTAGTTTTCGATCTTTTTGAGCATTATTTAGTTGATTTAAAAAAATCAGATAAGGTATATATTTCATGGATTTGAAGATGTAATGATCAATTTGGATGTGTATAACCAACGTGAACCGTAAGTGCATTGTAATTCCAAATATATTTGTGTAATATGAATTCCTTCACGTAAAGCCTTTGATATTGAAGGAAAATTTTAAATTGTATCCATTCAAGATCCTAGTGGTTATTCTAGAGATTTGCAGTAACTTAGTACTCAACTTTTGAACGGTAACCGTGAATATCCAAGGTTTGAATGTGATAGAAAGGATATAAGTTAAGTTTATGAAAAAAAGAGAAAGAGATGAACTATATATATGTCGGTTGTAGCTACCAATGATTTGAGTGCAAAGAGGCGCTATCAATAAACGCCCTATATCACTGACGAGGTTTAAAAGCTCCCGATCGCCTGATGATAGTAGTCCGCTAGTGGTGTTATCACTAAACGCCCTATTGTCGGGAATGAAGGCATATGCTACAAATGGAAAATTAAAATATAAAAAAATTGACAATATGGAAATATGGTTGAAAACTTAGTTATCTTCCTCACTATCCCAAAGATAAACTCGAATGATATGCTTTTAGGATTATCCTAATAATTACACGGGAGAACTTTGTGTGGAATTGTTACCGCCTATACCTGTGGAAAGTCATTAGGATTGTCTCAATGGATATTTGTGCGCTTGCTTGAATTATTCAAGAGAGGATAGTGGGAAATTGAAAAGGCTTGATACACACACACTGCTATATATTTATATTAAGCAGTTAAAGCCTAGTTGTAATTCTAATGGTTGCAGATCTGGGTTGTCCCTTATATCTTATATCTTCATGAATTTATCTCTCATTCATTTTGTTTTATCGCTTGTTTTGCCTTATGACGCACCAAAAGCTAAGCTGGGGAGTTGTGATGAGAGACAAATTAATGATCATTATTACGATATTTTACCCCAATATTGATACCACTTTGAGCATTATTGTATTAATTTAAGTCAATAATTACTTAATTTTATCCAAATGTATAAGTAGTAATTATTATATAAATTATTGTATTTTACTAGGTTTTATACCTGTTTAGTGATATATGATAAAAAATATGATAAAATTACTATATTATATAAACGCTTTATTTATCACTATTATGTTAAAACTAAAAATATCATAACTAAAGATCGTAATATTAACTTAAAAAGAGTCGTAAGAAATTTAACGCAGCTTTTACTAACTTTGTTGTCGATTTATTTATGGTTTGTTTCTTTGTGTTCGTAAAAAAGATAAGATTTATCATGGAGACAGAATCAAGATCAATAACGTAAACTAGTAGATTTGCTTCGATCAAGGATTACTTAAATTACTAAGTAATATAATGAGGCCAAGATATTTTATTTTCCAAACTTAACCACTAAGTTTAGTACTTGGTGACCAAGGCTATCAAATTATCCTAATCGAATTTACATATTTTGAGGCCTAAAATATGGAAATAAAAGTATGCCCAAGTTTACAAGTTCAACGGTCGGTTTTCCAATGACTTATACCGTGAAATATCTTCACAAATATGCGACTCCAACTTAGAGGCATTTTCAGGGAAGAGTCCTGATGAAAGTTTTATATCTTCAAATGAGCTTTCCAACGCACTTTGAATCACGCTAACGGAGGTCTACAACTCAAGTTATGGGCATTATATTCAAAACTCGCTCGAACTAGACTTTGACTCGGTTCGAACCTAAAAATCCTATAAATAATCCCCTTGCTAGCATAATTCCTTGCCCCATCTTGGCCACTCTTGCCAAGATCTCTTCTCTCATCTCCTCCACATTTCTTCCATTTCCTTCTTCCATCTCCTTTCTTCTTTTTTGTTTTCATTTTGGGCCTATATATATATATATATATATATATATATATATATATATATATATATATATATATATATATATATGTATGTATATATATATATGCATATGTATAAATAAATAGAGTAGATCGTTGTAATGCTTGATTTATTATTCGAGGATTGTTGTCTCGGAAGTTGTTGTTACTTAATGAGGATTAGGCTCCAATTCAAGTAGTTGTAATCTGTAATTTTCTAATGTTATTATGTTTATTATTTCTATCTATTTATATACATATATATATTAGTAGTAGTAATATCTAGCCAAGATATGAATCAATTAGTTAATCTTTTGTAAAATGAATGATCGACTCGTAATCATGATTAAAACCAATTATAATGAATCTTTTTCATTTTGCAACGTATTGATAATATATTCGGATTGATTTAATTAATCAAGATGAATCGCAACATATAACCCGGACGACTAAGAACCCACTTGAGAAGTTAGGATACGTGATAAAAATAGAAAAACCGGAGGGTAAAATTGGCCGAGTGGAAAACGTGACAACGGAATCCTATTTCCTACCCGGGGCATTTGTCCTGGAAAGATGAATCTTGTTGATATTTGTACTTAGATCTTAATAATGTTAAAATCACGCTTAATTGAAACTACCCGCTTGTGTTAAATCGATCCGCTTGATAAACCGGAGCCTCTTGAATAACATCGGCCGTCTGGATTTAACGGAATAACCTCCTCTTTATCCGGGGTAGATTTGTACTCTGGCACTGCTCGTATTTAACTAAGATTAGCATGTGGCGCTGTGGACCTTGATCTGGATGACATTTGACATATGACAATTTATACGCCGCAGTGAGAGGAGGAGTTGTCTAGCTTGGTGAGTACACCGATTCATATATAATTGACCTCCTTGCATCAAGTGAAAAGATCTGCATCTCATTTATTTCTACTAAAAGAGATCAGAATTCAAGAAAGTATTTTGGCTAGATCTAAAATATATATATTATTTATTTTTACTATTTTACTAACAATCTAACTACTAGCATAATCTAACCCGATAAAATGGTAAAATCGCGATTTCAGATCGAAAGTTAATAATAGCTTCTGGTGTTTAACCCTACTTAAAAGAATTACCATGTTTTCCTCGAGGATACGACTCGACCACCAGACTAGCACTATAATTTGACCCAGCACATCGTTAGTTAGATCTCAGATAGCCTGTAATGTCCGTCGCCTTTCTCGCTGCTTTTCAAGGTTAGGTTTAGGTCCGTCACTTGCAATGTATGGGTGATAATTCAAGAGGGCAAGTTAAGAACATTTTGTTAAGGAATACATCAATAAAGCTATTATTAAAATCTTTAAGAGAGTAAATAAATAATCCCATGAGGAATAGAGGAATTAAGTGGCAATGTGGATATGTTAAAAATTGATTTTGTAATCTTTTATAAAGCGCTTTAGGAGGCATTATTGGCTTGTAGAGAGAGATAAATTACGAGAGAAGAGGTTTGGGGTTTCAAATTTCTATCTACTATGGTTTTAAGGAGTGAAATGAGAGACTTATATAGTTCCCCACTGCGGAAAAAATTCAACCGCATACGTGGCAAACCATTTAATATTATCACTGCTGTACTGCTCTGTACCGACATATGGTCCCACCACTATGAAAAAGAGTTCATTCCACAACTTTGATGTAGCCATTTGAAATGTTGTCCCTCGCTTACTATAGCCACGTTGAAACCTTTTGTTTAAAGTAACATCCTGTGATTTTGATCGGGATGGTAAATCATTTTTTTACATTTTTGAGAAAACACTTTCATATCAGAAATTATTGAACGATATTACTCAAGGTACTAGTTCAGTTATGCAGTTTTGGTCAATGATGTCAAAATGTATGCAATTAACATCATGGGAAGGTTTTCTATGCACGGTTATTCCTTATTCAGGGTTTCACATTTTATGGTTTTTATTATGGATAGTAAAACCAAAGGGGACATCTCAAGCTTCAAAGATGACTGATATTTTTATGTTTTTGACAAAAGATCCATGTACTCGCAATGATTAAGGAAGATATGACAGATAGATTCAGTGGTATTAGCGAGGGGTTCAAACTGGCTTGCATGTATGGGTGATAATTCGTATGGCTGTAAGAACATTTTGTTAAAGAATACATCAAAAATTTATTATTAAAATCTTAAGTAGAGTAAATACATAATCTATGAGGAATAGAGGAATTAGTGGGCAATGTGGATAAGTTAAAAATTGACTTCTGTAATCTATATGAAGCTGCTTTCTACGAGGCATTATTGGTTTGAGAGAGAGAGATAAGCAATGAGAGAAAGGAGTTTCGGTACCTAAACTTTCTATCTACTTTGGTTTTATGGAGGAAATGAGGGACTTATATACCCGCCTCATGTTTTGAAAAATATCAACCGTATTAATGGCAAAAACCATTTAATATTATCGTTTTGTCTGCTCAGCCGGCTGTGATGGTCCCACCACTATAGAAAAGAGTTTATTCCACAACTTTTCATGTAGCCATTTAAAATGTTGTCCTCGATTTTACGTGAGCTACGTGAAATCTTTTATTTAAAGTAATAAATGTATTTTGATCGATGGTAAATCATTTTTTCCAATATCCGAGAAAACACTTTTCATATCAGAAATTATTGAACGCTATTACTCAAGGTACTAATTCAGATTGTGTTTGGTCATTGATGTCAATCAGATGCAATTAACATTAAGGAAGGTTTGTATGCACTGGGTTATTCCTTATTCTGGCTTCACATTTTATGGTTTTTAATTGTGGATAGAAACCAAAAGTGACATTTGATGCTTTAAAGATGACTCGATATTTCGGGTGTTTTTGACAAAGATCCATGTACCGTGAATGATTATAAGATATGATGATAGATTTAGTGGTATTGGCGAGGGGTTCAAATCGTCTTGCAGTAAGAGTGATAATTCGTGAGGCTAGCTGTAAGAACATTTTGTTAAGGAATACATCAAAAAGCTATTATTAAAGTCATTACAGAGTAAATAAATAATCATGTAGGAATAGAGGAATTAGTAGTAAATATGGATAAGTTAAAAAATTGATTTCCCTTGTAATCTATATGAAGCGCTTTTACGAGGCATTATTGGTTTTAGAGTGATAAATAATGAGAGTATGAGTTTGGGGTTTTTGAACTTTCTCATCTACTATGGTTTTATGGAGGAAATGAGGGACTTATATAACGCCTCATGTCCGAAAAATCTCAATCAGATACGCGGTTAAAAACCATATAATATTACCGGTTTTGCCTATCTAGCTTACACATGGTCCTACCACAATAGAAAAGAGTTTATTCACAACTTTTTATGTAGCTGCATTTGAAATGATGTCCCCTCGCTTTTACTCAGAGCCACGTGAAACCTTTTTTATTTATAAGAATAATTTTGTATTTTGATCGTATGGGTAAATCATTTTTTTTTCCATTATATGAGAAAACACTTTTCATATCAGAATTATTGAACGCTTAGTACTAACAGTACTAGTTCAGATTGCGTGAGTTTGGTCATGATGTCAATCAGATGCATTAACATTAAGGAAGGTTTGTAATGCACGGTGGTTATTCCTTATTCTGGTTTACATTTTATGGTTTTAATTGTGGATAGAAACCAGCGACATATGATGCTTTGAAGATGATCGATATTTTCGATGTTTTTGACAAAGATCCATGTACTCGTAATGATTAAGGAAGATAAGGAGAGATAGATTCGGTGTATTAAGGAGGGGTTCATACCGGGCTTGCACGTGTAAGAGTGATAATTCGTGAGGCAAGAAGAACATTTTGTTAAGGAATACATCAAAAAGCTTATTATTAAAATCCTTACAGAGTAAATAAATAATTCATGCAGGAATAAGAGGAATTAGTGGGAAATATGGATAAGTTAAAAAAATTGATTTTTGTAATCTATATGAAGCGTTTCAAGAGGCATTAATGGTTTAGAGAGAGAGAGATAAATAGTGAGAGAAGGAGTTTGGGGTTTCAACTTTCTATCTACTATGGTTTTTAGAGGAAAGTAGGACTTATATAGTGCCCGGCCTGCTCAAAAAATTCTCAACCTTACACGTGGCAAACCATTTAATAATACATCGGGTTTTGCCTGCCTAGCCAACACACGGTCCCACCACTATAGAAAAAGTGTTTATTCCACAACTTTTCCTCGTAGCCATTTGAAATGCCGTCCCTCGCTTTTATCAGAGCTTCCACGTGAAACCTTTTTTATTTAAAGTAACAAATTGTGATTTTGATCGGGATGGGTAAATCATTTTTTCCATTATCTGAGAAAACACTTTTCATACTTTGTATTATTGAACGTTATTACTCAAGGTTCTAGTCTTCAGACAGCGAGTGTTTGGTCACGATGTCAATCAGATGCAATTAACATTAAGGGAAGGTTTTCGTGCACGGCTATTCCTTATTCTCGGGCTTTACATTTTATGGTTTGTAATTGTGGATAGTAAACCAAATGGGACATCCGATGCTTTAGCATGCTGATATTTTTTGATTCTTTTGACAAAGATCCGTAATGCGGTAAATGATTAATGCAAGATACGACAGTGATAGATTCTGTGGTATAAAGGAGGGTTTCATATGCGTTTGCACAGAGGTGATAATTCAGAGAGTAAGTAAGAACATTTTGTTATGAATACATCAAAAGCTATTATTAAAATCTTTAAGTAAAGTTTATTAAATAATCTAATAGGAATGAGAGAATTAGTGGGCAATGTGGATAAGTTAAAAAAATTGATTTCCTTTGTAATCTATATGACGACGCGCTTTCTACGAGGTATTATTGGTTTGTAGAGAGAGATAAATAATGAGAGGAAGAGTTTGAGGGTTTTGAACTTTCTATCTACTATGGTTTTATGGACGGAAGGAGGGACTTATATAGTTCCCCCTTGTCTTCAAAAAATCTCAACCGTATACGTGGCAAAATCATTTAATATTACCGGTTTTTCTCGCCTCCAGCCGGCTAATACATGGTCCCACCCACTATAGAAAGAGTTTATTCCACAACTTTTCATGTGAAATGCCATTTGAAATGATCTCCCCGCTTATTGTAGCCATACACGAAACCTCTTTTATTTAAAGTAACAAAGAAGAGTTTGATCGTGATGGGTAAATCATTGTTTTCATTATCCGAGAAAACATTTTTCATAATGTAAATTATTGAACGTTATTACTCAAGCGGTACTAGTTCACATTGCAAAGGTTTACAGGATTTATGCCAATCTGGTATGCAATTAACATTATGGGAAGATTTTCATGCACTTGAGTTATTCCTTTATTCGGGGTTCACATTTTATGGTTTGTAATTGTGGATAGAAACCAAGAGGACATCTGATGCTTTAAGATTTAATCGATATTTTTGATGTTTTTGACAAAGATCCGTGGTACTACAATGATTAAATGAAGATAAGATGACAGATTCAGACATTGGCGAGGTTTTAATACCGACTTTCATTGAAGGGTTATAATTTTAGAGTGCAATAAGAACATTTTGTTATGGAATACATCAAAAAGCTATTATTAAAATCTTTAATAGGTAAATAAATAATCTATGCAGGAATAAGCAGGAATTAATGGGCAATGTGGGATAAGTTAAAAATTGATTTCTCATGTAATCTATACTGGGCCGCTTACAACAAGGCATTATTGGTTTATAGAGAGAGATAAATAAAGAGGAGAGAAGGAGTTTCATGCTTCAACTTTCTATCTACTATGGTTTTGTGGGAAAATGAGGACTTATATACAAGGCTCTCTTGTTCAAAAATCTCAACCAACTGACACGCAGCAAAACCATTTAATATTACTCGGTTTTGCTCTGCTCAGTCGGCTACATGGTCCCACCACTATAGAAAAGAGTTTATACCACAAATTTTCTCCTGTAGCCATTTGAAATGTTGTGCCATGCTTTTATCAGAGCTACGTGAAACCTTTATTTAAAGTAACATCTCAGATTTTGATCGATGGTAAATTATTTTTTCCATTATCGCTGGAAAACACATTTCATACTTTAAATTATTGAACGTTATTACTCAAGGGTACTAGTTCAGATTTGTGCTTGGTCAACGATGTCAATTTGTGTATGCAATTAACATTAAGTGGGAAGGTTTTAGCTTGACGGCTATTCCTTATTCTCAGGCCTTACATTTTTGGATTTTAATTTTGGATAGAAACCAAAAGGGACATCTGATGCTTGAAGATGACAGTATATTTTCGATGTTTTTGACAAAGATCCATGTACTCGCAAATGATTAAGGAAGATATGAGATGGTAGATTCTGTGTGGTATTAATGAGAGGGTTCATAACTGGCTTTGCACTGTATGATGATAATTCCTGAGTAAGGGAAGAACATTTTGTTATGAATACATCAAATAAGCTTATTATTAAAATCTTTGGCAGTAGTAAATAAATAATCTAAGTGGAATCAGAGGAATTAGTAAAGAACGTGGATAGGTTAAAAAAATTGATTTCCCTTGTAATTATAAGTAGAAGCGTTTTTACGAGGGCATTATTGGCTTAGAGAGAGAGATAAATAATGAGAGAAGGAGTTTGGGTTTTTCAACTTTCTATCTACTTTTGTTTTATGGAGGAGCTGAGGACTTATATGCGTGCCCTGCCTGTAGAAAAAATTCAAACTGACATGTGGCAAAAAAACAATTTAATATTAACGATTTTGCCTGCTCCCCAGCATACATGGTCCTACCACTATGTAAAAGAGTTTATACTCTACAAATTTACATCGAGCCATTTGAAATGCTGCGCCCTCGCTTTCACTGTAGCGTATACGTGAAACGGCTTTTATTTAAAGTAACATCCAGATTTTTTTCGTATTAGGTAAATCATTTTTTCCATTATCAGAGAAAATACTTTTCATACTTAAAATTATTGAATGTTATTACTCAATGTACTAGTCTGAGGATTGTAAGTTCAGTCACGATTACGTCAAATTGTATGCAATTAGTATATAAGGATGGTTTTTATGTAATGGGCTATTCTTATTCTCTGCTCATTTTATGGTTTTTAGTTTTGGATAGAAAACCAAAGGGGACATCCGATGCTTTGAAAATGACTCCATATTTTCGAAGATGTTTTTTTATAAAGATCCATGTACCTGAATGATTAAGAAAGATATGATGCATATAGATTCGAGTGGTATTAATGATGAGGTTCATACCGCTTGTGCAGTATAAGGAAAATTCGTGGAGTGCAATAAGAACATTTTGTTAGTTGAAACACATCAAATAAGCTATTATTAAAATTTTTACAGAGTAAATAAATAACTCTAATTTAGAGATGAGAGGAATTAAAGCAAACGCTGATAGAAAGTTAAAAAACTGACTTTGTAATCTATGTAGTTGCATTTATACGAGAGGCATTATTGGTTTAAAAAGAGAGATAAACAATGTAGAGAAGGAGTTTGGGGTTTTTCGAACTTCCTATCTACTTTGTTTTATGGAGGAAAGGAGGGACTTTATAGTGCCTCTCTGCTCTCAAAAAATTCCCATTCAAGAGTACGTGGCAAAACCATTAATATTATCTGCTTACCTCGCCTAATTACATACCATGGTCCTACCCACTATAGAAAAGAGCTTTATACCACAAATTTTCATAGAGCCATTTGAAATGTTGTCCTCCGCTTAATGAGCTACGTGGAAACCTTTTATTTAAAGAATAAATTAGATTTTGATCGGGATGGGTAACCATTTTTTTCCATTATCCGAGAAAACACTTTTCATCAGAAATTATCTAACGTTATTACTTTATGGTACTAGTTCGTATTGGCAGTATTGGTCAGCTATGTTCAATCAGATGCATTCACATTAATGGGAAGGTTTTTCATGCAACGAAGCCTAAGCTTTCTTATTCCGGGTTTCTACATCTAAGGCTTTTAATTATGGATAGAAAAAACAAAAAGGGACATGCAGAGATGCTTTGAAGATGACTCGATATTTTTATGTTTTGAGCAAAGATCTTGCTGTAACGTGAATGATTTATGCAAGATATGACAGCATTGATTCTGTGTATTAACAGAGGGTCTTCATACCGGGCTTGCACATATGGTGTTCATCTTTAGAAAGTGGCTGAACATTTTGTTAAGTGAATACATCAAAAAGTTATTATTAAATTTTAAGCAGAGGCATAAATAATCTGGGCGAGGAATAACAGGAATTAAGTGGGCACATGCGATAAGTTAAAAAATTGATTTCCTAAGCAACCTTAAGAAGCGCTGGTACTGCATTATTGGTTTAGAAAAAGAGAGAGATAAATGAATGAGAGAAGAGTTCTGGGGTTTCCAACTTTCTATCTACTATGGTTTCATGGAGGAAACGGTGGGACTCTATCGAGCGCCTTTGTCTCAAAAAATCTCAACTGCTCAGTGTTGAAACCATTTAATATTATCGGTTCTTGATTGTCTAGCCGACACACTGGTCCCACCCACTATAGTAAAAAGAGTTTATTCCACAACTCTTCCTCGTAGCCATTTGAAATGTTGTCCCACGCTTTTGACTCAGAGCTACGAAACCTTTTATTTAAAGCAATAAACTGTGATTTTTGATCGAGCAAGTAGAATCTTTTTTTCCTGAGATATATAGAAAAACACTTTTCATAATCGTGAAATTTTAACGTTATTACTCAAGGTACTAGTTCCTAATGCGCAGCTTGGTCACTATGCGGTGGCCTCGTATGCAATTAAAATTAAGTGGGAGGGTTTTAATGCACGGTATTATTTCTTGTTCTGGCTTTACATTTTTATGGTTTTCACAAAAGTGATTAAAACCAAGTGACATCCGACATGCTTTCAAGACGATTGATATTTTCGATGCTTTTGACAAAGTTCCATGTAACGTGAAAGATTAAGATATGAAGTGATAGATTCGTGGTATTAATGAGGTTCATACCGGCTTGCACACATGGTGATAATCGTGCAGTAAGGGCAAATAACATTCTACTGTTATACGAATACATCCTAAAAATGTATTATTAAAATCCTTGGTAGTAGTAAATAAATAAATCTATTGTAGAATTTGAGGAATTAGCGGCAAATGATAAGTTAAAAATTGATTTCCTGTAATCTATATTAAGCGCTTATACGAGGCATTATTGGTATGAGCAGAGAGAGATAAACAATGAGAGAAGGAGTTTGGGGTTTCTTTAACTTCCTATCTACTTTTGTTTGATGGAGGAGATGAGGACTTATATAGTGCCTCCCCTGCTCGAAAAATCTTACTGCATAGGTGGCAAAACCATTTAATATTATCGGGTTTTGCTCACCTTTCCAGTCGGCACATGGTCCCACCACTATAGAAAAGAGTTTATACCACAAATTTTCATGCAGCCATTTTGAAATGTTGTCTCTCGCGAATCAGTTGCTAATGCGTAAAACCTTTTATTTAAAGTAACAACAGATTGATCGTATGGGTAAATCATTTTTTCCATTATCTGAAAA